>CM052665.1:5581748-5639186 GCA_028533165.1 Leontopithecus rosalia
GTGAGGATGGTTAATGGGTATGAAAATACAGTTGATAGAAGAAATAAGCTCTAGTGTTCTATAGCACAATAGAATAACTATAGTTAACCCTAATTTCATGTACATTTTTCATGTTTATTGAATGTTCTAAAATAATAAGAGTCTGAATGATGGATGCTCCAATTACTCTGGTTTGAACATTACACAATTGTATGCCTGTATCTAAACATCACATGCACCACATAGATACATACAACTATTATGTCCCCATAATAATAAACTTCTTAACAAATTAAACTTAAAAATAAAATGAGAATAAATATGCTTTTAGTTTATTTAATAACCACTTATTTCTCTTATAATAGTAGAGATCTGAACAAAATCTTATTCACTAACATTTTTTAGATGTTGGGTTTACAGGTTAACAAGACTTCAGTGCATACCAAAAAAAAGAAAATAGCCCACCAGTTTGCACACACATACATGTGTACATAAGCTTATACAGCACAAAAGGACTTTAGCACACTCTTGTATAGAAGCAGCCAGGTAACCAGGAACTCACCACCACACTCCAGCTGCTGAAATGTCCTTCTCATCCCTGTAGCTGTAGTGATTTCTGGGTCTTCATTTGATTTTCACTGGTGAGGAAACAAATGTCTAGAATCTCCATTATCCCATTGCCTTGACCTTTGATGCCACGAGAGCCTTAATAGTCTACCCTTAGTGCTGGAAGATGAGGGTGTGGAGTGTGAACAAGAGGCTCTGTTTCCACTCCCACCCTAAGGCCCACTTCATAATGGGAGATGTGTTCCAGAATCTTGGCTTGGAAATTGGAATAAGTTTTACCATAGAAATAAAAGACTGAACACCTGAAACTTCCCAGATAAGCAGTAATACAATTCAGCTACTTTACACCATTTTATGAACTGACCAGAATAAACTACCTCATATAACATAAATATTATTAGAATGATGCATTCTCAGTTTTCTTAAACTTAAAAAACAGCTTTGGAAACACATCCTGTTCACTGTTTAAAGAATGTTCACAGCCGGGCGCGGAGGCTCAAGCCTGTAATCCCAGCACTTTGGGAGGCCAAGGCGGGTGGATCACGAGGTCAAGAGATCGAGACCATCCTGGTCAACATGGTGAAACCCCGTCTCTACTAAAAATACAAAAATTTAGCTGGGCATGGTGGCGCGTGCCTGTAATCCCAGCTACTCAAGAGGCTGAGGCAGGAGAATTGCTTGAACCCAGGAGGCGGAGGTTGCGGTGAGCCGAGATCCCGCCATTTCACTCCAGCCTGAGTAACAAGAGTGAAACTCCGCGTCAAAAAGAAGATAAATAAAAAGAATGTTCAGAGATCAAAAACACAAAGGAGCAAACCAGTTTCTCTCCAAAATCATAAAGTTTTACATAGTTTTTAATAGACATACTTTTCAAATATCATGTTGAAAATGACCAAATTATAAATAGCAAAGGCTGGGAAGCAAAGGGCTTTGCACAATATAGAGGAGAAATGAGAATTCAAATTACGTATTCCTGTGTAATTTCTTTTTATTTTAGTTCAACTGGCTGTTTTTTTTTTATCTTTTCTTCTACAGACCTGATAAATTGGGCAATGCTCCCTTTTTGTCTTATATTTTCACTTTTATTGCTCTTTCCTGGATGATGCTAACTAGCATGCTAACAAAACAAAATCTTCTCTTGATCCTGCTCTCTGCATTGACTAGTACTGCATTTCATTTCTCCCTATGCAAGATAAAACTCTTTCAGTTGCCTTTACTTATTCTTTCCAATTATTTTCTCCTAAACCCACTGCAACCAAGCTTTAAGCCATTCTACCAAAACTGTTCTTGCCACGATCATTATTTACTTCCACGTTGTTCAATCCAATGGTCAGCTTTCTGCCCTTGATTCAAGAGCAGCATTTGACACATTTGATCATTCTCTCCTTTTAGACACATTTTCCAGGACACCTCCCATTCGTGGGCTTCCTTTTCTCTCTGATCATGTCTATGTAATTGCTCAGTTCTTTTTTTCTGTCTCCTCCCTAGTGATCTTATCTAGTTCCATGGCTTATGTTAGCACTTTAAAGACTTTATTCCAACATCTTCGGGTGTCTATGATTTTTTTTTCTTTTTGAGATGGAATTTTGCTCTTGTTACCCAGGCTGGAGTGCAATGGCGTGATCTCGGCTCACCGAAACCTCTGCCTCCCGGGTTCAGGCAATTCTCCTGCCTCAGCCTCCCAAGTAGCTGGGATTACAGTCAGGCGCCACCATGCCCAGCTAACTTTTTGTATTTTTAGTAGAGACGGGGTTTCACCATGTTGACCAGGATGGTCTCTATCTCTTGACCTCGTGATCCACCCACCTTGGCCTCCCAAAGTGCTGGGATTACAGGCTTGAGACACTGTGCCCGGCCTATGATTTCTAATTAGAAGTCTGTGGCTTTGTTCATTGTTTCCCTGTAGATAATGAGTCACTTTTATCTTGCTGCTTTCAAGATTTTCCCTTTACATTTGGTTTTCAAAAGTTTGACCATAAAGAGATCAGTTAGAGTTTGCTTTATGTTTACCTTCATTTGGGTTTGCTTAGGTCCTTGAATCTGTAATATTGAGTCTTTCATCAAATCAGAGAAATATTCAGCCATTTTTATCTCAACTAAATCTTCTGGCTCATTGTCTTTCTTTTCTTCTGGACTCCAATTACAGTTGTGTTAGAACTTTTGATATTACATTCTTAAACTTCCATTCAAATTTCTGAATCTTTATTTTCGAGCTTTACCAGATTGGATAATTTCTTTTGATCTTTCTTCAAGTGCAATGACTCTTTCCTATCTTATCTCCATGCTACTGTTAACCCCACCCAATGAATTCTTTAATTCAGATGCTGTGTATCTTAGTTATAGAATTTTTATTTGCTTCTTTTTTATGTTTTCTGTTAAGAACTTCTATATATTCATTCACTATAAGCATCTTTAGTTTTCCTCATTGAGCACTAATATGGTTTAGCTCCATATCTCACCTTGAATTTTAATAATCCCCATATGTTGTGGGAGCTGCACAAGGGAGGTAACTGAATCATGAGGGTGGGTTTCTCTCATGCTGTTCTTGTGATAGTGAGTAAGTCTCATGAGGTTCGATGGTTTTAAGAAGGGGAGTTCCCCTGTACATACTTTCTTGCCTACTGCTATGCAAGACATGACTTTGCTTCATGGAAGTGACTTTAGAAC
Source organism: Leontopithecus rosalia (assembly GCA_028533165.1). Taxonomy (NCBI): domain Eukaryota; kingdom Metazoa; phylum Chordata; class Mammalia; order Primates; family Cebidae; genus Leontopithecus; species Leontopithecus rosalia. The sequence continues at coordinate 5,584,962 of CM052665.1, forward strand.
TACGTAACAGGCAGAATTTGGAAGTTTGGAGGACTCAGAAGATAGAAATACGTGGGAAAGTTTGGAACTTCCTGGAGACTTGTTGAATGGCTTTGACAAAAATGCGGAGAGTGATATGAGCAACAAACTATAGGTTGAGATTGTCACAGATGTAGACAAGAAACTTGTTGGGAACCGGAGCAAAGGTAACTCTTGCTTTCTTTAGCAAAGAGACTGGTAGCATTTTGCCCCTGCCCTAGAGATACATGGAAGTTTGAACTTGGGAGAGATGATTTGGGGTATCTGGCAGAAGAAATTTATAATCAGCAAAATTTTCAAGAGGAAACAGAGCATAGAAGTTTGGAAAATTTGCAGCCTGATGATGTGACAGAAAAAAAACTATTTTCTGTGGAGAAATTCAAACTGGCTGAAGAAATTTGCATGTGTAACAAGGAGTCCAATGGCAATCACCAAGACAATGGGTAAAATGTCTCTAGGGCATGTAAGAGACCTTCACAGCAGCCCCTCCCATCACAGGCCTGGAGGCCTAGGAGGGAAAAATGATTTCCTGAGGCCAGATCCAGGGCCCCTCTGCTGTGTGAAGACTAGGGACTTGGTGCCCTGCATCACAGCTACTTCAGTCATGGTTAAAAAGGGCCCAGGTATAGCTCAGGCCATGGCTTAGGAGGGTGCAAGCCCCAAGGCTTGGTGGTTTCCATACGGTGTTAAGCCTGCAGGTGCACAGAAGTCAAGAATTGAGGTTTGGGAACCTCCACGTAGATGTCAGAGGATGTATGAAAATGCCTGGATGTCTAGGCAGAGGTGTGCTACAGGGGCAGAGCCCTCATGGAGAATCTCTGCTAGGGCTGTGCAGAAGGGAAATGCGGGGTTGGAATACCTACACAAAGTCCCCACTGGGGCACTCCCCAGTGGACATGTGAGAAGAGGGTCACCATCCTCCAGATCTCGGAATGGTAGATCCACAAACAGCTTGCACTGTGGGCCTGGAAAAGCCACAGACACTCAATGCCAGCCCATGAAAGCAGCAAGGAGGGAGGCCATACCCTGCAAAGCCACGGGGACAGAGCTGAGCAAGCCATGGAAACCCACCTCTCACATCAGCATGACCTAGATGTGAGACATGGAGTCAAAGGAGATCGTTTTGTTGCTTTAAGATTTGGCTGTCCTGCTGGATTTCAGACTTGCATGGGATCTATAGCCCCTTCATTTTTGCTAATTTCTTCCACTTGGAACAGCTGTATTTATACAATACCTTTTCCCGCATTGTATCTAGAAAGTAACTAATTTGCTTTTGATTTTACAGGTTCATAGGCAGAAGGCACTTGCCTTGTCTCAGATGAGACTTTGGACATGGACTTTTGGGTTAATGCTGGAATGAATTAACTTTGGGGAACTATAGGAAGGCACGATTGGTTTTGAAATGTGAGGATATGAGATTTGGGAGGGGCCAGGAGTGGAATGATATGGTTTGGGTCTGTTCCCAACCACATCTCACCTTGAATTGTAAAAATCCCCATGTGTCATGGGAGGGACAGAGTGGGAGGCAATTGAATCATGAGGGTGAGTTTTTCCCATGCTGTTCTAATAATAGTAAATAAGTCTCATGAGAACCAATGGTTTATAAAAGGGAGTTCTCCTGCACATGCTTTCTTACCTGCTGAATGTAAGAAATGACTTTGCTCTTCATTTGCCTTTCACCTGATCATGAAGCCTTCTCAGCTGTCTGGAACTGTGTGTGAATTAGACCTCTTTCCTTTAAAAATTACCCAGTCTCAGGTATGTCTTTGTTAGCAGCATGAGAGCAGACTAATACAAGCACAGCTAAAACAGCAACTTTAAAATCCTTGCCCTCTAAGTCCAACAGTGAGTCATCTAAGGGTTGGCCTCCACTGGTTCTTATTTCTCTTGAGAATGGTCACATTTTCCTGATTTGTTTATATGTTAAGATTATACTCAGAACATTGCAAATGTTATATTGTAGAGACTCTATATTCTATTTTATTCCTCCAAAGAACGGAAATTTTGTTTTATTAGTTAATTTAATTGGACTCAAACTGCAAAATCCTTCTCTCTAGAGGTAGCTCAAATGTCAGTTCATTTTGTTGTTCTTAGCCGAAGTCTTTCCCACACATGAATGGTTCAAGTGTCAGCCAGAGACATGATAGTTTACTCACAGAGATGAGGCCTCCCCCTCCTGGCTCCCTGTTTCCCATTCACTTTCTCCTAGCCATAGTTGCTCCAAATTCTGTCTTCTCGTTTCTTAGGCCAAAAAACCCTTGAGGTTTTCTATTAGATTTTGGGCTTTCTTTGCAAAACTACTGAAGATGGTGTTCAGGATAAAAGCTATAAAATGAGAATCTTACCCAATGCCTTTTACGCATTTTATTTTTCCTATGTAATCAGCCTGGGTTGTAAACTCCCATAGCCTTTGAGTCATTCTTTTGGTATTTTGTCTAGAACTTATGGTTGTTATTTGTAAGATAGATGATCAGTTAGATTACTCAAACATATTAATGGGAAACCAGCCCCATGACTTTAAAATCTCTATGCTGAAAACTTCTTAATTTCAAATCAGATGTTCCAAAGTTAGCATGCTCAGATTAATCTCCTGATCGTTTCTGCAACCCCAACCTGCCCCACAGCCAGACTTCCTCATCTCGGGGGTCTCAACTACATTCCAGTAACTGCAGACAGAAAACGTTGGAGTTCTCTTGACTCCTCCTTTCCCTCACATCCTTCATTCAGTCCAGTAGGAAAAGGTGATGTCTCCCCCTTTAAAATATCCCAAATTCTCTTGGGATTTTTTTTATCACTACTCCCTTTATCTGCTTGGAAATAACTCTGAGTACAGAATGGAGACAGACCCCTCAACAGGTTTAACCATTTTGCTTCCTCTCTTCTATTCCCCTCCACAGTTCAGAGGAGCTCTTGGCAGGCGTGGAGAGTTCAGAACTGGTTAACAAATTTTCTTTGTAAATATTTTCTTCTTGCATAAGAAGTGAAGATTTTGACTTTAAAAGCCAAAGATTTAACACTTTTTTTCTTTTTCCAGCTTTCTGTGTACATCTGTGAACCTGGAAAATATGAAGTCTCAGTTACTTTAGAAAGTTTATTTTGCCAAAGTTGAGGATGCACACCTGTGACACAGACTCGGAAAAGTCATGCCGACATGTGCTACATAATGACAAGGGGGTCACAGCACAGTTTGTACATTCTAGGGAGACATGAGACATCAATCACCATATGCAAGATGAAGATTGATTTGGTCTGGAAAGGTAGGACAACTGAAAGTAAAGACTGGGAAGACTCCAAGTGGGGAGGGGCCTTACAGGTCATAGGTAGAGAAGACACAAATGGTTGCACCCTTTGAATTTCTGATTAGCCTCTCCAAAGGACGCAGTCGGATATGCACTCACCTCCGTGAGCAGACGGGTGACTTTGAATAGAATGAGAGGCAGGTTTGCCCTGAGCAGTTTCCAGCTTGACTTTTCCCTGTAGCTTAGTGATTTGGAGGCCCAAGATATTTTCCTTTGACACATCCCATGACTTATTTCTAGATGCCTGCACTGGAGAGAAGGGTTTCAAGGCCCAAGAAAAGAAAATGAAAGAAGTTTAAATGTGGGGGAATAAAAGCAGGCAAGAAAGGGGAGAAGTGACAGTGAGGAGATTTCAGTTGACACTTCAAAATAGTCACAATTTTTAGTTCTAATCTTTATCATTGGAACAATTTCTTTTACCTGACTTAGCCTTTTGTTAAAAAGGTAATAATAATGTAATAAGAATAAAAGAAAATGAGAAAGCGTAATTAATCTTTTTTCACAAGGTACATTTCCACAATAATCCTAAACTTACCCAGTGTTTTTAAAACACTAAGAGAGGCCATATGCTGGCTCTTTAAGGTCTGATGAATTAAGGGAAAAAAATTCAAATTGGGTAAAGTGTAAATGTCTGCCAAGCCTAAGTGTCACTTAGAGATTCAGGCACACGTAAGTGAGGAAAGAAAAAGAATTATCCTCCTTTGACATAAAGTATTGGGAAACCCAATATTAGTGTTCTGTAAAGCCAAAATCTAAATGAAGAAATTCTTAGCCTTAATGAAGCTCATATGTAAACATACAGAGAATGCCACACTAGTTTTACAAGGAAACTTGGGAAATTAACTTCCACACATGATGAACTTTGATGTTTTTAGAGGAAAGTAACTGCCTATATCCTGAATAATGTATAAAATTTAGTTTCTTTTGTAATTAATTAAGCAATTGAAAGTGGTTACCTTATTATTGCAAGAGAATAAATTTTTTTAAAAAACTTTAGATCCTCAGGATGTTTGTACAGGCTTTTCCTTTGGCCAGGCACAATACCCCCAGCCCGAGGCACTGCCACAGCTGAAACAGCATGTCCTCAGAGAGGCATTCCCAGATATACTGACCGACCAAAAAGTCAGTTCCACCTCAGCCCTGTTATCCACTGACTCTAGTCTGTTCATATAATTTTGTAACTGTATGTTTGTTTCTGTATTGAAACCTGTATCATTGGCATTCTACAACAAATTATAAACGCTAAAATACAACCTGTGTCTCTACTTAATTCTTCAAAGTGTATCTATCACTTTGCATCATGTTTAGAAAATAGCAAGTACCATGGTCTGGATCTGTGTCCCTGCCCAAATCTCACACCAAATCATACTCCCTAGTGTTGGAGGTGGGGCCTGGTGGGAGGTGATTGCATCATGAAGGCCTTTCTCATGCATGCTGTAGCACCATCTACTTGGTGCTGTTCTCTTGACAGTGAGTTCTCACAAAATCTGGCAGTTTAAAAGTCTCTGTCACATCCACCCTCACTCTTGTTTCTTCTCCCTCCACGGGAGAGGTCTTGCTCTCCAGTTGCCTTCCACCATGATTGGAAGCCTCCTGAGGTATCCCCAGAAGCGGAAGTCACTATACCTCCTTTACAACTTGCAGAAGCATGAGCCCAACCTCTTTTCTTTACAAATTACTCATCTCGAGTATTTCTTTATAGCAATGTGAGAATGGCCTCATATAGCAAGTAATCGATTACGTATCTATTAAATGAATGAAAGAAAAATACACTAAAAATGTGAGTTAATTGCTGTGAGAATTTTTAACTGATTGACAGTTTTCCAAAAGACAAGCATTCTAGTTCTTACTAAATGTAACAACCTTTCCCATTATTCTTATTAAATGTAACAACCTTTTCCATTCTCTCAAAACTTCATTAGTTCTGAAACTGTTGTGTAATAGTGTGCTGGTTAACAACCTGCTCGCTAAATAAAAAGAAACATGAATATATTTAACTAAGTTTATCATAAATTTGCTGACATGAAGGGTATGTGTTATATAATTTACAAATAGTAATAAAATGTATTATATTCTTTACTGAAAATTTCATGTAGCCAATTAGTTCTCACAGAATATTTTTGTTGATTCTTTCTAAACTCATATCCACATTAAATCTATATTTGAAATTGACAAATGAATTTATTTCTAAGGTAGGTATCAGTTGACATTTTTATTTATGTTATTGAATACAATAAAAATAACAAAACAGATATGTTTGAGGTTTACACATCTGTCAGTGGTGTTAGCAACATTTGCTGAATCAGGCAATAGGTTTCAAGTGCTTAAAATTTTTTTTTCTCAAATTTTATAAGCTTCACAATATAACAACTGTATAAGCAGCATATTCTTAAGTATAATCTGCATTATAAATATGTTTTCTGGCACTTTCTTACATGAGGTCAAAAGTAGAGAAATTGTTCTAGAGTCAGATAGTAAAGTTAGGCTTTATGAGCTAGATAGTCTCTGCTGCAATTACTTCTTTCTGCCTTTGTCATCTAAAAGCATCTATGGACAATTTAAATGAATGAGTGTGTCTGTCTTCCAACAAAACTTTATGTACAAAAGCAAGCAATGAGCTGAACATTGCCCAAGGGCTACAGTTTGTCACCTCTTCACTTAGATAATCAATATCATCATAAATCGACCCAGATTCTTAACATGTGCCATTTTTGTGGTGCAAATATTCTCACCATTACTAATTTCGAGTTCCCAATGTGACTTCATCATACAACAAATTAGAAAGAGATGTGAAATCAAACACCACTGTCTAGTATTTCCACATCATAAATAACATATAAATAAACTAAGGAGTGTGGATAATAGTAAGAGGTAGTAAAATAATTAGAAATTGATGAGATTTTTAGTGTTTATTAACTTAGTTGTTAACATTTTATTTACTTGGAAGTTTATAATTTCATTTAATTGCTGTGTTTAAAAACTGATGCATAAAATTCCTGAAAACTTAAGAATCCGCTCTCCTGAGCTGATAAGAGGCGTAGATTCCTGCACATCATAGCCATAGCTGTATCTCTTTCTGGAAACTCTCTCTACTCTCTGCATCTCCTCCTTTAATCTGGTTTCTTCTTCCTTCTCTGAATTTCCTTTATTTATTCTCATACGGCTTATTTTCCTCCTCTCATTTTCAATTTGTAGAGATCAGTGTGACTCTGTTCTTCCATCTCAGCATAATCTGCCAGCAAGCTCCCCTAGCATAAATTCAATTACTGCCACACTGTTGGTTATGTTCAAAAATATATATTTAGCTCCACATTATCATTCACACTTCTAAATGGCCTGCTGAGTTTTTTTAAATATTTTCACTGCATGTTTTGATTCTTTACTGTCATTTCCTATTTAATGAGATTAAAACAAGTCATCAAATTTTCCAAGCCCCTCTCCCTCATCCCTTAATTGTTCAAGGTTATGCCACCATTTTTTCAGTCAGATCAGCTTGAAATTTTGAATTCCACTTCTTCTTTGCCTATACGTGGTCTCATCAATATTTTCTGCTAAATTTCTTCTACTTACATCTCTCTATATCCACATGTCTACCGTACAGCTCACACTGAGTTAGAGCAACAGCCTCTCAGCTGATCCCTCAGTCTTCAGCCTTATCATGCAATGTTTTCTCGTAATGGAATGAGATTTGTTTTTTCTAAATCCTGAGCTTATCATACTTAAACCCTTGATGAAGACCTAAAATTGGCCAGCATGATGGCTCATGCCTGTACTCTCAACGCTTTGGGAGACTGAGACAGAGGATCACTTGAGGCCAAGAGTTTGAGAACATCCCGGGCAACATAGTGAGACCCTACAAAACTAAAACTAAAACACAATTCGTTCCAGCTACTCAGGAGGGTGAACGGGGGAACCACTTGAGCATGGGAGTTTGGCAGTTGGAGATTGCTGTGAGCTGTGATTACACCACTGCCTTCCAGCCTGCTCCAGAGAGAGCAAGACTCTGTAGCAAAAAATAATAATAATAAAAATTTAAAACACAACTTATAATTTATTTTATTGCTTACCTCACGAAATCTAAATTTCATGCCTAGTTTCGAGGGTTTAATAAATGTAAACAAGTTTATCTTTACTAAGCACTGTCATTATTCAGTATCTCCTCAAGTAGATAAAATTTTCAGGTATTGTAACTTGTATTTTATTTTTATATGGCAGCCAGTAATAACTTCTTGATTAATTTTTTAACTGCTAATATATTTTAAACAATTGGACTTGCATTAGGAAACTCAAAAGCTATGTTTCAGGCCGGGCACGATGGCTGACGCCTATAATCCCAGCACTTTGGGAGGCCGAGGTGGGTGGATCATGAGGTCAAGAGATCGAAACCATCCTGGTCAACATGGTGAAACCCCATCTCTACTAAAAATACAAAAATTAGCTGGGCATAGTGGCACGCGCCTGAAGTCCCAGCTACTAGGGAGGCTGAGGCAAGAGAATTGCTTGAACCCAGGAGGTGGAGGCTGCAGTGAGCCGAGATTGCACCATCACACTCTAGCCTGGGTAACAAGAGCAAAACTCCGTCTCAGGAAAAAAAAAAAAAAAAAAGCTATGTTTCTATTCGAACAATACAAATACAATAATTTTAAAGCTGTACATATAAAGATGCTTTATATGGAAAAACCATTCATCTATTTATTCAACTAGATCATCCTAGTATTTCTAGTTCTAGGAATTTTTCTAGGAATCATGCTAAGATCTAGAAATACCAGGAGGAATAAGATACACTTTCTGGCCCCAGAAATCTGCCATCTACTCAAATAATATTATCATCAACCTACTTTTAAAATAGTGCTGCTTCAGAGAGTTTGCACATTTGGGAAAAAGGGTATTAAAAACTAAAAACCTATGTGTCATTTAAAGGGCTATTTAAAGGAAGAGTTCTTTATTAAAACATATTTTCTTCATTAGGTTAATTAAACATTTAAACATTTAGCAGTATATTTTTATAACTAACTTTTTAAACGCATACTCAATTCTAGGTGAGAAGAAATGTTGTGAGGATATTTGAAAATAGTTTATCTTGTGGAATAAATAACAGATTTTCATGACTGAAACATTCTATTTTATCTACATTTTTAGAAGACAAAAAGATACACATGTAAGGTTTGAAGCATTTTTTGGTTATAACATATCTTGCCCAGCAAATTAATAATACTATTCCCACAGCACAGATTTTTACATGTGGCAAAAAAAAAGAAATTTTAGTTTTGCTGACCAGTAAAACAGTCTTTAGTTAAAAGAAAATTGAATTTTACTACAAACAGCTGTCAAAATTTTAGAACTATTTATGATAAAGTTGTTGGTCAGAAAATACAAACAGGCTTTTAACTGAGTGATACGAAAGGACAACACATGCAATATTTCTTTTTTTTATATAAAGTAGATATGATTTTTTATTTTTTCCATTAATATTGTGGTAAACATTTCCCTTTTAATAACTGTATCATGTTCTTATAACAATGTCTTAGTCATTTATCTAAGTATAATTGAAAATGGTTTTAAATGTTTACAACTATGAATAAAATTACAATATACATTTGTATGATTAGAATTTCTTTTTACAGTGGAGAGATTATTCCTTTAGAAAGAAATGCCAAGAGTGAGATTACGTGGTCAACACTTACAAATATTTTTATGGCTCTAAAATGTGTTGCCAGATAGCTTGCTGAAAGGGCTATACCAAATGCAGATGGCTTTTAAAGGTCAAACTTACTTTCTTTTTTTTTTTTTAAATTTGTATTGCATTTTAGATTTTGGGGTACATGTGCAGAACATGCAAGATAGTTGCATAGGTACACACGTGGCAATATTTCTACATCATAAAAGTAGTAGTAAAGAACAATGAAGAGAATCCAGAGCATTGAAATCCTTGTTTATTTTAAATAAAATTGAAACACATTTAGTAAAATTCCATACTTTTAAGGATATAATATCAATATTGTTTATCCACCCGGATTTTTTGAAATTCTTTATTTCATTGTCATATTAAGCCTTAAAAATTAGCTTTCCTTAGTTCAAGGGATGAAGGAGAAATCTGCCTTCACTGTTTCATTCACTCTAGTGGTGGACAGTAAATCTCTCTCTTGGAATTAAATGTCCTATGAAAGGGTAAAGACAGAAAAAATATATTTGGTGAACATTTCCTTGAATAACTTTGTTTCTAATGTGATAATGTGTACGGTTATCTTTAAATCACTTAAAAGTATCTTTAGGCTGAAAAAGGGAGATAGGTGAAGATCTGTTTCAGTTCTGAAATGCTATGATATCACAATTCAAGCTTTTCTTAAATAGCCTTGAGAGTTCTTAACATACTTTTTTCCCTAAAGTCAATGGAGATGTCATATCTTTTATTCATTAAGAATTTTTTAAAATTATCCACTAGTTATTCAAGACCAAACTTTATAATTGTCAGGAACCAATTCACTGACAATTTCAGACATATATGATGTGACAAAACATGAAATAAAACCCTTCGTCCGGGGCTCAAAGCCTGGCTTTGAAGGCCAATACTGAAGAGTGCTCTAAATTTGTTTTGTAAAAAGTAATATTATTGGAATAATCACACAAAGTTACTACTTTAAAGAGACAAAATATTGGCATGGTCTATACATGACGCACATTTGTTAAAATAAATATTGCTGCCATTTGTAGAATAGCAAGAAAGAGGGTAGAATCACTAGTGGAAACAAGGGGGAGAAAGAACAGAGGAGAAAGAAAGGGAGAAATCTGCATTGCATTCAAAAACCAGTCCTACAACCTTCTAGTTGCCTTACCTCAGAAAGTTCCTCTTTTTAAGCATCATTGTTCTCACATGTTTGTTGTGAAAATAATGAAGAAACATATGAAAAACACTTATTGTAACTGGGTTATTTTACCTTAATTGTGAAATAAACAGTAACTTAATACTGATCCCTTTTTTACTGAAGCTTACTATCTGCAGACAGTCTCAGGGTTTTTTCTTTCTTCCAGTTTTTAAATTCTTTATAAAGAAGCTACATGGACTCACCTGTTTAGCAGCCAGTACCTAGAAAGTTAGTCATGTATCTTGAGTATGGGTAACTTTCCGTGCTTTTGAATCATAAATCTATATTAAAGTGAGTCCAAAGGAAAAACTGTCAGTCTAATGTACTGGTTAAAGATTTACAAAGTTTTTGTGAGAGCAGCCTCCATACGGTTTTGATTCTCCACGTCTTTGTGTCTATGTCTCTCCATGGTGCTTGCCGTCCTCTTCCTTCAAAACTCACCAAAGTAAAAATAAATCTCTCTTCTGAAACTGTAAGATCGCATTGAGCAAAACTCAGCTGGTGACTTTGAAACAAATTGGTACCAAGTCTTTTAAGGAGGTATGAGCATCTGGTCACAGATTTCTGTTGAGCTATCCCGTTTCTGCTGCATGGCCCCGCCAGATTCTAATAGTTCTGCAGCTTCCAAGCCATGCTTAGGGGCCATGGGAAACTTTGTTGATGCTCCTCTTGATCCCTTCTGCCAAGGCAGCCTGCCAGCCATTCTACCCTTTGATCTTACAAACTTTCCAGCAATGCTAATTAACACAGAGAGTAGATTGTTGCTAATCTCAGTACCTTGAAATTTCTTCCTCAGCTCCTTCCCCAAACTTCTAAAGCATGGCGAAATTTTTTCCAGTCTGGAAGGGAAACACCACTCTCCAGTACAATGTGTTCAACACATTTTGACTATTCCCTTGAATCACCTTTTTTTTTAACTCTTCTATCATTTCTTCAAATTCTTCTAGACTTCAACTTTCAGAAAACAAAAGGCAGACAGACTTGGAGTCTCCTTCGCATTCTCTCCGTACCTGGTTTGGTGTCCATAATGGAAAAATGCCTCCTAAGTGCACAAAAGAAAAAGGAAAGCAGAACACAGAAAAACATATACACATCAACATTATAAAATTATATTAATTTGCAAAGGTATCACTCCACCTTTTTTTAATTTCACTGAAATCATTGGAAGTATATGAAACCTCCTGAGAACTCTTTATTGCTCTTATCTCAATGTATTTTTCGTTTGTTTTTGTAAGTAATTATTTTAGAACCAGCTGTGATACCCTTTATTAGGTCTGTGATTAAAATTGTCGCTAGCTTAGCTACTTTTGCTTTCTCAAACTCCACATTACAGAAAACTGAGTAGAGAAGCAAATAGCATGGGGAGAAAAGCCTGCCTCCTGCTTCAACTAGTCTTAACCCCAAATAGAACTGCGAAGGATGCTCAATCCATTCTTCACTTGAAGTTCCAGTTGTAGGTAATTCCTATCCCTACAAGCTTATGGCTTTCACCTGTCTGTTTCCATACCTAAGTATATTACTGTATATCGGGATTGTTCCTCCTATATCTCCATCTGATTCTCTCTGTTTAGCATGTAAACTTGAAGTAAAAGTCTTCCCTTCACCCTAAAGCTCTTAATAGGCTACGACACTGTATTAGTCCATGTTGACACTGCTATAATGGTACCATCTGAGACTGTGAAATTTATAAACAAAATAGGTTTAATTGACTCACAGTTCCACATGGCCGAGGAGGCCTCAGAAAACTTACAATCATAGTAGAAGGTGAAGCAGAAACAGGCACCTTCTTCACAAGGCAACAGGAGAGAGAGAGAGTGAAGGGGGAACTGCCCAACACTTTTAAAAGCATCAGCTCTCATAATAACTCACTAACTGGCCAGGCGCGGTGGCTCAAGTCTATAATCCCAGCACTTTGGGAGGCCGAGGCGGGTGGATCACGAGGTCATGAGATCGAGACCATCCTGGTCAAAATGGTGAAACCCCGTCTCTACTAAAGATACAAAAAATTAGCTGTTCATGGTGGCACGTGCCTGAATCCCAGCTACTCAGGAGGCTGAGGCAGGAGAATTGCCTGAACCCAGGAGGCGGAGGTTGCGGTGAGCCGACATCGTGCCATTGCACTCCAGCCTGGGTAATAAGAGGGAAACTCCGTCTCAAAAAAAGAAAAGAACTCACTTACTGTCATGAGAACAGCATGGGTGAAACCATCCTCACGTTCCAATCACCTCCCACAAAGTTCCTCCTCCACATGTGAGGATTACAATTCCCCAAGACGAGATTTGGGTGGAGATACACAGCCAAACCATATCACAATCCATTCATCTTCAACCTTCACAGAAAAACTTAATGAAAACATCTAGAGTCTGTCTCCAAAACCTCTCCACCCCTCTTTCTTAAAGCCATCACAATAACTAATACTTTAAAGAAGCAGCTCCTACCACAGCAACTTCCTCATTGCTGTATCCAATGGAAGCTTTCTAGTTTTTATTTCATTTCTAATTTACTATTTTCTGGCATGTGTCCTCTATTCAACTGATCAAAAAATAGTAAATACATTTTTTAGAACCAGCTGTGATACCCTTTATTAAGTCTGTGATTAAAATCGTCCCTAGCTTTTGTAAATTTTTATTTTTATTAAAAATTTTATTGTCTGTGATTAAAATGGTCCCTAGCTTTTGTAAATTTTGATTTTTATTAAAAATAAAAGTAATGAACTATAATTAAAAATATTTTTTTTAGACAGAGTTTCACTCTTGTAACCCAGGCTGGAGTGCAATGGCGCGATTTTGGCTCACCGCAACCTCCGCCTCCTGGGTTCAGGCAATTCTCCTGCCTCAGCCTCCCGAGTAGCTGGGATTACAGGCACGCGTCACCATGCCCAGCTAATTTTTTGTATTTTTAGTAGAGACGGGGTTTCACCATGTTGACCAGGATGGTCTCGATCTCTTGACCTCGTGATTCACCCTCCTCGGCCTCCCAAAGTCCTGGGATTAAAGGCGTGAGCCACCACGCCCGGCCAAAAATAATTCTTTTGTCTATTTTGGCTTTTGCTGCCAATGCTTTTGGTGTTTTAGTCATGAAATCTTTGCCTATGCCTATGTCCTGAATGGTGTTGCCTAGGTTTTCTTCTAGGGTTTTTATGGTGTTAGGTCTTATGTTTAAGTCTTTAATCCATCTGGAGGTAATTTTAGTGTAAGGTGTCAGGAAGGGGTCCAGTTTCTGTTTTCTGCACACTGCAAGCCAGTTTTCCCAACACCATTTATTAAACAGGGAATCCCTTTTCCATTGCTTCTTCTTGTCAGGTTTATCAAACATCAGATGGTTGTACATGCGTGGTGTTGCCTCCAAGGCCTCTGTTCTGTTCCTATGCAGCAATCTTGCTTGTTCTTCACATGTACCCCAAAACCTAAAATGCAGTAAAATAATAATAAGAAGAATTCTTTTCAAAAGTAATTAAAAATAAAAGTAATAGCTCTATAAGGGCACCTATGTATAGTGACATGTACATGGTACTAACTCCAAAACCCATTGTCTAATAAATAGATAGTAGAAAGGAACATAAAGCAGTAATCCTACTAAACTCATAATTTCCAGCAAGAAAAATATATTATCTTGTAGAAAAAAATGATTTAGACTTCGGCCTTAAAGTAATTCAGATATGCCTAGTATTTTCATTTCTTCTTGCTTTTGTTTTTGTGCTCTTTTGTGGCTTTGCTATTTCTATTGCTCCTTGTTGATTTTACCAAATATTTCTTCACCGGAGCTTATGGAGGACTTTTCAAATATTCTCCTCAAACTTTTATTCCCAATAAAAGTTTCCAAAATAATCTCAGGAACAAATTCCCAAGTAAGAAGAACAGAACACCCTATCAAATCATTCAAAATATTTAGTTGTAACTAATGTTTTTCAGGCTCATTATGAAACAAATTCTCATATTACAAGATTTCAAGCTATTTTTACCTTGGCGATTATATTACTTTTGCTCATGGTATGGTAATGTTTGTCTCATCCCCTTTCATAATATAAGGATTTATTCTGGTAATAATTCAATGGGTAGTGAACATTTAATAGAACCAAACTGGTGCACATATATAGATATCTATGTATACATATGCTCAAGAAAGGAATCTAAGCATGCAAAACTTTGTCTTTCATTATCTATGAAACACTATTTTTATACTTCTTTTCTTCTTTTATACTTCTTTTTCACGGTAAAACTTTCATCATATCGCCGTTAATTTGATAACATTTCAAAAGTAATTAAAAATAAAAGGAACTATAATTAAAAATAATTATTTTCAAAAGTAATTAAAATAAAAGTAAATAGCATATATAATATTCAGGAGGAAGGAAAAGATACTACAACAAAAGAGAGGGAATTTCAAATTCTAAAGAAAGATTTTTTTTTCCTTTCTTCTGGTTTGAAAATACATAAGAATCACAATGATCAATTTTGTGTCTCAGATAAAAAATCACCAAAAACATTTTTAAAATAATATTATAGTGACATTAAAAAAATTTTACAGGCGGGCGCAGTGGCTCAAGCCTGTAATCCCAGCACTTTGGGAGGCCGAGGCGGGTGGATCACGAGGTGAAGAGATCGAGACCATCCTGGTCACCATGGCGAAACCCCGTCTCTACTAAAAAAAAAAAAATACAAAAAATTAGCTGGGCATGGTGGTGCACGCCTGTAATCCCAGCTACTTGGGAGGCTGAGGCAGGAGAATTTCCTGAATCCAGGAGGCAGAGGTTGCGGTGAGCAGAGATCGCGGCATTGCACTCCAGCCTGGGTAACAAAAGCGAAACTCCGTCTCAAAAAAAAAAAAAATTTACAGAAAAATTGACTGTTTAAACTCTTGAGTTCTAATTCCACTGAGATATTCTATTTTCCCCCCAGGTTAGGGTTGGGGTGGGTAGGGAGTGAGGTGGGTGAGAATTCTCTTCATCTGAGTAATCACTGTTAACCTCACAAAATGTGGAAAGAGAAAGAGAAACTGAAGGAAGCAGGCTCACATAATTCACGAAATTAATATCATTATAACTTTCATTATACAGTTCCTTTTTATGATTTTCAACTCCAAAAAAATACATAAATTTGATCATCTCATTTCTATCACTATTGTCCCATTGTCTATAGAGAATCATGGCCCCGATTACGGAACCCAGGAGGGTCAGGCTATACCTCCCTTTCCTATCCATATCCAGGCCTGTAGCAGTTTTTAAACAACTGCCTGGGCCGGGCGTGGTGTGTCACGCCTGTAATCCCAGCACTTTGGGAGGCCGAGGAGGGCAGATCACCTGAGGTTGGGCGTTCGAGACCAGCCTGGCCAACACGGTGAAACCCCGTCTCTACTAAAAATACAAACTTAGCCTGGCGTGGTGGTGCATGCCTGTAGCTACTGGGGAGGCTGAGGCAGGAGAATCGCTTCAACCTGGGCGGTGGAGTTTGCAGTAGGCTGAGATTGCACCATTGCACTCCAGCCTAGGCAACAAGAGTAAATCTCTATCTCATAAAAAAGTAAAATAAAATAACCATCTGCCTGGCTGCTTCAGGCCCTCTCACATTTTCCTGAGTCTCCAGAGAGTAGAACAATTCAAGACGTCTACCTTTCCTAGGAAGACTTCTAGCCCTCACTAGTACTCCCTCTTCTCTGCAGCCTTGCCAGACCTCTGTTATCCTACAGATCATGTTGCAAGACAAATGTTTACTTCCTGCCGCTTAATTTCAGGCCGCTGAAGGAAAAAAAAAAGTTTAAAATTAATCATCTGTGTATCCTTGTGATCAACTGCAGTGTCCTGTATAACCCAATAATTTTCAAAGGACAAAGATAGCAAGTTTATGATCCGCCTCACTTCACAATTAAGCTGATATGATCTAAAGCAAACATTTATTAATAATTGAAATGTCAGTAGTCAAAGATATAAATAACACTCAAATGTGAAGTGTAAATGATAAACGGAAACAAGTCACTGACAGAGCAGGCAAAATGCTTCTCCTGCCTTTGGTCCCATCTCCACTGTGATCTCCCACTTAGCTTCTTTTCTCCTTTGCTACCCTTCAGAACAGAGTAAAAGTGCATTTTCATGTGACCCTGAGCCTTCACTGGGCCACCGGTGAGCACTGTGTTAGAAGCCTCTTCCTAGACCCTGCCATCACTTCGCTCTGCGTTCACCACCACTGAGTAAGGCAACTCTTGGAACCAAAACCCCTGAGAAATAAGTCATAATTTAACCTTTCGATTGTATTAAGTCCCCTTCACAATTTACTCAGATGTTGAGGGAATCAAAAAACCTAGAGTCTGAAAAAGGGACACTAGGACTTAGAGACTTTCATCCCTGGAGTTAGAGAGTGACATGCCATGCCCGAGCCTCCTGTGTGACACAACAGGGCAGATTCATACTCTAGTTTTCCATGCAGGGTGCTCAGCAGGGAGACTTCATCTGACAGCCTGATATACTTTGGGTACCTTTGTCCTCTAAATCTTACCTGTAGGTGTAAAAACGAAGGCCTTATACATTTACTCAGAAATATGTGTCCACGTGTTCTCTGCCTGAATGTTTTCTCTCAGTCTGGCTCTAAATCCTCACCTCTCATTCTGTCTCTTGACTAGCTGGATGATAGAATAGATTCAGCTTTTTGTGAAGTGCCATGAACAGCCTAACCCCAAAAACCCCACCCACATAAGCTCCTCTAATAATGTGGACCAGGACAACTTCTAAACAATCCCTGGTTTTACACATCACCACCACATCAGTGACCAATCAAGGCTATGCCACGTTTCCCAGACTCCACACTCTCTCTATTACCTTGTCTCACCTGATATCCACAACGTCCACACTGACTTGGGAGCTCTGTTACCTTTTCTTTGTTTTTCTTTTTCTGCTGAATGAGATTTTATTACTTTGTGCATTCAAGCAACTCTGACCCTTCTCGATTCTCTGTGGGGTGGAGAAGCATCACCAATGCCTCCCTTCACCACCGAGAGCACTGACCTCACACCTTGACTACTCTTGTGATTTTAACTCACCCAAACTTTGACATGTGCTCAGTTACCCTCAATTGTCTGAGCTTAGGGAAAGTGTGGGACTATGGTAGGAGTGTTCCTTTACATTCGTTCTTTCTTTTTCTATACACACATATTTTCTTTTTTACTGTGATAAAATATATGTGGCCAGGTGCGGTGACTTGTGCCTCCCAGCACTTTGGGAGGCTGTGGTGGGCGGATCACTTAAGGTCAGGAGTTCAAGACCAGCCTGGCCAACATAACAAAACCCTGTCTCTACTAAAAAGACCAAAAAAAAAAAAATTAGCCTGGTTGGTGGCACACACCTATAATCCCAGCTGCTTGGGAAGCTGTGGGAAGAGGATTGCTTGAACCCGGAAGGCAGAGGTCGCAGTGAGCCGAGATTGCACCACTGCACTCCAGCCTGGGCAACAAACAGCAAGACTCAGCCTGAAATATGTATATACGATACATATATATGTACATACATACATTTTAACCACGTGTATGTGTGCAGTTCAGTGACATTAAGTACATTCACATTGTGCAACCACCGCTGCCTCCAGAATTCTTTTTATCTTTCCAACTGAAACCCCGTACCTGTGAAACAATACTGCCCCATTACCCACGGCAAATACCATTTGACTTTCTTATTCTATTAAGTTCACTACTCTAGGTACCTGTAAGTGAAATTATACAGCATTTACATTATTAATTCACTTAGCAGGATCAAGTTTCATCCATGTTGTAACATACCGTCAGGATTCCTTCCTTCTTGAGGTTGAATATTTACTGCATACACAAACCACATTTTGTTTATCCATTTATCCATCTATGGACACTTGGGTTGTTTCCACCTCTTAGCTATTGTGACTGATGCTGCCGTAAATATAACCGTACATGTATCTGTCTGAGTCCCTTTAACCAGTACGTTTATACTCACAGGCTTTCCTTTGGACTCACTTTTTTTTAGGGACCATGGCTTCCTCTTTCTTTATTGGGCACTTTGTGGATGTCATGCAGGTCTAAAAGTTACACTGCTAAATAATTACTTAAAAATTGACTAGGATGAAGATCCTGGTCCAGAGCTCCAAACCAGAAGAAAAAAAAGGAATGGGGGCGGTGGGCTGGCGGGTATTCCTCCAACATCACCAAAACCCAGAACATGAGGATCCTAAGCTCCTCTGCAGGTCAAATCCAGGGCTTGGACCCTTTGGCTAACCCACAGTTGCCTCTGATTGCATCACACTCAGAGTAAGGTAACCGGCAAGGGGCTGGAGGGAACGGCCAGCCAACTGCAGACGTGGACAGACGTAACTGGAAGGAGGACTGGAAATGTACACGTACTGTCCAGCTGTAGGTAGGAGGATGCAGCCAAGGCAGGCTGAAGGTCTGGACAGAGGCTAGGTATTGCAGCAATGCAGGAGTGTAGCCCCAGGGTCCTCTTCTGAGCAGCTGGCCACGGTAGCAGCTGTTAGTTCCCAGATGGAGCTCCTGACCCAGGCCCACGTAGAGGGCTCACACATCACAGGTTCTCTTGGTGAGCTGGGGCTCCTCATCCACCAGCTTGGACTTGAGACACTCCTTGTAAGCCTCGATTTCTCCAAGCTACTTGGTGATGGTCTGCTTCTTACAGACCCAAATTTCCTGTGCAGACTGATGAATGAGTCTGAAGCCATGGCTGACCAGCATCATACCACTCTCAAACTCATTGATGGCATCTGCCAGGGCATTGATGCTCTTAATATCCAGATGATTGGTGGGCTCATCCAGGAAGAGCATGTGGGGTTCTGCCAGGCCAGCCAGGCCAGACACACTCGGCACTTAGCTCCTCTGACAAGTTCTGGAATGGGCTCACCTGCTGTTCCCCAATGAGATCATATTACCCAGTGGTCGTCCTCATTCTTCCTTCTCCTTGGTCTCTGGATGGCACTTCATGTGCTCCGAAGGTGAGAGATCTAAGTCCAGCTGCTCCTGTGGATGCTGATGGTAACGCCCTATCTTGACATGTGAGTGTTTTCAGATCCTGCCATCTGTAGGTAGTAGTTCTCCAGTTAGCAGCTTCAGAAGAGTTGACATTCCTGCTCCATTGGGCCGTACCAGAGCCACTCGCATGTCAAGGTCAATTCCAAATTCTAGATTATTGTAGATTCAAGGCCCATCTTTTTTATACTGAAAGCTCATATTTTGCACCATGTTGAGGGGTAAAGGGATCTTGCCTCACAGTGGAAAATAAAATGACACTGTCTTGTGGCTCACAGCCCTCTCTGTCAGTCCCAATGCCATCATTTTCTGTAGCATCTTCTCCTTGCTCTGGGCCTGCCTGGGGCAGCTTGTCACCGCCAGGACAAAACCTCGCCATGTAGTTCTTCATGTGTCCAGTCTGGTCTTGCTCCCAGTGAAACCTTCATCTGCTTCTCCTCCAGCTCTAGCCACCTCTTCACATACTGATCGTAATTACCCGTTTAATACTTCAGTCTCTGTGCATGTGAATTATGTTTGGACAGACACCATTCAGAAAATCCTGTGAATGGGACATGAGGAGCAAGAAGCACTTAAAAGTTTTCAGAAGCAAGCTCATCAAGGAGCAGTGTGAAGGGCCAAATGAAGAGGGCTCTGGCAAGGGCAACCCTCATCCTCCAGCCCCCACTGAAGTGTTTTAGCTTCTTGTGCTGCATGGCAGGTGTGAAACGCAGCTTGTGCAAGACCCATAAGGCCCTCATCTCTGTCTCATCGGCATCCGGCTCCTCCAGAGGCCGTAGAGTTCCATGAGCTTCTCACACTGCATCCTCACGAACCAGCCGCTCTGCCTCCCTCTTCTGCATGGCCCGCTCTGTGCCAGCGTCCATCACACACTGCAAGGGTGTCTTGTCACCAGGAGGCATCTCTCGACTCAGATGGCAAATGTCCACGTGCTCAGGGATAGACACTTCACGCTCCCAATAGCAGAGAGCAGCATGGACTTTCCAATTCCATTTAAGCCAATGAGGCCATAACGACAGCCTCGGCTTAATTCTATTTTGGTAGTTTGCTGTTACTGAGCAGCTCTTGATCGTGAAAGCTGAATGAGAGGTTGATAATTTGAACATCAGTACTGTTGGGGTGAGAGGCTAGGACGCCAGCGACAGCTCAAGCAGCAGCTTTCTTCATCTCAAAGTCCTTGGTAAGCAAATCCACTTCTGTGGTCTCTCTGCCATGGGCCTCATTTTCTCCTCTGCCACCTGTGGTTCTGTGACAATATCTCCATTTTCTTCATGTCCTTTTCTGGGCCGCTGTCCAGCTTCGGCAGCCTCCTTCTTTTTGGCTGCCTCTTCCCGGCCAGGTCGGAGGGCATGATCATGACCCACAGGGGTAGGTTATTGTTCTTTCAGGGAGCTGGGCCTCATCACTCAGCCTATGAGTCCCTGATTTTTTTATTCTTCTAGGTATGTATACCCAGAAATGGAATATATAGATATATATATTTTAGGTCTATATACCCGGAAGTGCAATTCTTGTATCATATTTTAACTCTATGTTTAATTCTGTGTTTAATGAATTCTTGTATCATATTTTAACTCTATGTTTAATTCTGTGTTCAATGTTTTGAGGAACTGCTACACTGTTCACTTTCTTCTTGTATCCACTGTACTCCAAAATGTGTTCTCCTTAGGTCTAGTGTAAATATTTAAATGTAAACAATGAGGGCAAGTGTATTCATTACTTATGGCTATGAATCAAATTACCCTCAAAATGTGGCAGCTTAAAACAATAAACATTTATGATCTCAGTTTCTGTGGGTCAAGTCAGGTTTCAGCTTAGCTGGATGCCATTGAGTCAGGGTATCTTGCCGTCAAGGTGTTAGCAGAGACAGTAGTCAGCCCAAGGCTCAAATAGGGAACAATCCACTTCCAAGCTCTCTCATATGTCTAGTTGGGAAGGCTCAGAAGATAAACTTCCAACTTTCCTTAGATAGCCATCGGCATGCACCAGGTTCTCCCCGGATGTTGATCAGAGGTATCAGTTCCTTGAATGCGTCTCTCCATAGGCAACTCACAACATGGCAGATAAGTTCTTTTCTTCAGAGTGAAGACTCCTCAAGAGAAAGAGAATAAGACAAAGCTTGAGCAAGGAAATTCTCTTCATAACCTAATCTTGGAATGGCATCACACTACTTTTGCTGTATTATACTCACTAGAAGTGAATCATTAGAGTCAGCAAACACTCGGGGAGGGTATGATTCAAGGCTGTGAAAAGCAAAAGGCAGAGAGCATTGGGGACTATTTTAGAGGCTGCCTACCACAGCAAGAAATGTGTTTTGCTTTTGTTTTCATTGCTATAATCTAGAACAATTAAGATCTGGAAAAACTGTTTAATGATGAATGACTATTAGTAGGAATGTAACCTCTGAGCTTTCACATTTTTATATGGTATTTGAAATCAGAGACAACTTAACAGAGTATACCCTAACTTATGATTCTTTTAAAAACTGAATTATATCATTATTTCTTTTATTATGTTACATTAAAGATCAGAGTCAAATTTGGCATCTCTCCCAAAATACATGAAGAAACAATACCATGACTCCTTTTGTACATTTCCTGGTATTCTGGTGCAAACTTTGTCATTGTATGACATATGGGAATAGATAAGATGGTTGAAGATAATGCAGTCTGCTTTAAGAATTTTACATCCATTATTAAAAGGCTTTTATGCTCCAAGTTAAGGAAAGCAAAGAATATTACCCTAAATATATGCATGCTTTTATTCTGGATTCTTTTTTTTTCAAACATTATATTGATCTTTAGAGGAGACTTTTACATTACATCAATAATCATAAGGAAAAAATATATCCTTATTATCATAGGCAGGCTGCTATATTGGTTACCAAAGGTATATCTAAATATGCCCTTAACCCCTTAACTTTTTAAAATAATGTTATTTGGTGCGATTTTCTAAACTAACTACTTCTTATACTCAGGATTTTATAATTGATGATAATTTATTAGGCTTCCCGTAAGTCATTAGATATGTTATACCACATATTCCCTATAATTACGCAAGATGTATTATTATATTTATTCAAAAGACATGGACCAGTTTAAGGAAAAGGCTGAAATGTTTAGCAGTAGTGCATTGGACAATCCCAGAGAAAACATTGTACAATACACTGTTCAAATCTTTCCAACAAAAAAGAATATAATTCTTAGCAGAAAAGATCATAAGCTATGATACGTATGCTGTACTATGGATACAGAATGGTTAAGTTTCACCTATTAGCCAATTCAGATCAACTGAAAGTGACAATTTTAAGGAATGTATTCCAATTACTAAGCCACTCCCAGGTTTTAGCATACATATGTAATTTTCAGTTAGTTATGACTGATGGTGTGAGAGAAGAGAGCAGAAGCAAAATGTTTCTTTCTCTTGCTGTTTGTTATATGATAATGATCACAATAAAATGGTATCATATATTTATCTTCTATTTTCATAGTCCCTGACACAGTTAATGATGAAAAATATTTTTGGGCCGGACGTGGTGGTTCACGCCTATAATCCCAGCACTTTGGGAGGCCGAGGCGGGTGGATCACGAGGTCAAGAGATCGAGATCATCCTGGTCAACAAGGTGAAACCCCGTCTCTACTAAAAATACAAAAATTAGCTGGGCATGGTGGCGCGTGCCTGTAATCCCAGCTACTCGGGAGGCTGAGGCAGGAGAATTGCCTGAACCCAGGAGGCGGAGGTTGCAGTGAGCCGAGATTGCACCATTGCACTCCAGTATGGGTAACAAGAGCAAAACTCCATCTCAAAAAAAAAATTGTTTTTGAATTTTTATCCCAATATTGAATATCCTAAATATTTATTGTACTTAGTTTATAATGAAGTAAACTCTAAAATAACCTCTAGCTCTAAAATTTTACTATAATATGATAGAAACTTGCAATAATATTAGTTTCAGTAAATAAGAACATTTCTTTCATTTTAACAATAAAATATTATTGTATTTATTTAATAACTTCTCAAATTCTGACTTTACTACTTATTTTTTAAAATAATTCCACAGACACATGTATTTTTAGCTTCTTTGATATTCCAAACTCAATAAGACTTTTAAAATATATTGGCAGACGCTTGTAGTCCCAGCTACTTGGGAGGCTGAGGTCCTGGGAGCACTTGAACTCAGGAGGTAGAGGCTGCAGTGAGCCGGGATTGTGTGTGTTATGCCCCAGCCTGGGCAAGAGAGCAACAAAAACAACAGAACCGTCAACTAGGAAGGGATGATTTTAGGCGGTGCAGTTATGGAAGGGTGTGGTCAGGTGTCCAGTTGTATATGGGTTGACTTTGAGATGGGTATCAGATAAACTAATGCCACATGAACTAACTTCACAGAGAGGCACAGGATGGTAAGAAAAGTAAAACTAAAAAAATATGTAGGGTTCACATAAGTAATAATGCTATAAGGATATGTTACACAAATGGTAGAGCACCTCTTTCCTGAGTTTTACATAATGTTAATCTAATTTCCCTCCCACGTACATTTAAAAACCAGGAAATCAGTTTTGCCTTTGAAAGAGAAACCATTCTCTTTCTATATGTGTTTTCTGTTATACCCACGATACACAGCTGTTAAATATGGTTATAAATATTTAACCTATTAACGATTGTGTCACACTTTAGAAATAGCTTTATGAGCTCACCAAGCACTGGAAGTGATATACTCTGGTTCCCCAAGGAGCCATGGATAAAGCCACTGCCACAGTGGAAGACATTACGTGCGTTCACCCATGACAAATGAGTGCTGTGTCAGTTACAGATACTACACTGATTTTATTTTGGTCAGGAAAGTTGGTGGCAAAGAGAAGATATTGTGTAAACTGATCTTGTCTAACTGATAGCACACCAAGAGAAAAATTCATTCTTTTGGAATTTTACACCAGAGTAACAAAATAGCGTCTGTGATTTTTTTAATCCTGAAATAATATAAAAGAATGTGTCAATTGCATTGGTTATGTAGGACCTCTATATAGCACATTTTTAACTTTTCTACTCTTATCTATTTCTTTCTTCTTTGTCTGCCCTCGGTTCTTTTGTACTCTTCACTTTCAGGGGGATTTATCTTGCTTATACTTAGGATCACTGCTAAAGGGTAAAATTAATAAGTCATCTTGGCAGACAGCTGTAGCATAATGTGCAAAAGGGAAGACAAGCGAACTTGACAGAGGCCCAGGTCTCTAGGCACAAGCTTTGTGGCCTTGGGTTGGGTACTTAATTTTCCTGAGTCTTGATTGTGTTACACACATCCATTAATCTCTCTCTCTATCAGTTTTCCCGTTTGTAAAATAGAAATAAAGCACCAGCCTAGTACTGTCGTGAAATTAAATGAATAAATGTAGAGTTGTTTAGTGTAAGTTACTATGCTAATATAATTAATAAGATACAGTATGGTAATAATCACCATTTTCTAATTGAAATAAATGTGTAAAAGGACTGCCAGCTAATTATATTATTTAACCCTCCATTATTGAGCTCCAGACTGTATAACAGCCTCTTCACTGTGTGTTTATGGTACATTATCTGTAATCTTCACAGCAACCCAGAAAAGCAGGCTTCACTTTTCCATCGTACAAGGAACTAAAACTAAAATGCAGATAAGATGTGCTCGAAGTCACACAAATAGAATGTGGCAAAAACAGAAGTTGGCCCCAGGCCAAATCTGCGTAATTCTGAAACCTGTGCTTAATCCCTCACCCACAAAGACAGTGGCAACATGACCAGGGCAAGAACGCTTGAATGAGCAGCCCACCAGCTTAGTCTTGTGCCCCAGCAAAATTACAGGAATATGTTGAAACTGACTGTTCTCACCTAAAAGGTTACTCTACAAGGTCTTCAGGAACTCAGAAAAATAAATTCCCAGAATGAGTGAGGATTCTGGTATCTGTATTTTTTTTAATGTGGTTTGCTTTTGCAAAGTCAGTTACCTAATTAAGTCCTTTGCCATTCCCAGATTATTCTCATGAAAAAATTGATGACAACACAGAGAAAAAACTTCCTTAGATCTACAAAGGCTGTCTAGGTTACATAACCTCTGCTTGCTCTTTCATTCTGTCCATTATATGCTTTAAACATTCCCCTAAGAAAGTGAAATTATATGCTATAACAAAGACTGAAATGTATTTTTATGTATTTACATTATTGGTTTAATATTTTTATTATTATTATACTTTAAGTTCTGGGGTACATGTACAGATCATGAGGATTGTTACATAGGTATACACAGGCCACGGTGGTTTGCCGCATCCATCCCCCCATCATCTACTTTAGGTATTTCTACTAATGTTATCCCTCCCCAATCCCCCCACCCACTGCTCTCCTTATCTAGATCCCCCACTCCCCAACAGGCCAAGGTGTGTGATGTTCCCCTCCCTGTGTCCATGTGTTCTTACTGTTCAGTACCCAGTTAGGAGTGAGAACATGTAGTGTTTGGTTTTCTGTTCTTGTGTTAGTTTGCTGAGGATGATGGTTTCTAGCTTCATCAGTGTCCCTGCAAATGACATGAACTCATCCTTTTTACAGCTGCATAGTGTTCCATGGTGTATATGTGCCACATTTTCTTTATCTAGTCTATCATTGATGGGCAATTGGGTTGGTTCCAAGTCTATGCTGTTGTAAATAGTGCTGCAGTGAATGTATGTATGCATGTGTCTTTATAACAGAATAATTTGTAATCCTTTGGGTATATACCCAGTAATGGGATTGCTGGGTCAAATGGAATTTCTATTTCTGGGTCCTTGAGGAATCGCCACGCTGTCTTCCACAATGGTTGAACTGATTTACACTCCCACCAACAGTATAAGAGTGCTACTATTTCTCCACATCCTCTCCAACATCTTCTGTTTCCTGACTTTTTAATGATCACCATTCTAACTGGCATGAGATGGCACCTCAATGTGGTTTGATTTGCATTTTTCTAATAACTAATGATGATGAGCCTTTTGTCATATATGTGTTGACTGCATAAATGTCGTCTTTTGAAAAGTGTCCATTCATATCCTTTGTCCACTTTTTGATGGGGTTGTTTGTTGTTTTTTTTTTGTAAATTTGTGGTATTTTTAAAGAATATTTGCTATTTTAATAAAAAGGAATTATTTTCTATTTATCATTCCCTTATTTCTACATTACACGTGGATGAATAAACTTGATTTAATGTGTCACTGCTGCACAAAGAATATGAATGTCCTCTGGAATTTAAAGAAAAGAAAAAGAATTTGTGTTTCTTACCTTCATTATTGTGTACAACTGGGCTTGGAGTCATTATATCTGGATTATATCAAGCCTCTTTCAATTGTTCTTAGATTACCTCTATTAGATATAAAAATTGTCACATAGTACCTAAAATCTGTATTACAAAATTCCTGCCACTATCTTTTATTAATGCAAAGCCATTTATTAGATTTTATAAAGATAAAAGAATAAATTCATTGTAACTCCAGCCCTAAGATATTCTTTGAAAGACAGCTGCAATAATTTTGGAAATTGGATACTGTATTCACAATTCAGAACAGCTATGGAGATTCATGATAGATTATTGTTTGGGTATTCACAATATATAAAATTAATGTGGAAAGTTAAATAAGAAATTTTTCTTGTTTTTGGTTAAAGATGAAAATTAATACTGGATACAAACTAGAAGAGTAAATGATAAATTAGTATAACTCTTTGATCCCTGCTATCTAGTTATAATTTATAAAATTTCTGTTAATTTTTTTACAAAGTTTCAATTTCATAAGAACTCCCACATTAACTAAATTACTGTGTTTGAAGTAGCAAGAGATTTTGAACTATGAAACATTATGTTGATTGATTATGATGCTCAAAATTGCTTAACACTTAACTTTGTGCTTTACATTCTCAAAGCACGTTAGAAACATTAACGAATTGGTCATACTTTTATTTTGAGATGGAGTTTCACTCTTGTTACCCAGGCTGGAGTGCAATGGTGCAATCTCAACTCACCGCAACCTCCGCCTCCTGGATTCAGGCAATTCTCCTGCCTCAGCCTCCCGAGTAGCTGGGATTACAGGCACGCGCCACCATACAGCTAATTTTTTGTATTTTTAGTAGAGACGGGGTTTCACCATGTTGACCAGGATGGTCTCGATCTCTTGACCTCGTGATCCACCCGCCTCAGCCTCCCAAAGTGCTGGGATTACAGGCATGAGCCACCACGCCCAGCCTGAATTGATCATGTTACTGTGATGTCAGGTTGCGGTGAGCCGAGTTCGCACCATTGCACTCCAGCCTGAGTAACAAGAGTGAAACTCCATCTCAAAAAAAAAAAGTCTAAATATTGAAACCTAAGTAAATACCTGAATGACTAGAGCAGTGACTTGTCTGCATATGACGTAAAGTAAGCAGTGCAAGTTAACAACATCGCAATAGAATCGAAGCCACCTTGCAACTGTGGCACACGGAATACACAGCCATTGCTGACTACCCATACATCCCTACTAACCTTTGCTATTCTCAAAGAGCTATTATAGTATTAATATGGCTAATATTTTTAAATTATAATATTTTCACAAATAAAATGTTCTGTGAATTAAAACAATTTGTTCATGAATTTTTGATTTTTTATTAATTATGTTTTAGAAAAAAATCAGTTACTAGATATGTTTTCTAAAAATCATTTTAAAAAATGGTAACTAAGAAGTCTAACTTATTTTCCAAGGCAGAAATTTTACTGACGACTTTCTAAAATGCTGTCAAATATTTTATAGATTCTTAAAATAATGCCAATTAGAAATCATTACTATTTAATCTTTATCAAATATTTTTATTTATCAAAATCCAAAAAGATTTTCTAAAATCACAGGCATGTATTTCAGGAAAAATTAACTAGATATAGATATAAATACAGACACATGCGTAACACACACATATACAGTTACAAAGGGTGTGTGTGTGTTTGTGTGTGTGTGTGAGTGCGCGCATATGTATGTGTGTGTAGATTGGCTTCCAACTAGACAGCCACAATCAGAACATTTTCAAGAGTAAATTACAATTTGTGTGATTACCTGCTTGTTTAAACATTAAATAGTCTTTTGAGTTTTGAGTGAACCATTAACTCAAAGGTCAACTGAATAAACCCGAGGAGAGGCATTTAGGTCATTAGCACCATTACAAAATATGCCCTCTTATCAATTTAGATGCAAAGTTTTTCAAATATTTTCTTTTATAGTTTCAATTGGTTCCATATCCTAGCCAAATAAAGGAAGAGTTCAGATCTTGAAACCAGAGAGGACTAAAAGAAGTATTAAGATTGAGTATTTTATCAGAAGATTAGGACAACCATCTGGATTAAAACCTTATTCTGAATTCAGGGCTTTATACTGACCACAGAGTTACTGATATTAGAAGTCTTATGTATGTTCATAACACTGAAATAAATAGGGGCTTAAAGGAAAAGGAAATGCAAATGGACAATATGGAAACATTTGAAAGATGTTCTGCCTCATTAGTATTTAAAGACACGTAAAGTAACATTACTGTATGATTAACAAAACTTAAGAGAATGCTAAAAATCTTGATGAAAAAGGTGCACGGAAAGAGACCCTGTCACAGACTTTCTTGAACTGAAATAAATCCAAACATTCTGTTTAATGATATGAATGAAAAAGCAAACAAACAAAAAGAAAGTAGCCCACTAGAACACAAATGTTTGTCATAGAATGTTGCTAAAGCATCCTTTCTAATGAAAATAAAAAACTTTATATCAATAAGAAAATAATTGAATAAATTATGGTACAACCATAATTATCAACACAATACCAATTTTGAAAAATGTATTATATTTGTATATATGTGGATACTTTTAAATAACAGTAAGAAAAATGTCAAATATAGGCACAAAATATTAATGATAGTTACCTCTGGGGGCGAGAGATTTTAAGAATAGGAGTGGGCAGAGAAGCTTTCCACTTTTATTACTTTAATTATTTTTAAGTCTTAAGTTGTAGGCGGTTTGGGTTTGTTTGTTTTATTAAGTAAGTAAAAGCAGGGAAAAACTTTAAAACTAACGTAGTTTACATTACCTTCATAAGTTTGTGAACTAGTTAAAATTTTGGAAATAATCACACTAATTAATATTGCCTTTTTTAAGTGGTGGAGAAAAAAATATAATAATCAAGAAAGTGTAATTTGGGATTTTATTGGCCAACTGACAGCAGCACCTAAAATTAAACTTTTTAATAAGGTAATAGGAAAAAGAAACCACTAGTCTATTCATCATATTACCATATTTCCTTCATTAACTATATTCTGAAGACCCAACCTCGTTTTATTTTAGTTTCTCACTTCTTGCAGTAATAATTTGTAACTGAATTTTGGGGGGAGGTCAACGTGATGAAGTGCTAGGTTGCCGTGGAGCAAATATTAACCCGGAAGGTCAACTCTAAAAGACAGAGAACGTTGACATGTCATGCTTCTGTGAATTCCATGTCTATGTCAGCCCTAAATCGTACAAAAGTAAGCAACAAAGCTAAAAGTTCGGTAAAAGCACTTTTTAAAAAATTATTCATTTATTTCCTATTGACATTGAAGGCTCTATGCCTTTGATTTTTCAAATGCCAAAAAATGTGGGTCCCCTAATTGATGTATCAATGGTAATATTTGTTTTAATATATGCACTGTATTTTAAACATATACACACGTGCGTACTACACATGTGCGTACTACACATTTGGTTAGAGATAGAGATGAGAGTTGATAGATGTGACAAAAATAGATTTCTGTCACATGACCAGGAAACAAGCACGTGGACACATTGTAGGGTGGGTAGGGCAGGGTTTATTGGGTGAAAGGAAAGAAGGAAAGACGGGCTCTCAGCAAAG
The DNA here is from genome assembly GCA_028533165.1 of Leontopithecus rosalia. Classification (NCBI taxonomy): domain Eukaryota; kingdom Metazoa; phylum Chordata; class Mammalia; order Primates; family Cebidae; genus Leontopithecus; species Leontopithecus rosalia. The sequence continues at coordinate 5,615,017 of CM052665.1, forward strand.
CGAGAGAGTCCTGCTACAGGACTCCCACCTCACGGATTGAATCCCAGGTTACCACCTAGGAATGGAAGGGGCCGGGCTTCTCCCCCCTGCAAACGCCCTGAACTTCTCGAGGCTCCACGCTGTCCTTCCAGTGCACAGGTGGGCATTATTAGGAGAGAATCAGTCCGAAAAAGGGCGAGGTTCATCCCGGGACCCGCAGTCCAGTTTTTCAACCTTCCGGCTGTTCCAGGCTTCAAGGCCGGGTTTGACCCGGGAACCCTGGTTGCCTCTATCACAGATACCTAGATACGCTGAAGCATAGCTCATCCGAAATTTTTCAGCTGCTTCTTACTTTGCTTTCCTATATCTTAAAATATGATATTGAGTTTTACATGTAAAACTTTTTAAATAAAGAAAAATAATGCATACTCTAAGTTCTGCTCAATTTTGCTATTTTTTATTTTTAAATTCTAAGATAAATTCTGAAAAGACTTCTACAAATGTGTTAAGATGCACAGATTCTATAACAATAGAAAATAAATCAATAGATATTTTGAAGAAGAAAAGTGAAAAGTGGAAGGTTTTGTTTTGTGATTTTTTTTTTAATGAAATGCCAGGAGGTTGTGTTTGTGTTAATAAGAAACATTATCTTACCAAAGAATGCTGGTATTCTCATTTCCATTTATATAGGAAATTGATTAATACTTAACTAATTGGCACATGCAAATGGGGATTAACTGAATTCACTTTTCTCCACAACTCAACCGCTGTAATTTAGATCCTTACTTAGATTTAAATCTTTTATTATTTTTGAAGGTAATCATCTTCCTGTTGTTAGAAATAAAATATCAAAGCACCATGCTAATTATAGCTCGTGTCTCACAAATTAGCTAATTAACATTACTGAAAAGCAAATGTACAGCGAGCAAAGTTTAAACTCCTGAATTGGAGTCAAGCCTTTATACAATACAGTCGCGAGATACATGCTATTAAATGCCATTGGGTCAGATATACTTTGGAGCTAATAACTGTATTCAGATATTTAGTTTTTTCTCCAAATAAATAGCTTATTCTGATGTTTCTATGCAATTACACCTATGAATTTTTTGCAATTAGCTCTTCTAGATGGCGATGAAGGTGGGAAAACAGAATGATGTGCATGGCTAGGAAAGCTCTCTGTTAAGTAAAATCTCAAAAGTTCTCAAGGCATGCAGGACTTGCTTGGGAAATTATAAAATTAGTTGTGTTCATCATTTTGTGTCTGCTAACTAATGTATTTCAATACCTAAGATGCTGGCAACAATAATTCTTTAGATTCAGGGCAAAAAAAAAAAAAAACCTGTTTAGCAGCGAATTTAGAGGGAAGTGGTTAGAAATCCAACAGTTTCCGAGGGGTCTGAACCTAATTCATTTGTGTGCCAACTTAATCTACAGTTGGACAGTCATGTAGAATCAGGGTACGTTTGGAGGAGCAGTCCTAAAGTAACCAGTGATGTGGTCTTCATCAGAAGTTTTGGAAACAAGGCTTGCCCATGACTATTTGCATATTGAACATTTATTAAGCAGTTACTATGTGTCAGAGAACATATGACAATCTTCATACCTTAGAATGAGAAAGACCGATGAGACTATGACCTCAAAAAGCACACAGAGATACAAGAGAGAAAACAAATGTGTAAACAGAAAAATAATTAAGTTAATTAAATGTTAGAGTACACCCAACAAACAAAAAACCTGAAGGTTAAAATAACACCAAAGTCAAAAGACTGACAAACAGAAAGATCCAGTCATGGAAGAAACAGAACAAATGTGATTATAGTCCGATGTTCTAAAAGCAGAAGAGCTTGATGGGCTCAAGGGGCTGAAAGAAGTTCATTCTGCTGAAGTAGAGTGAATGAGGAGCATGGAAGAAAACAATATAAAATGAAGGGTAAAAACAGAAGCAGAGCAAGGTCACATCAGGCCTTGTCAACTTTACTAAAAGGCTGATTTTATTTTAATTTGAACAGGAAGACATTGAAAGTCTTTAGGGAATGTTATGAGCCCAATTTACATTTGGGAAGGTCAGTCATGGGATGAAGTGAGAAAGAGACTGTGGAACAGCAAGAGCAGAAGTGGGTAGACCTATGAAGAGTTATGCTAGAGTCTTGGTAAAAGATGGCGGTGGTCTTGTCTCTCCTGGTAACAGTGAAGATAGAGAAAAAAGAATGACTCCAGATGCAAAGTGTATTACTTCGCTCTGCTTAAAAAAAAAATTAAAAAAAAAACCACCAGAGACAGGGTAATTTACAAAGAAAAGAGGTTTAATTGACACCCTGCTGCATGGCTAGGGAGGCCTCAGGAGACTTACAGTCATGGTGGAAGGCAAAGCGGAAGCAGACACCTTCTTCACGAGGTGGCAGGAGAGAATGAACGTGAGCAGGGGAAATGCCAAATGCTTAGAAAACCAGCAGATCTCAGGAAAACTCATTCACTGTCATGAGAACAGCATGATCCAATCCCCATGATCCACCCCCATGATCCAATCACTTCCTGCTGGGTCCCCCCATGACACCTGTGATTATGGGGCTTACAATTCAACATGAGATTTGGGTGAGGGCACAACCCACATCATAAAGTTAGCAGAAATCACTGATCGAGAATGAATTAAAGGAAGTGTCATGTATACATAGCTTGAGCAACTGGGTACATCATAGTGCCACCTGGTAAGAAAGAAAAATCTTCATCGAGTCAGGGAGATGAAAGAGTTTTCAGGGTGAGGAATTAAGGTAGTCATGGCCAGCCCAACAATAAGGCTTAATTCAAAACCCCAAAGACAGGAAACTGAAGTGGCTACAATTCTCTTCACCCAGAGATTACACTGGTGGAGTGAGCAATGAGGACAGGGCTAAGGAGAGATGGGGGCCATCAGTGGAGGCACACATGGGAGGTATTTGAACAACGGGAAAGCTGGGCATACAAGGCAAAGGGCATATGAGACCACGTTTATGGACTGTCACATGGGTCTAGCATATTATGGAAGAACAGCATGAGGGAGCCCTTCATGTCCACCACAGGCCCAGGCTGCACAAGAAGGACTCACACTTTAAAGAACAGCCAACCTTGGCCGGGCGCGGTGGCTCACACTTGTAATACCAGCACTTTGGGAGGCCGAGGCGTGTGGATCATGAGGTCAAAAAATCGAGACCATCCTGGTCAACATGGTGAAACCCCTTCTCTACTAAAAATACAAAAATTAGCTGGGCATGGTGGCGCAGGCCTGTAATCCCAGCTACTCAGGAGGCTGAGGCAGGAGAATTGCCTGAACCCAGGAGGGGTTGCACTCCAGCCTGGGTAACAAGAGCAAAACTCGGTCTCAAAAAAAAAAAAAAAAAAAAAAGAACAGCCAACCTTTCTGAAACTCTAAAAGGTTTTCCATATTTTTGTTGATGAGAATATTAAGGTGTTGAACCATTTAGATTACTCCAGCTATGCACAATGCAGTCCGAATGCCACATCTTAATTCTCAGAATCCCTGATGTAGCTCTCTCTTAGTCTGGATAAATCAGACATTAGAGTCTGAGCACGAAAACCCCAGCCAGGGTCTTACTTTAATCAGAGAGAGCGGACACGTTTGTTACATGAACAGTTTGTTTTGGTGGTTCTGATCTCTTGCCATCCTTCTTTTCTCATTTGCAGTCTTCTCCCCCGTTGTAAGGTTTCCATTCAGCTACCTCCAATAAATACCACCCTGCTATTTTCTGACATCCAACTGGACAATGTACCACAGTCCTCATTTGTCCTTGCCCTGTCTCCTATAAACATGTATGCATCAGTGCTCATCCCTCTACAGCCTTTCTAGATAATCCAGTAAACGGATCCATGTTCAAACCTGCTGACGGTCAGCATCAGTGGGTGTCAGTAGTGGCCCTCTGGAGAAACACACTTAACCAAAATGTCAAGGGCTAATTCTCAAATACCAGCTCCTGGTAGGAAATTGAAGTGAAAGTGGAAAGCAAGCCTTTTACATCCTTGAAGTTAACCACAGAGAGGGTTGTCTCGCCCCGTTTTGGGAGGAACTTTAGCCTTAAAAGGAAGTTTCCCAAATTATGGAATACTTGTTTGAAGAAAGAAGGTTTGCCCTAAAAAAAAAAAAGAAGGCCTTTCAATCATCATGTGAATGCAAAGATGAAAAATTGTTACTGGAAAAGGAGCGAAGACAAAGTCTTCGACCCAGTGTCCCACAGAGTGGAAAACGTTTACTTGGAGATTCCATGCACAGGTCAATGCACCACAGAAGCCAAAATCAGTTCTTAAAAACAATAATACTAACCGCAAGCCACCCAAGAATCAGAGACACATTTAAACAGCCCGGTTTCTTCCCTGGCAGGCTCATTTTCAAGGCCACATGGGTTGGGGGAAAATTGTGCATCCTTGCTAAAGTGGTTTTTAGTCTGTAGTGAACGTGTTTTAGTCCTGACACAGTTTCCTATTGGTAAGGGGGAAAAAGTCAAGCAAATTTAAATGTATAAATAAAATTGGCCACTGTCTTCAAAACATAAGAGAGAGTGCTTCGAGAGCAGACTTTGTTTTGGCTATTTGCTCTTTAATTCTACTTACCTGAATGATGGGGGGGTCGTTCAAAAAGAATAGAAAATAGCCTTCCTATAAAACATCCAGCATAAAAGATTAAATAGGCATCCTACCTTTAATACCTGACTGGTTCCTTGCCAATGCATAGCATTCATTTCTTTCAACTTGACTCCAGGAAGACTTCCCCGATGACCATAAATCACTTGCTTTGTTGCATTGTGCCGACATCGAAGCTTTGCTTTCAAGGTGCTCTGTTCATTACATCTCTCCCCAAATCAACTCCTCAGCCAATCTTCTACTTCTCTTATATATTTTAGTACAGTATCAGTTTTAAAACATAAAGAATAAATTAGCAAATTAATGAGTAAAAGAATAAATGAGGCTGGATGAGATGGCTCATGCCTGTAATCCCAGCACTTCGGGAGGCCCAGGCAAGAGGATTGCTTGAGGCAAGGAATTCAAGACCAGCCTGGGCAATGTGGCAAGACTCATTCTTACAAAATGTTTAAAAAAGGAAACTTAGCAGGGTGTGGTGGCATATGCCTGTAGTCCCAGCTATTCAGGAGGCTGAGGCAGCAGGACTGCTTGAGCTGGGAAGGTTGAGGCTGCAGTGAGCCATCATTGTGCCACTGCACTCCAGCCTGGGCAACAGAGCAAACACTAACTCAAAAAAAAAAAAAAAGAAAGCATAAGGGAATAAATGAGTGACTCAAGTCCATTAACTGCCATAAATTCAGATGAACAGCTGTTTACATAAGTGTTAACCTTTGATTTATAAGCCACCTAATTGAAAATAGAAATGAAAAATAAGAAGAGTGAGTGACAGAGTACCATTTTTTTATTTTAGTTATACTTTCAGTTCTGGGGTACATGTGCAGATGGCGCAGGATTGTTACATAGGTAAACACATGCCATGGTGATTTGCTGCATCCATCCCCCCCATCTGCATTAGGTGTTTCTCCTAATGTTAGCCCTCCCCAATCCCCCCACACCCTGCTATCCCTCCCCTAGCCCCCACCCCACCCTCTAACAGGTCCCAGTTTGTGATGTTCCCCTCCCTGTGTCCATGTGTTCTCATTGTTCAACACCCACTTATGAGTGAGAACATGTGGTGTTTGGCATTTTTTTCAGTATAAGTCAGACATCTAACTTCTGTAGGTACATATTAGATACTTTGGAAAGGTCTTTCAGACCAGTAAAATAGCATTTGGTATGTTGAACTAGTCATTTACTCAGTAATACCCTGTATATTTAAAAAGTCATGTAACATTTACTCTTTTATAATCAGAGAGCAGCTAAGACTCCGGGAAGTAAAAACTGCCTTTCAGAACTATAATCAGCAACAAGCTGCATTTCCAGTTTTGCAGATTCACAAGAGAAAAGGATCATCCTTTGTAAAACGTTAATAGTGCCTAAGGTACCCGTATGGTTGGCACATCCAACGGAGCTTCCATACGTGTTTTTATTTTGATAAAGGGGATGCTCTTTTTAAGGAGATAACATGAATAATACTCTAATGCTTTAAGTGACATAAACGGCATTTAAGTTCTAGAGTATTATTCATATTATTCTCTTCAAAAGCATTAGCTCACATTAATTCCCACAACAGACCTCAGATGATGATGCTATTATTATCCCTAACCTATAGATGGGGAAACTGAAGCATAAGGAGAAAACCCAAGCTAATTAAAGCTAGGGCTGAACTTTGACCCCAATCCTATTCCATTTTTGAGCTCAAGCTTACAATCATTAAAATATATTCTTTGTTCTATGCGTGGTTTTATGTATAACCACAAGGGCATTAAGTTCCACAAAGTCAGGTTTACATATATGTTTGGTACACCAAAGGGTCACAGGTGTTTACGTCAATGCCTGTCACACATAGTGGGTACTCAACACGGATTTGCTAAGCGAAAGAACGATACATAATGAGGACTATGTTGGATCAATACTATGTCAATACTCTCAGAGCAGTTCTGGACTCAATTAAGTCAGAAGCAAGATATTAACCTGAAACGAAAGAGTGTTGAGAAGTATGGTAGAATTTCACCTGCCGATCACGTGTTTTGATAGGTGCCTCCTCATCTGCGTACAGTAAAACTTTTTAGAACATGGATGGCAGGTTAACTTATGATCTCTGTCCAGCATTTATGACAAATGTTGGAAGAACAAGGTTATTTTTGCTTCTGTTGAACACATAATGATTCTCATAGTAGGTTTAAAATACATACAATCTGTTAAGAACAAAACTCAATATACTGCAAATGGCTGTTAAACAGAGAAGGAACTTAATATACTGAACAAGAAGACACAGAACATAGGTTCTTTGAGCCAAAATGATACATTCGTTCACATTTCTCTAAATAGTTGTGGTGAAATGTATTGTGCTATACATATTAACTCAGCTAAGTTTTTATTATTTTATATAGCCAAAGCATTTAAGAAAGAGAGCACACTTTGAATAGCAGAGCGATTAGGTACCAGCAGCCTAAATGGCTTTCTATTTTGTAGATTATATTCAATTAATCTGCTATTGTTCCTTCTCGCTTCTGTGACCTTTTTCATACTATTTTTCTGCTTAGAACACTCCTTTTCTTCAGGTATCCAACTGGACTTCAAAGCTCAGCCAGCACAAACATTATTTCTATGAAGACTTTCCCTAGCAAAATATTGCAATAAAAGTGTGGGAGCAATCTAAGAAACGAAATAACCCATCTCCACCAACCTAAATGTGTGTATAGCTTTTCCCTCTACTACTTATTGGTATTGCAGCCTAGACTTACACATCTCAAGAAACAAAATTGTGAGACTGTGACCCAGGCAGTGAGACTCCAAAGTCTAGGCATTTATCTCTAAGCAAATAGATATAGGTAGACAGATGGTAGGCCAGGCGCCATGGCTCACGCCTGTAATCCCAGCACTTTGGGATGCAGAGGTGGGCAGATCACCTGAGGTCAGGAGTTCAAAACCAGCCTGGCTAACATGGCAAAACCCCACCTGTACTGAAAATACAAAAATTAGCTGAGGGTGATGGCAGATGCCTGTAATCACAGCTCCTAGGGATGCTGAGGCAGGAGAATAGCCTGAACCCAGGAGGTGGAGGTTATAGTGAGCGAAGATCACACCATTGCACTCCAACCTCAGTGACAAGAGCGAAACTTTGTCTCAAAAAAAAAAAAAAGAAAAACAGATGGTACATGATAGATAGGTAGAGATAGATAGATAGATAGATAGATAGATAGATAGATAGATAGATAGATAGATAATCACATATATATAGCTACAGGCATTTAAAATAATGCAAATACGCAAAGAGGTTTCTTGGCCAGGATTTGTCTGTGAAGCTTTATCTAGGAGGTCTGCTTCAGCAAGGCTGAAAGAACATGTAAGATTTGAACTGGCAGAAAGCAGGAGGCAAGGCTTTTTAGGCAGGAGGAAAATCACCCGAAAAGTTTCAAAGGAAAAAAACATAAGTTTAGATGAGTGCTGGGAGGGAAATAGATTAAAAACAGCAAGAGAGAAATAAAGGAGTGGTTGTTTGTTGATGAAAAAACTGTAGTAACGAATGAATGAGTTAGCACTTTTTGAGATAAGCTTTAAGACATACTTAGTTTTTAAGCGTGCGAAGACCATGATGAAAGTGACTTGGTCAGCTGTACATCCTGCTTCTCTTTCACCTCCATCTAAACTCCACCTTCTCTTCAATGCAAAAGCAAGACCAGTCAGAGGTTATTTGCAGGAGTCATTTCGAAGACAAAAATTTCCAAGAAATCAACTCCAACCAGTACAAAATCTGAATTTAATTACATGAGAAAAAAATCAAAACTTGTATAAAGTAAAAAAAATGTTAGAACTGGCACAGAGTAAATGTACAAAAACTCACTTATGAAAAAAAAAGTACATTTTTTTCAGGCAATAAAACTCAGCCAGTACTTATGTGGTGGAAAATCTCAACCTACATCCACTTTGTCAGTATTATGAGGTAGTTTTAATTATCAAGACTCCAGAGACTTTCCTCATGTAAGGAAAATATTACTAGAGATACAGGATATCAACTTCCACTTTATATATTATAATACATAGGGGTTATTTTCATGGGTTTTCACCATGGGGGAAAATACTTTCAAACAAATTACTTTCCAGTTTAGAATGTTTTCCTGTATATTAGAAGCCAACTCAATAATTTCTAATGCTTTGTGGAGTAAAGTACAGGAAATTCTTTCATCTCTGAGTTGGCGTGTTTCCTCTTTCCTCTTCTACACCATAATATTACACTTAGCACTGGTTGGTTAAGCCCAGGCTGGCTGTCCCTCTGCCCTCCACAAACCACATTTATGACCGTATTTATCTTATTTGGGACACCAAGTTCAAGCAAAAGGTTCTCAGATCAGGGGCAAAGGCATTAGCAGGTTGGCAAAATTGATTGTGGTGAAGTAAAAATGCCCTTTGTAAAATACCACACAAGCAAAAATATTGATTTACTTTGTGTTTTGGCTTAAAAATAATTTCCTATGGTAAACCAGTTCCTCAGTAAATACCAATATCACACAGTAACTAAATTCACCAAGTCAAACAATATTTGAACACTTTTGTTGTTGCCTGAATTATAGTTCATTTTCAAGCCAATAACCATTGACTCACTGTGGTTTCCAAATCACGTATTCTAAATATCTCTGTAGACCTGAGGTTGAGTTTTGTCATTAAACAATACTGAGATGGAATTATTTCTAGAGAGAATTATATTGTTCTACTAATTAGTAAAATATTAAAATCTACTAGGATTGTATTAGTCCATACCAAATAGTATACATAGAAAGCTTAGTAATTAAAGTAACAGAATGTCATCATTTTTTAAGCTTTATATTACATTTCAGGAAATTGCACTTTACCTCCCAAGATGTAATTATTACACAATATCTTAAACACAGCACATACTTAATAACTACTTACTCATAGACTTACTGTTTATAATGTGCTAAGAGAAAACAAAGTAAGGAATCAAAATCAGACTGATATTTATTTTCAGAAATATTTCTAATATTTCTATTCGGTTCAAGAATATGAACAGAAAATGAATTCATTATCTATGTTAAATAGCTATATCTTAAACTCAGAATATATTAGAAGTAAAATATTATAAATAAGTAAATAATTTTGGCCTACAATCATTTGACCATTTTGGGAATCTTCTAGGATTGATGGATATTTATAGTTAACAATCAAAGATGTATTCTAAAAAAAAACTGCCCTTGTGAAAAATAATCTAGAGTCAAGAGTCCTCATCATTTATTCTGATAAAAGTGATCATATTCTTATTTTGCTTTCAGTTTAACTTCATATTTTATTTAAAGACTAACAAATCTCTAGTGTTCCTTGGGAGAATGAATAGCCACCATTAAATAAGGACTCTCAGGAGGCTGGGCTCTCGCCTGTAATCCCAGGGTTTTGGGAGGCCAAGGCAGGAGGATCATTAGAGCCCAGGAGTTTGAGACTGGCTGGGACAACAATGTGAGATCCCATCCATACAATATTTTTTTCAAATAGCCAGATGTGTCAGTGAGTGCCTGTAGTCTCAGTGACTTAGGAGACTGAGGTGGGAGTTTCCTTGAGCCCAGGAGGTCAAGGCTGCAGTAAGCTATGATTGTGCCACTGCACTCCAGCTTGGATGACAGAGCAAGACCTTGCTTCAAAAGAGAATCTCAGATGTTTGTGTTAAATCATCTTGGCTACATGGAGTTGCCCATTTAAGAACAGTTCACTTTCAAATAAATACCTGCAATTTAAGGCATCTGTTCTAAGATTTCTCACATGAGGTTCTGCTTGTTTTCTATGTCTGTGATGTCTCAACACAGGATTCTACTATAGGCATCCGCTAGGGATTTTGGTGGGACCTCAGTTTCAGTTGCTCATAAGAGTGTAAGTACCATATAAACTTCACAGAAATACACACATGAATCTTCTATTACATGCAGTTCAAGAAACCCTGGGAAAATTCTAGTTGAAACCACTGCTTTAGCCTCTTCAATTAAAACCATTTGAACTAACAGTATGTTGAAAGCTATGAAAGATTTTTTTTTTACAAATAGGCTTCCAAACAGAGCAATATGGGCAAAGGAAACAAAAACACAATTTGTAGTGTTTAAGAACATCCTAATCCATTTAATAATAAATAGAGGGACAAGGTTTTCCAGAGAATAGGGTTTATAAAATTTTCCACTGACAGAGAGATATTGAGTTGAATAAAGGGAACAGGGAAGTAGGGATCAAATTTGTCAACTTGAAAAGATGTTAGTAAAGATTTTCCAAAAATAACAATCAACAGATCTTTCCTTCTGAATCTGCAAGCTACTAGTGAATTTGCCTAGTAAAGAAGCATTGCAAATTTTAAGACAATATAAATAAAAGATATTTGGTTATAGAATCAAGACACATTCCCCTGTATTATTCCTAGGATCATCAGATACCCAGTTGTTGAAGCCAGATCCTTAGAATTCATCCTGGACTCTTTCTGTCACTCATTCCATTTATTTAATAAATCATCAAATTTTAAATCTCTTGAATTTCTGGCAGAATTCAGATGTGAAAAAATAAAAAGAGAAGCTGGTATCATTCCTTTTAAAAATGTTCCAAACAAATGAAAAGGTAGGTTTCCTCCATAACCCGTTTTATGAAGCCAGCATCATCCTGATACCAAAACTTAGAGAGACACAACAAAAAAAACTTCAGGCCAATATCCCTGATGAACATCGATGTGAAAATCTTCAATAAAATAACAGCAAACCAAATACAGTGGCATATAAAAAACTTATCCACCATGATCAAGTTGCCTTCGTTCCTGGGGTGCAAGTCTGGTTCAACATACGCAAATTAATAAACATAATCCATCACGTAAACAAAACCAAAGACAAAATCACGACTATCTCAATAGATGCAGAACAGGCCTTTGATAAAATTCAACATCACTTCATGTTAAAAAAATCTCAATAAACTAGGTATTGATGAAACATATATCAAAATAATAAGAGCTATTTATGAAAAACTAATAGCCAATATCATATTGAATAGACAAAACCTGGAAGCATTCCTTTTGAAAACTAGTATGAGACAAGGATGCCTCCTCTCACCACTCCTATTCAACCCAGTATTGGAAGTTCTGGCCAGGGCAATTAGGCAACAGAAAGAAATAGAGGGTATTCAAATAGAAGAGAGAAAGCCAAATTATCTCTGTTTGCAGATGACAGGACTTTATGTTTAGAAAACCCTATCATCTCAGCCCCAAAAATCCTTGAACTGATAAGCAACTTCAGCAAAGTCTCAGGATACAAAATCAGTGTGCAAAAATCACAACAATTTCTTTCACCAACGATATGCAAGCAGAGAGTCAAATCACGAATAAACTCCCATTCACAATTACTAAGAGAATAAAATACCTCAGAATACAGCTAACAAAAGAAGTGAAGAACCATTTCAAAAGGAACTACAGGCCGGGCATGGTGGCTCAGGCCTGTAATCCCAGCACTTTGGAAGGCTGAGGCGGGCAGATCACAAGGTCAAGAGATTGAGACCATCCTGACCAACACAGTGAAACTTCATCTCTACTAAAAATACAAAAAAAATAGCCAGGAGTGCTGGCACATGCCTGTGGTCCCAGTTACTCTGGAGGCTTAGGTGGAAGAATCACTTGAACCCAGGAGGTGGAGGTTGCAGTGAGCCGAGATTGCACTGCTGAACTTTAGCCTGGTGACAGAGCAAGACTCCGTCTCAAAAAAAAAAAAAAAAGGAACTACAAACCACTGCTCAAAGAAATAAGAGAGGACACAAACAAATAGAAAAGCATTTCAACGTCATGGATAAAAAGAATCAATATTGTGGAAATGGCCGCACTGCCCAAAGTAATTTATAGATTCCATGCTATTCCCATCAAACTACCATTGGCATTCTTCACAGAATTAGAAAAAACTATTAAAAATTTCATATGGAATTAAAGAATACCCCGTATAGGCAAGACAATCCTAAGCAAAAGCAACAAAGCTGGAGATATCACACTACCTGACTTCAAACTATACTGCAAGGCTACAGTTAACAAAACAACATGGTACTAGTTCCAAAACAGACATATAGACTAATGAAGCAGAACAGAGACCTCAGAAATAACACCGCTGGTTTACAACCATCTGATCTTTGACAAACCTAACAAAAGCAATAGGGAAAGAATCTCCTATTCAGTAAATTGGTGCTGGAAAAACTGGCTAGCTATATGCAGAAAACTGAAACTGGACCCCTTCCTTACACCTTATACAAAAATTAACTCAAGATGGATTAAAGACTTAAATGTAAAATCCAAAACCATAGAAACCCTACAAGAAAACCTAGGCAATACCATTCAGGACATAGACATGGGCAAAGACTCTATGACAAAAATGCCAAAAGCAGTTGTAACAAAAGCCAAAATGGACAAATTGGATCTAATTCAACTAAAGAGCTTCTGCACAACAAAAGAAACTACCATCAGAGTGAACAAGAAACCTACAGAATGGGAGAAAATTTTTGCAATCTGCCCATCTGACAAAGGTCTAATATCCAGAATTTACAAGGAACTTAAACATATTTACAAAAAAAAAAAATCCCCATCAAAAAGTGGGCAAAGAATATAAACAGACACTTCTCAGAAGACATTTATGAGGCCAAAAAACATATAAAAAAAAGCTCAACCTCACTGATCATCAGATAAATGCAAATCAAAACCACAATGAGACACCATCTCACATGGTCAGAATGGTGCTTATTAAAAAGTCCGGAAACAGAAGATGTTGTCAAGGCTGTGGAGAAATAGGGACACTTTTACACTGTTGGTGGGAGTGTAAATTAGTTCAACCATTGTGGAAGACAGTGTGGTAATTCCACACTGTCTAGAACCAGGATCTAGAACCAGAAATACCATTAGACCCAGCAATCCCATTGCTGGGTATATACCCAAAAGAATATAAATCATTCTACTATAAAGACATGCACACATATATTTATTATGGCAGTATTTACAATAACAAAGACAAGGAACCAACCCAAATGCCCATCATTGATAGGCTGGATAAAGAAAATGAGGTACATATACACCATGGAACACTATGCAGCCACAAAAAGGACTGAGATCATGTCCTTTGCAGGGACATGGATGAAGCTGGAAGCTCTCATCCTCAGCAAACTAACATAAGAACAAAAACCAAACCCCACATGTTTTTACTCATAAGTAAAAGTTGAACATTGAGAACTCATGGACACAGAGAGGACACCACACACCAGGGAGTTGTGGGGTGAGGGGAGGGAACTTAGAGGATGGGCCAATAGGTGCAGCAAACCTGCATGGCACACATATACCTATGAAACAACACTGCACATTCTGCACATGTATCCCATTTTGGTTTTTTTTTAGATGAAATAAAGAAAACATTAAAAAAATCTCTTGAATCTATCGCTCATTTCCCACATCCTCAAAGAATTGTCTCTGCCACTTCTTGTGTTATCAGATTACTCATTGCCTCTCATCCTTTTATTCACTGCACCTCCTCTTTCTCTAGAGTAATGTTTTAATATTTTTTAAATTTCAAATAAGCTCATGCCACTGTTGTTTTTAACATCAATCTCATCTTCCATTGCTCTTCCATATGTACTTTCAAAACACATTGCACTCACTTATCATGGTTTCTCAAAATTGTCATGCTTTTGTGTCTTGGAAAAAAATAATTTCTTCTGCCTTTCCATTCTTACTGCCTAACAAGTTTCTACTAATCAATACACGGCTCAATTGTCACCTTTTTGAAGCTCCAGCCCCCACCTCTTGCTGGACTTCTTGTTCTTCCTTCTATCTGACACATCAAATCATGTCATGACCTGGCATGTGTTCTCACTAGGCTTTGAGTGCCTGAAGAGGAATTATTTCCTACTCAGTTTTGTATGTGAATGCACAACATCTGTAATAGATGTATGTTAAATAAGGGCTCCAGGACTGAAGGAGTGAAATCAGTGCTCTCTTAGGTGTGATTGCCTAGAAGCACAGCCTGAGAACTGTATTTCTGGGCAAAGGATTCATTCAGGGAGTGTTCTCAGGAGATGCAGAATGGCAAGCAAAGGACAGATAGAGGAAGAACCTAAGCAAAGGGGTAGTTTTTATTGACGTCTAGCCTCAGCCTAACCTTATTGAGAGTTCTGGAACATTAAGGTCATACCAGAATCGTGTCTCTTTGAGCCAAGGGAGTCAGGCTTTGAGACCTCTGTGTCAGCCATTGGTTGCCAAGGTTGGAGGGTGCTGATGGTGGGAAGTATAACCTCTCTATATGCTATTAATTATGCAAAGCCACACCAGGGACTTTAAAGATTTGTCATGCAGTTACATTGTTGTAGGACTGCAGTCATTCTTCCAAGGGAACTTCTAAGCAGATAAAAAAAAAAGAGAAGAATCCTTAGAAATTTGTATTTTAGTATCTAGTGATAACTACAAATTAATACTTAGAAAGAGACACCAAATCCCCAGAAAACATTAAGCATATTTCTTTAAAATATGTACTTTTAAAACTTATTGTAAATTGCTTTTTTGTTGGGGTTGTGCATCCTATGTGTTATGTCTGAGATTGGGTCCCTTCAACCTCACCATACATGAGAATAAACAAATGGTTGCTCAGTAAATATGCCAAAGGCTTAACAGAGCTGTTAAGTCTGTGTGAAGTTTTGTAATATTTCCTGGACACTTGGAACAAATAAATGGTATCTTTTCATATTCTAGGCAATTATCTTATAATAGAAGCATTTTTAAAGTGTGCATCTGCAGGCCATGAAAACATTATTTGAATAGGCATTTATTAATATTCATACAATATTTATGTAGCCTGCCCACATACAGATAGACAAACAAAACAAATGGAGATTATTTTTCGACCATATTTTACTATATTTTCATAAATAGTGCATTATAGTAAACAACTATTCCAAGTATTTTCTAAAATGAATGGTATGGGCTGTCAAAAACCACTGGAGAGAAAACTAAGTCCCCAAAGCAAATTTTTCTTCTTGATTGCTAATAAACAGAAGAATTAAAAATAAGACAAAATTCTTGCTAACACGCATGCAAATTTTAATCAGTAACAATACAGAAATACATGTAGCAATAAGAAGCTCCTGACCTTCTAAAATTTCATTCTGCATTTTCTGTTTCTTGTGCTGGATTGTGACCACACATTCTCTATTAAAATAATCACATGTTAAATGAAAGATTATTCTACTTGCTTAAAGCTAATTTTGAGAAGTGTTTGTAAAAGTACAATGGCATCATGTGGCACATTAGTAATGGGTAGAAAATGTACCCAAGAAATGTCAATGGCAGTCATGTGTAACTGAGGGCAGAGAAGAGTGCATATTAATTCAGAAAAATTTGGCCCCACTCCAAGGATTTTTACAATCCCTAGACTATTTTTAAGAAGTTCTCAAAATTGAATCACACATTTAAAATGAAAAAAACAACTAACTGCCTTCCACCCAGGTATGAAACTGAAGATAAGGAAATTCAGGCAGCCCTTGGCAGTGTGGTTTGAGCAGATAAAAACAGAAAATGGCCAAACCCTTTGACTGTAGAAAAGTCTCAACATTTGCATTTTGTTTCATTTTATTCTTCAGGCAGTATATTAACACACAGGGGATTACTATTATAATTTTCATTAACATGGAACGCTCGAGATTCCAGTTGAACACATAATGTGTTATTGAAACCCGGATTTCTAATTTTTAATAGTTGAGAAAGCAGGTGATTATACCCTTCTCTGAAACGATTTTTTAAACGACCTTCTATTAAATCAGTTAGACAAAAAAGAAGTAATTTAGTAATGGGAACCCAAATCAGGCGGTTTCAATACCTATGAGATGAGAACATGGGTGAAATGAAACAACAGAATGGCTGGAATATTCGAACAATGTTTGATTAACTGATATTAAGGTAAGTGTAGTGGTGGAGTGAACAGTGTCTAGAAAAGGGTTAGTTGGATAAGTTAAGTTGCAGGCATGCGGAGGCTTGATCCTTCAACTTCTGAAACTTTCGTTTTGATCGTTTTTATGAAAACATTTCTAAAATATACTCTTTGTTATTATTTTATTTAAACAAACTGAGCATACATAGCCTTCCTTAATGAGTTAGAATTATTTAGATATTAGACATTTTCATGTACTAAGAGAATTTTTAAATTTGTCCCTAGCCTGTTCAAATACTGTAACAGCATTCAAATGTGGCAAGGTTACGTGCTCAGAATTATGGCAGTAAGTACGATTTTTCTTTCTCCTGAACACTCCCAGAGCCCAATGTTTTCATTTATAGTTTTTACTGTAGCGATCATTGCTTTTAATTTCAGCTGTCATTTTCCTAAGTTGGTTTCTTCCACCCACATTGCTTTTTTCTTTATTTCCTTTGTGTTTTTAAAAAATTTTCATGTCTTTGCTTTAATCCGACAAAAACTGATTTTGAAAGTTAACACCATAAATGTAAATGCTGGTTATTTTTTTCTCCTGTAACTTTTGCATTTGAAACATTTTTGGCAAATTTGTTGATGTTCCTACTTGGTGTCCTTATTTTAAATTATCTTGGTTTTTTTATTATTATTAAGGCAGTTGAAAATGCCAAACACCTGAGGGGCTTTGTCTACAGTTACTAATTTCTTACCTTTCATAATAATGTAAATGTACTTTCTTCCAAGGGTTTTTAATTATTTCCCAACTCTTTTCCTAGGTAATTAAATTTTCTTTTTTATTTTTATACACGTTTCCATGACAGTGTCCTGCATTTTATATCAAAATATAAAAATAATAAAGCTTCTCTCTCTTAATTATATTGCTTGTTTTAGAATGAAGTGTTCCTAAAAGACATTTTCGGGGCCATAAATAAGTCAAAAGTATCATTTCTTTCTTTTTTAACTTTTATTTTAAGCTCAGGAGTACATATGCAAGATGTGCAGGTTTGTCATATAAGTAAACGTGTGACGGGGGTTTGTTGTACAGATTATTTCATCACCCAGGTATTAAGCCTAGGAAAACTAACTAATGGATACGAGGCAGAAATATCATTTCAGTTAATAAGAATTTGCTATACAACATTCACATTCTCAGAAATAAACTGGATCTCATTTAAAAGCAGGAAAATAATCCAGAGTCATACTCAAGATTTTAAGAAATGCCAACATAAGATCATTTCCTTAGAGACAGTTTTTAGTTGAAATGGGTTCTATTTCATTGATTGATATTAATTGATTATTAATTGAGTTTTCTGAAGGTTATATACAGAATCAGTTCACCATTAAAAAATACAGCATTACACTCATAAAATCTCATTCTTATTTAGACAAACATAGGTTTCGATGTTTTATTTCACTTCAGTGACTTTTGTCATGAAATCCAACTGTATTTGCTCATTTAAAAGGCCCTTTGAGCAGTGATCTAAAAATACAGGTGCTGGGCGTGGCCCGGTGGCTCACGCCTATAATCCCAGCACTTTGGGAGGCCGAGGCGGTTGGATCATGAGGTCAAGAGATCGAGACCATCCTGGTCAACATGGTGAAACCCCGTCTCTACTAAATATACAAAAAATTAGCTGGGCATGGTGGTGCGTGCCTGTAATCCCAGCTACTGAGGAGGCTGAGGCAGGAGAATTGCCTGAACCCAGGAGGCTGAGGTTGCAGTGAGCCGAGATCGCGCCATTGCACTCCAGCCTGGGTAACAAGAGCGAAACTCCGTCTCAAAAAAAAAAAAAAATACAGGTGCTGTGGCTCATGCCTATAATCCCAGCACTTTGGGAGGCCGAGGTGAGTGGATCACCTGAGACCAGAGTTTGAGACCAGCCTAGGCAACATGGCGAAACCCTGTCTCTACTAAAAATACAAAAATCAGCTGGATGTGGTGGCAGGCGCCTGCCAGCAGGCTGAGGCAGGAGAATCATTTGAACCCTGGAGGCGGAGGTTGCAGTGAGTTGAGATCTATCCTCTGCACTCCAGCCTGGGTGACTGAGATTCTGTCTCCAAAAATCAGTCAATCAATGGATAGATAAATGGCTCTTTGAAGCTCATCTCTGCTTACCTGTCTGGGCTTCTCTTTCATCTTCATCTTACTGAATCGCTTTCAGTCACACCAGCCTGTCATATTTATTGTCTCTTGGTTTCTTTTCTGTTGTCCATCCATAACATCCATAATAGATGTACATATTTTCAGGGATACATGTAATAATTTAATACATTCATACAACCAAATCAGGGTAATTGGGATATCTATCATATTACATATTTATATTTTCTTTATGCTAAGAACACTCAAATTATTCTCTTCTAGTCATTTTGAAGTGTTCAGTAGATGGATTTTAACTATCATCACCCCCCTGATCCATGGAATCCCAGGTCTTATTTTTTCTATCTAACTGTATATTTGTACTCATGAATTAACCTTTCTTCTTGATTTCTTTCTACAGTCCATTCCCTTTATTATAATTATCCTACCTTTCACCTACTTTGACTAACTTTGGTCCTTCAGATTTCAGTCTAGAAGTTATTTCTCAAAGAAATCATCCAGATACATCCAGATATGCCCCTCCTCACCCAGTCCAGGCTAGAACGCACGGAGCATGACAAGCCTTACGGCTACATCAGTATCTTGACTTTCTGCATGGTTTCTTCATTTCATAGACAGCACAACCAGTCAAAATTGAGACCTTTCCTAAAAGGCACACTGATGAGAATTTACTTAGGATTAGACCATTTTCTTAATGAAAAAGCCAGGCTAATATTTATAGCAACTTTTACTGATTTTATTGTAAAATGTAATGGGAAAAGTAAAAGGTATAATTTTGAGCCTGGGGGGAAAGCTGTCATTTATCAGTAAAGATCCTGCAAGAGTAGATAACAGAAAAAAAGAGAGGTGGGGTGTCAGATGAAGAGAGAGAGATACATGGGAAATATTTCTAATGAGGTGGCTTTGACCACATTCTGACTAAATGTAGTGGGAATACATTCCATTTTCAACTGAATCATTTATATGTTAATAAGGTATCCAGAGCAGTGATGTGGCTACCAAAGAAATTAATCACATGTTCTCTATTTAATCCAAAGACACTAAGGGATATGCAAATATTTAAATGTAATATTAATTGAAGCAAAATAGTATGACCTTGGGAAAGTGGTCAACCAGAAATTAATGTTTATGTATCCTAAAGCTCCATTGTTTGGAAATATTATAGCAATGAGGAGAAAGGCAGAGACTTGATTCTGCCACACATTTATGAATTAAAATCTAAGAGTGCCCAAGAAAGATCCTGAAAAAATACCATGGTGCTAAATATAAATCAGAAATTTAGAGCTTATAAAAAAGATGGTGCATATGGACTATGATTTCTTACTAATGAAGTGTGGAATACCTCAGTTAGGCTGACATGCATAGTGCATTCCATAGAAATAAATAACATGATAGAGAATGAAAGTCTTCAGGGAGAAGCAGTCACTTACACCCACATGGCCAGTGATCTAAAATGTGAAGGAAGATTAATAGATATATTTCCTTATCAACATCCCCAGGTATTTTTAAGCTTTGGATTAGGGTCACTAAAGCGATTTAATAGTCTGTCTGTATAATGTCTGTTTGTCCATGTATGTATGTAGATAGATAAGTAATAGATATATACATATGTCAGTAAACAGAAAGATATGCGGATAGGTAATAGATAAGTGATAGATCAATACATATGAATACATACATTTTTACATATTCATGCGCACACACACATAGATCTTATACTTTCCAAGGTAATTTCTATTAGATGTGATACAAACTTCTCAGGGCTCAGTGAGATGGTAAAATCCACTCACGCGGTCATCATTCGGATTAATTGGTGCTTGTACTGTGAATTCGATACCAAAGTCCCTCCTTTCACTTCTGACTTCCACACATAACACAACTCACCTGCAGTCATCAATGTATCTCTGATTCTCAGGTCTATATTCCTTTCATAAATGTACTAAAGTAATAGAAAACATTATTACTCCAGGTTTATATATCCACAATGATTTCCTGAAAGCTGTTTTTCAACCTCAGTCTTTCCTCTAAACCATTCATCACGCATGCTATTATAAATTCTCTGAGAATAACAATAATGCCTGAAAGTCTGTTGTATGCTCACGCATCTAACGACAGCTTCGAACTCATCACAGGTGATTTGCAAATTCTTACCAACAGATGTAGCTTAAGAGTCCTCTTTAAGAATCTAGGTCAGCCAGTAAAAGACATCAAAATGATAACATTTAGCTATGACTTTGATCTAATAAGAAAACCATTAATCCACGGTCACAATATGTTATAATTTTATTTCAAACATGAAGCAAATAAAATATCAGTAGCATGGCAAAAGTACTAGGGGTTGGAGGAAAAGAAGACACAGCATTGTCTGAAGTGTGACGGAAGTACTGCCATAATGAATTTGTAGTCTAAATTGAACTGTATCTTTGTGACAGTTATTTAGGAAATTCCGAATTTTTCATGGTTTTCCTAAGTAAGGGGTCTGGCAATAAAAAATAATCTGACATTTATCTTGTGGACCTCAGGCAGCCACAGAAGCCCAAATAAATCTAATTTCCATGGTTCTCCTGATTTTCATAGCCATCTGCAGCATGGAAACTGTGTGTTTGCTATTAAATTAGGACTATAAATATCATGTAATATGTACCCTAAATATATGTAATAATTATGGAATGGCCATGTGACTTAAATTGTTGCAAATCTAATCAGGGTTATGAATTATCACTACATTGAGGAATCAATCATTTTAGAGGCTTGAGGTCATATGGGGCAAAGGTAGCAATTTCTCTGCGCCCTTCTCTGAGAACTAGCCGACACACTTTTCAAAGCAGAGTAGAAAAATATAAGAATGTGACAAAGTGTCACTTTCATTAAAAACTTTAGATTGTATTTTTATCTACACCAAAATTTTTTAATCATTGGGCAGAGAAGTGGTTCTAAAATGGAAACTAGACAAAAATTCCAAAATCCTGCCTCGTGTCAAACTCCAAAACTTTCTTGCTACTCTATACCATTTAAAATTTGCCCAGCAGTTTTTTTATACATACTGCAAACATTGATTTACTATGTCAGTATCATTCCCAGAGATTAATCAAGACCTTTTATCCGGGCACCTATAACACCCTTGAATAAAATAGACGAGATAGAGACAGGATGAGAACCCCTGCTCCTATTCACAAATGCTGTTACTCATACAAAGATCTACGCCAATAGGAAAACGCATGTATGAACACATGAGTCACTGATGCTTCACTTTAAGCAAAGAAAGCTTCAGTTCTCCTTATGAGAGAAATTACATTTTGCTCCCCTTATTATATCTCTCGTATCTTCTTCTTATATCTTCCCTTATTATGTTCTCATTCTAGCTCAGAAATTTAGATATTAATTGTAAAGAAAAAAAAGGCACAAATATTTCTCAACCTCATACAGAATCTTAATACTTTAATTATGGAAGAGCCCTTGAGCATTGACTAACAGACCAGCAGAAGCCCGTAGATGAAGCTTACACTAGGGAAGGGGAGAGCAGGTAAATATTCTACCAACAGTCTACTTTTCCAAGCCTATAATCCAGAACTGTCTAAATAAGGATCTGCAAAGCATTTAGCCAAAGAAACTTAATCTATAGGCAGCACAAGCCATGTCTACGGTGACTTAAGAGATTTTTAGCCTCATATCTTCCCCAGGTGATTGTTTTAAAAACCTAAAATGAAAAAGATTTTGCTTTCAGAAAAGCAGGATGTGAAGATACTGGGGGGCTGTAACTATTTCATCTCCAGACGTAAGCCAATTACAGAATTTTCTAAGAAGTTAGCTGAAGTCCCTGGTCCAGGATAAATAGTCTCTAAGCCTGCAAAGTAAGCATTGGTTGGAATGTGAATAGTTGAAGAGCCCATGAGGTTTTTTTGTTTTTCTTTTGACAGCAAATGCTCATTTCTTGTCATTTTCAAAGGAGTCGATGGTGTGTCCTCCTTAATACAACTCAGGAATTCGATTAAAAACAATCATTTTAACACCCTCTCAAATTTCTCAATTTTATTATTCACAAATTCTTCTAACCCCAGAGACTTTAACATCGATGGAAGGGTTAGAGTTTTACACTACGTTACATAAAGTTATGAAATTAATAACAGTTCTTTGTTATTTCTCTTCAGAACTAAATAACATTTTTAATATTTTATCGACTGTGAGCTTCAGAAGAGGCAAGGGGAAGGGACAGCTCCTACTCTGAGAAATATCGGGGACCCTTGACATAATCTTACTCTCAAAATACGGAAATACTAAGATTAAGTATTTTGCCCAAGGTCTTAGTGCTAATTAGTAACATAACAAGATGCAGTAACCAGTCTTTCTAAAGTGAAAGCCTCTCTCCTCAAACAGAGCATCTAAAAGCTATTAGATCTATAGTCCAATGATCAATCTCCCAGTTAAAATTCTGCAGAAATATACATATGCATAAGAAACTAATGAAATGATTTTACTTTGCCCCACTGCTCATAAAGCTATGAAAGACAAGGTCGGAGTTCTCTTCACCACAGGCTGGAGCACAGTAATTTGCTGCCTGCTAATATTTATCTTCCATCTCATAACTCATCTAAGGAGATATTAAAACCATGATTCATCCAGGTTTTCAGATTTCCTAAAAATTAGTTTCTGTAGAATATTTCATATATATTCATTTAATTCACTATCAACTTACTTTGCAGTGGTAACTTTGAAAGAAACTTTTCCTCCTTCCTCATTCACACACAGCCAAGCCTGAGAACCCAGAATGTGAAAACATGACTTTACAAGGCTGCTCCTGGAAGGGGCTATGCTTAATGAATTGAGTTTTGAAACTAATGTGTATAAATAAAACATATGCATACCTAAATTCATTTCTCTGAGTCCTTACCCATTCTTCAAGGTCAATTTAAAATCAAAACTGTGTCTTAGCAAAGCCAAGCTTAGCTATTTCTCCCTGCTAGGACATCCTACAGTGCTGAGTTTAAGAACTGCATGTTCCGGCCGGGCGCAGTGGCTCACGCCTGTAATCCCAGCACTTTGGGAGGCCGAGGCAGGTGGATCACGAGATCAAGAGATGGAGACCATCCTGGTCAACATGGTGAAACCCTGTCTGTACTAAAAATACAAAAAATTAGCTGGGCTTCGTGGCACACGCCTGTGGTCCCAGCTACTCAGGAGGCTGAGGCAGGAGAATTGCCTGAACCCAGGAGATGGAGGTTGCGGTGAGCCGAGATCGCGCCATTGCACTCCAGCCTGGGTAATGAGCGAAATGCCGTCTCAAAATAAATAAATAAATAAATAAATAAATAAATAAATAAATAAATAACTCTGGCGATTCCTCAAGGACCTAGAAATAGAAATTCCATTTGACCCAGCAATCCCATTACTGGGTATATATCCAAAGGACTATAAATCGTTCTACTATAAGGACACATGCACACGAATGTTCATTGCAGCACTGTTTACAATAGCAAAGACCTGGAATCAACCCAAATGCCCATCGATGATAGACTGGACAGGGAAAATGTGGC
>CM052665.1:5639286-5657843 GCA_028533165.1 Leontopithecus rosalia
CCCACTGCTTCTTACTTTTCCCCACTGCTTATAAAGCTATGAAAGATAAGGTCTGCTGGTCCACTGGGCAGCTGGGTACCTGCAACCCACATACTGATCCTGAAGACACTCGTCTCCCTTCTGTTCTCCAAGTTTAAGTGTGGAGAAGAGGAAGAGATTTTTTTTAATCCCATAGCTCAATTGAGATAACCTGGAATTTTCCAAGGGGCCTCTCCAAAAAGAGACTAGACTATTCAAAAGGATCTCTGCTAAAGGAAAAATAAAATTAAAAACAAAAATGTAGCAAAATCACAGAAACGGTCCTATTTACAGTGCACATTTTTAAATCCTAACATAGTGTGGGTCTAACCACAGACTGGCTTGTCTGGTTTCATTTCTGGGCATACAGGCCCTCGGTTCTTATCATCACCAACCCCACCGATCCTAGATGCCACAAGCCTAATTTGGAGAATATTCACACTGGAGCTGTCGTGCTGGTCATCTTTGTCGGTACGAGGTCACCTCGATGCTTCCTCTGAGTTCAGACTGTCCTGTCTTTTATCTTCCTCTGAGTTCAGACTGTCCTGTCTTTTATCTGTCCTGTCTTTTATCTATTTAAAATAGATAAATTTTAAATAAATACGGCTACCTCAGCATAAAAACCTGAGTTCTGACTTTCTGTGCCTTGAGACAAACTCTTGCCCTTTGGCAAGTCCGCCTGCCTCTGGTCATTCCCCACCTACCTTCTTTCCAGAATTCAAATATATTCAGGTATCAGATTCTCAGGGAAACGAAACACTTAAAAGAAAAAATACTGTAAGCTTTCTCCAGGCCCTCCCAGACTCTTGAAGCTCATTTTCAGAGCCCTTATTTTAGAACGCAGTGACCTTGCAGATTAAGATGGGAGGCACCCCTTCCCAGAGCTCTTTTTCCTTATGTGATTCTCTGCCTGCTCCTCCTTTCCCCATCCTGTTTTTCATCCAACAGTAACAGGGCATGTTTTCACCTTCCCCATTTCATAAGCCACCCACCCTGACTTGGCACGTTCATTGAGGTCCCCTCTGGAAAGCACACTCTAAGTTTTCTGTGAATTTGTAGAGCAATGAAGATTGGTATTCTCTCTAGCCCTTTTCAGAAGAGGCTGACAACTCTTCCTGCTCTCTCAGACTGCCGAGCTGCCTCCTCTCAAGATTCTACATGTTCATGTTACGCAGTGTTAAATGCACTTGTAATTCTAAACACACACGCACATCCAGTAAAAAAGATCGTTCTCTTATGTTTCTATTGTTTTTTAACTTTAAAAAAAAATGGCCGGGCGCGGTGGCTCAAGCCTGTAATCCCAGCACTTTGGGAGGCCGAGGCGGGTGGATCACGAGGTCAAAAGATCGAGACCATCCTGGTCAACATGGTGAAACCCCGTCTCTACTCAAAATACAAAAAATTAGCTGGGCATGGTGGTGCGTGCCTGTAATCCCAGCTACTCAGGAGGCTGAGGCAGGAGAATTGCCTGAACCCAGGAGGCGGAGGTTGCAGTGAGCCGAGATCGCGCCATTGCACTCCAGCCTGGGTAACAAGAGTGAAACTCCGTCTCAAAAAAAAAGAAAAAATTGAGTTATTTGAGATATTAATTTTGGTCTCAGTGTATTTTCCCTCTTCCTTCCATTCATTTAAAGGAGGCAGTAGCCTCTGTGGTTTATTGCTTCAGGAGAGGCAGACCAAGAAGTCGCCTGAAAGTCTTTCTTATTTTGATATTTCAAAACCCAAAACCCAGTGGAGAACTTACAGAGCTCGCAAACATAAACAGAGCGGCCTTGAGGAATCATCGAGGGAAAATGATTTGCCCCAGACTAAGGATATAGTCTGGGAAAGAACAGAGAGGCAACATCTGCAGTTTTTCAGAGCATGCAGTCCCATTAGAATGTGGAAACATCTCAGGGACCCAGAGAGTGTTGCGTGTATGTTGCCTGTTGCAGACGGGCACCTGCAGCCTGGAAGACACTCTCCATGTCCCAAGCCCAGCAAGGAAGCAGTAGCCCTCACAGGATGTGAGGAAGCCGTGCAAAATGGGACGCTGAATTTCCTAATATTAGCTTAGACGTCACATAACTGCGTATCAGAGTCTACCTCTGCTTGGCACTACGCAAGCCCCAGAACTGTGTGTAGCACAACTCTGGAGAAGGGCAGGGAAAAGCCCCAAAGTAACAAGATCACAGGTTTTACACCACCTTAAATTACCTTTTAGAAGACAAAAATGATTCTTATTTTCATACAGGTGAATTTGTGAATGGAATTTATACTTTTTCATTTATCTCTACACTCCACGTATCCAATTACTTTTACGATATTTGAAGACAAAGATCAATCTTTTATAACTTGAATCTGTAAAGGGCTTTGAATTTAATTAGCACTCAATGTTAATAAATTCTGTTGGATTAATATTACCAAATCACAAAGTCTTTGAACTGGAAGCATGAGAAAATCATTTATTCCAATCTTTGTTTCACAGATGAGGAAACTAAGTCCAGAGAGTTAAATTTTTCAGGTCCTACATAAATTTTCAAGTCTGTTTTTCTTCCAGAGTAATGTTAATCTTCTAAAGATTGATGTTCATATTGTCAGGTCCTTCTTGAAGACTGGAACTCATTAACTAACACACCAATAAAGCCACTTACATAAATAATGCACGTTTAAAATTGTTCTTCAAAACCCACCCAAGCATGCGACATCTTTTACAAATACTAAGGACGGTGGTTCAGATTGTCTTTTGCACAAACATTCTACTCTCCTAAGGATGTTCCTTCCCTCTGGACTACGGATTGATAACCCTTTACATCAGTTTTTATCTTGAAGCCATCACCTCTACCCTCAGAAGAATATCAAGAGCACCACTTTTGTTAGGTCTCTTCCACTCAGGGAGGTCCCTGTGGAGTAGTAAAACTAGATTGACAACGTTGCCAGGCCTGGAGGGAGAAGATGTGGCTTTGCCAGATGATGCTAAATAAAAGCCTGAATTGTTATCCGAACCTTTGATGGGAACCAAGTACAAAGATAGACCTATCCTGGTGATAACCACGAGCGTTTTGTCCTCCGAATGCCTGCTGCTTCTCTGCTGATCTTTTACCTTTTCTTTTCTTCTCAATGTTGCACCCAGCTTCATTTTAATCTGATTTAACCTACAGGAAATATTTAAGGGATGAGAGAAAAAAGTAAGATGTCATGAATTTGGGGATCTGTTCTCATATTTTCCCCTTCCCTTGTCCTCCCTCCTCTTGGGTTTATGTCTAATGTGAGAACATTTCCCCAAATCTGCCAGTGTTCAGCAGTATACTTTCATGGCCAGGCACAGTGGCTCACATCTGTAATCCCAATACTTTGGAAAGCTGAGGCAGGTGAATCACTTGAGATCAGGAGTTTGAGAACAGTCTGGCCAGCATGGTGAAACCTCATCTCTACGAAAAATGCAAAAAAAAAAAAAAGAGCCAAGCATGATAACACACACCTATAGTCCCAGCTACTCGGGAGGTTGAGGCAATTGAGTTGCTTGAACCCAGGAGATGGAGTTTGCAGTGAGCCAAGATCACACCATTGCACTCCAGCCTGGGTAACAAGAGTGAAACTCTGTCTCAAAAAAAAAAAAAAAGATAAGGTGGCATCTCCTTGAGCCAAGGCCCACAGTGGCAGAATAGTGCACTGTGACTGATATAAAGCAGGCAACACTAGCTGCCTCTAGGAGACAGGCCCCTGGCACGAGGGACATCACTGGATGGGAGTGGGCAATCCCTATCAAGAAGTGTCCTAAAAAACGGTTATGTGCGTTCAAAGGTGTCCATCATAGCCAAGGACAGCTTCAGGTCTTCTCAGTTACCCACAGCAATAATCTAAGGATATCTGTGCTCAATGACAGCCACCCAACTCCCAGGCAACTTTAACATCATAGCGAACAACCAGACAAGTGTATTCCAAGTGCGTTTTCACCTCCAGGACTTCTTGGTGCTAAGACAATTATCTGCCTGTTCAGCTTATGTCTTTGATGAACAGGCTCTAAAGCAACCACATTGCAGGCACATAGAAACCACATAAAGAAATATTGTGAGCGGCACCTTTAAACGAGTTAGTTCTAATGGTGATATTTCAATGCTCATATGCATTGACACTTGCGTGTCTTATCTTTCCTCGAGTTGTTCATTAGTTTGTCTTCTCTATCCTAGGCAAAGGCCTATCACAGATTAAGATTGTGTTCACATCAATGGAATGGTCTACTGGATGGGAATTTGTTCTGACCAGCAGAATAATCTCTGGAACGTAGTTTTTCTTGAATTTGTTTACAGGTCAAGTGCATGCTGTTTAGTTACATAAATTATTTCAATACAGCAGTCTCTCTTTATTCACAGAGAATATATTCCAAGACCCAAGTGGATGCCTCAAACCACGTATAGCACCAAAACCTATTTATGCACTGTAAAGTTTGAGATATAACAGAAAAACTAGCACATATTTCTTTTTTCCTTCTCACAGTTTCACAGATAGATTTATTCTTACCTTAGATCTTAGCAACCCCAGCACTCCATTATTTTTCTTTCCTTATTAAGTCAAGAACTTTCACTGTTTTACTTAAAGGAAGCACTTTATGGCTTCTCTTTGGCATATCTGAGTTGTTAGGATAATTACTCGTGCTTTTTGGAGCATTATTTAGTAAAATAAAGGTGACTTGGCCACAAGCATTGCAATGTACCACTTCAGTTGATCTGATAACTAAGATGGCCCTTAGGTGACCAGCAGGTGGGTGAACTATCCAGCATGGCAATGCTGGACAAAGGGAAGATTTGTGTTCTGGGCAGGGTGAGAGTCTATCACACACCACCGAATGACACAAGATTTAAAATTTATGAGTTTGTATTTCTGAAATTTTCTATTTAATATTTTCAGATCCTAGTTAACAGGGACCGTGGTGAGAGTATCTGTGGATAAGGGAGGGCTACGGTAACAATTTCTTCATAAAAAAGTTAATTCATAGTTTATTTAATTTTCCAAAAGGCATATTCATCATGAAAGTTTTAACTCAAATAACTAAGTCAGTTATTCATTTTATTCTCTGTGATTTAAATTTAGAATTAAATCAGGCATGAATATCTGCACAATAGCCAGTGTTTGACAACAGCTGATTTTCTAAATTAAAAATTTCTTAGAACGCCATTTCTAATAGCAAAGAAAGAGAATATTTACCTTTCCTTCCCATTTTAAAAAATTGATTCCTCCCCGTAGTTAATGGTTGATAAAGACAGAAATCAATGCTACCATCTTTGCCACACTGTATTGAGTATCTTCCATCCATTCACTTGTTTATTCTGTGAACGTTGTCAGATTCAAAATGGAGTCACAAATGCTGAGAAAACCCTGACAAATAAAGCCAGGAAAAGGAGGTTCTCACATTTCTATGCCTGACAACAAAAAAGGTTATACAATTACCACAACCTTGCACAAAGGCCATCACAACATTACACAAAAACATGCTTCCGCAAAGACATCTGCCCACCGTCTGTCCAGTCTGAGACTGTCCTTACCTTAATTATTAATCTCTGTAGCCAAGGGTAATTATTTCAAAACAGTTACATAATCCTTCTCATTAAAAAGAAAAAAAACCTTTTACCCCTGAGTTTACACAAAGTCCACTGTGGCATACATATTTTGGCCGAAATGCTCTATTCCCAAATAAATTTCTTTTAGCCTCTCTCTGTTTTTTATTTAGGTTGATAATCTACACCTTTAATATCTATTGAGACTCGACTACAAACAGGGTTAACAAGGTAGTTGTTCTACTGCAGCCGGGCAGAGCAACTTACTTTTGTAGTGATGGTCACAAGACTGCTGCTTCCAGACTCAAACAATCAATTTTCTGGTACAAGTATAAGCTCTAATTACAGTGATAGAACTAGGGTTAGTTGGCCGGGCGCGGTGGCTCAAGACTGTAATCCCAGCACTTTGGGAGGCCAAGGCGGGTGGATCGCGAGGTCAAGGATCGAGACCATCCTGGTCAACATGGTGAAACCCCGTCTCTACTAAAGATACAAAAAATTAGCTGGGCATGGTGGCGCGTGCCTGTAATCCCAGCCACTCAGGAGACTGAGGCAGGAGAATTGCCTGAACCCAGGAGACGGAGGTTGCGGTGAGCCGAGATCGCGCCATTGCACTCCAGCCTGGGCAACAAGAGCGAAACTCTGTCTCAAAAAAAAAAAAGAAAAAAAAAGAAGTAGGGTTAGTTATTCCATCTGAACCATGGAAAACAAGAGAATGAAGGAGGAAAAATATTGCTGCTTGTACCAATCTTACTAATATAAGTCAATAATTAAATGTATAAGCATCAAAATAACTTCCCAATGTTTTCACCTCACCTCCCACTGAAAACCTGAAGGATGAACTTTTTGGTGATTGTTTTTAGGCAAGTGGAAACAATCAAGACGGCAAACTTACAAAACAATGTATTTGTCATTGTGCTTCATGGAACTTGGCGTTTATGGAATTTTGCTCTAGAGAGGACATAGGAACCAGGGACAGAAAGGACCCAGCATTAAAGTGATAAAAGCTACCATGTTAGCAGATGATATTTTTTATGCTTCAGTTTATGAAGTAAAATGACAATTTTTTGAAACATATCAAACACACGATATAAACACATGAGCAAAATTGCACAGCTTAACTAATCCATGTAATTTGTAAACTAGGCCGGGCGTGGTGGCTCACGCCTATAATCCTACCACTTTGGGAGGCCGAGGCGGGTGGATCACGAGGTCAAGAGATCTAGACCATCCTGGTCAAGAAGGTGAAACCCCATCTCTACTAAAAATACAAAATTTAGCTGGGCATGGTAGTGCGTGCCTGTAGTCCCAGCTACTCGGGAGGCTGAGGCAGGAGAGTTGCTTGACCCCAGGAGGCACAGGTTGCAGTGAGCCGAGATCACGCCATTGCACTCCAGTCTGGGTAACAAGAGCAAAACTCCGTCTCAAAAAAAAAAAAATTATAAACTATTACTCATTGTTTATGCATTTGTATGAAACATAATTTGGTGCTACTGTTGCTGGATGGCTTTAATCTGTAATTGCATTTACACAAGGATTTGTGGTACAAGCATCATGGTTAAGTAAAGTTCTGCTTGAATTAATATTCAAGACCTCAAGGTTGGGTTGTTATAATAGCCTCCTGATTGTCTTCCAGCCTTTCCATTACAACAGATGCTCAGACCGCTGCCTGACTAATCTAACTCAAACGCTGCTTGCTCTAAAGTACACCCACTGAATGGCTCCCCATTGTCTAATAAATAAAATAAGAAGTCCTTATTCTGACATTTGAGGTTCTCCACAATACAGCACCGAACTCACTCTCTATTTGACATGCGAGCCCTCACAGCACAGGGTTTCTCCTTGTTCCCCACATACACAACGCTGATTCCTTTCTCCGTAATCTTGTTCATGCTGTGGTTCTCCAGAGGTAATCATGCCAAGGGGTCCTGGAAAAACAGAATTTCTTAACAAAACTTCCCTGATCTTTTCTCGCCACAGTGTTTTTTTATTTCTGAATGTTTCTAGCAGTATTTTTCAGTCACAACATTGGTCCAGGTAATTTTGTGCGTGCGGTTTTTTGTGGGGGCTTTTCTGTGCCTCGCAGGATGGTTGACAGCATTCTTAGCCTCTACCCACTAGATATCAACGGGAGTCACTCCCAAAGAGTGATCAACAAAAGTATCTGCAGATATTATTTTCAGACATCTCCCAGGGAGGCAAAATTAACCCCAGTTGTTCCACGACCTTATTAGATGTGTTGCTCATATTTGCATTTTAAAATATTTCATGTGTGTGTCTTGCTGCCATGGCTAAATTGCTTTAGTGCACGTATTGTATCTTATTTTATTTTTGAAGACCCAAAAAAGAATAAAGCATCATAGTGAATTCTTTGAAAATACTAAAATTTTAATTTAGTATCTAAAAAGCAGAAGAAATATGAATTACATAATTTGATCTAATCTCAATTATTGTGAAGTATAAACTGAGAATTATAAAAGCAAAGCTATTTGCCCAAAATGAATGTGAGTCGGTGGGATAGTTCTTTTCCCAGTCAGGTAGTATAAACACCCGTCTACATCAAATCTCTTCTTCTCATTGAATTTATAATAAGAGACTTAGTCAACTGCACATCAGCTTAGTAAACAGTAGCCTGTGGTTTTATTGAGGATTCCTTATATTACTCTGCTTTAATAATGCACATGTGTTTTAGTAATACCCTTACATTTTTGCATTTAATGAAAAAAAGTTATTCTGAAACCCTGTGGTATAAAACAAGGGACTCTGATGGTAGGGCTAAGAGACTAAGGACTTAGCACATAGCACTGTGTGTTCAGACACTTAACTTCATGGCATCTCCCCGCATCTCTCTTTTAAAATACTCATTCCACTAAAAGCAATAAACTCCCTGATGGAGGCAATATTGTCTTGTAGCTTCCATATCCCTAGTGCCTGGCACAAAGGAGGGCATTTAACAAATATTTGCTGACTGTTCCACTGGGGACATAAGTGCCAATTTTAACCTAGTTTGAGAATAAAATGAGGTAATTTTTTACATCCCAAAAGTGTGAAGTTTTAGATAAATGCAAGGTATTGTGTACCATAAAAACCTTAGGTAATTTAAATATTTAAAAATAGTGAAATAGAAAGTTGAAATTCAAATTTGTGAGATGTCACCAAAGCAGTAGTTGGGAAATTCTGAGTATTAAATGCCTGTATTAGAAAAAAATGAATAGTCTTGAATTAGTTAACTTAGCTTCCACCTTAAGACCTATAAACAGAAGAACAAATAAAATCCAAAGTAAGGAGAAAGGAAATGATTAAAAACAGAGCAGAAGCCAAGAAAATAATAAAAGAGAAAAATCAGTAGAGAAAAAGTAATGAGGCCTGGCGCGGTGGTTCACACCTGTAATCGAAGCACTCTGGGAAGCCGAGGCGGGCAGATCACTTCAACCCAGTCCTCGAAACCAGCTTGGCCAACCTGGGGAAACCCCGTCTCTACTAAACATACAAAAATTAGCCAGGTGTGGTGTAGCACGCCTGTAATCCCAGCTATTCGGGTGGCTGAGGCATAAGAATCGCTTGAACCCGGGAGGAGGAGGTTTCAGTGAGCCGTGATCAAGATCGTGCCACCATACTCCAGCCTATGTGACTGACTCTGTCTCAAAAAAATAATAATAATAAAATAAAAAGCTGATTCTTTGATGTGATCAATAAAATTTGTGAAATTCAGATAGATATATTGGGAGGGAAAGAGAAATACACAAGCCGATATTAAGAATGGGACAGATGACATCACTACAGTTTTTATAGATATTAAAATTATAACAGGGGATCATCAAAAATTAATTTCTACCTATAAATTTAACAACTCAAATGAATCTCTGCCTATAAATGTAAATGAAATGGACAAATTCCGGAATTAACAAAAGCTGTGAAAGCTCATTCAAAAAGAAATAGATAACCTAATAACCCTATGTTTATGACATACTTTAGATCTGTAGTTAAAAGTCCTCCCACAAAGACAATTTCAGGCACACTGGCGTACTGATGATACATATAAAACATTAAAGGGGGAATAATTCCAATTCTATACTAATTCTTCCGGAAAATTATAAAGGAGTGAATTCTGCCCAATTCATACTGTGAAGCCAGTATCACTCTGATTCCAAACCAGGCAAATACATTACAAGAAAAGAAAGCTACAAATCAATATCCCGCATGATACAAATACAAAATTTCTACACAAAATACTAGCAAATAGATTGCAACAATACATAAAAAGAATAATACATGATATCCAAGTGGGTTTTATCCCAGAAATGCAAAGCAGTTTTCACATTTGAAAACCAATCGGCTTAATTCACCACATTAACAAACTTAAAAAAGAAAATCCATCTGGTCAACTGTAGGACACAAAAATAGCATTTTATATAATCCAATACCCATTCTTAACTAAAAGAGAAAATATAACTCTTTGCAAGCCCATAATTAAGGAGAACTTCAGTTTGACAGAAGACATCCATGGTAAGCCCATAGCTAACATCTTACTTAATGGTGAAAGATGGAACACTTTCCTTTTAAGATCAGGAACAAGACAAGAACATTCACTTCCATATTTCTATCCACTATTGCGCTGGATAATTTGACCAATGTAATTAGGGCAGATAAAGAAATGGGAGATATCCAGACTGAAAAAATACAAGTAAAATTGTTTTTATTTACAAACAAACCTAGACATTTATGTAGAAAACACTAGTAATAAGTTAAGCAATGGTGCAGGATATATTGATATAGATAAATCATTTGTATTTCCGTACACTAGAAATGAACAATTAAAAAATGAAATTTTAAAAAATTACCATTTATAATCATCTCAGCAAATCTGATGTACCTTGGCATAAATTCACCCCAAACAAAAGTACAAGCCCTGTGTACTACAAATTTCAAAATAGTACCAAGAGAAATTAAAGATCTGAAATATCATATCCATAAGTCAGATGATTCAACAGTGTTAAGATGTTAATTCTCTCCAATACCGTCTACAAATACAATACTCTAGGGGTACTGAAAAACTTTTGGAATTAACGGATATGATTATTTTTTCACTGTAATGATGGTTTCACAAGCATGTACATGTCAGAACTTATGAAACTGTGCACTCCAAATATGTACAGCTTATTGGACATCAATTATACTTCAACAAAACTGTTACAAAGTAAATTTTTCAAGAATGCCAATATGTGTCAATAGTTTTAAATATATTCATATATTTTGGGGATCTATTCCAGTAAAACATGGCTGATGGAAGGCACATGTGCTTGTTCCTTAACCATATTTTACTAAAAGAACAGTTATAAAATTTTGAATTTCATAGATAAATTTTAAAGAATAGCATAAATATTTTTAATATCCTAAGACACAAAACTACAAATGTTCATTAATAATTAGATTAATGAATTGTTCTCCCATAATATAATATTATATATCCTTGAGAATAAACAATTGACAGATAAATGAAACCATGTGAATGTATCTCAGAAACATAATATTAAAATTGAAAAACCAGACACAGAGTGAATATGCTGTATGATTCTGTAATAAAGTGAACCTATAGGCAAAACTATTAAAAACATTGTTAACAAAGTAAATAAGCTTTTTTAAAAGACAAAAATGAACTAACAGTTTTCAATCCATTCATGCTCTTGATCCAGACTTCGTATTTTGGGATGTATTCCAGTAAAACATGACGGATGGAAGACACATTTACTTTGTCCACTAACCATATTTTACTAAAATAGCAGATATAACGTGTTAAAAGCATGGCAAGGGAGTGGTAACCCAAAGGATAGGAAAATTGGAGAAAAGACAACTAGAAAAATTTTGAAATCCGAGAATGTGGTGATTGATTTGCCACACCAGAGTGGGAGAAAGAGAAAGCAAAGTGTCCAGTGGAGGAGGCGGTCTCAGTTGCTACAGAACTTCTGGAGATCGCAGGAACTGGAGGCACTGGTAGCTCTCAAGGAAAGGATGGAGGGTGTGCCGCACCCATCAGACCTCCCTATCCCCCATATGCAGCTGGGTGACTGACTTTCTTCCACCATAGAAATTAAGAGATGTCTCTTTGAAGAAGCTGAAACCAAGCCCCTGAGACTCTGGGCAGAGCCGAGGGTAGGATACCACACGGAAACCTAGGTCATTCAGGGAATGTCTACATATGAAGGGACGACTCCCAAATCACTGTGTTCCCACTTGGCACTGAGAACACTGAAAGCCAGACTAATACACCCCACGTGGAACGCTGAGAACTCCTCTCTCAGGAAACTATCTCAAAAGAAAAAATAAACCAAAAACCTTCTAATAATGAAATCGTTCAGTGAAACAGTCCAGACTCAGCACACTACAGTGAAGCCCATGTAACTCAATAAATTACATTTACACACAGAGAGAGAATTTCTAATCAGCTTTTTACCACCTAACTTTCAAATATTAGCAGATATCAAGAAGTCACCTAACATTAGAGAAAAGCCTCTAACAAATGAAAGAAAAAATTGGAGACAAACAGAAAGAAGAAAAAACTTAAACTATACGTAACATCCTCAGAGATCAAAGAGGCAATCACTGAAACAGGAGAAAAAAATTCAGAGAAAAAAATAAAATGAAATAAACTCTCACTAAAAAAAATAGGATGTTGTAAATGAATTAGTCAAATGCATTCATCAAGTTTCAGAGATCTCTCACAAAATGCAGTTGGGGGGAATAAGACAGGAGGTACATACAATAGAATATCATTATGGGTGTCTGTTCTCATGCTGCTAGCAAAGATAAAACCAAGACTGGACAGGGAAAATGTGGCACATATACACCATGGAATATTATGCAGCAATCAAAAATGATGAGTTCGTGTCCTTTGTAGGGACATGGATGAATCTGGAGAACATCATTCTCAGCAAATTGACACAAGAACAGAAAAGGAAACACCGTATATACTCACTCATAGGCGGGTGATGAACAATGAGAACACATGAACACAGGGAAGGGAGTATCACACACTGAGGTCTATTGGGGGAAATCGGGGAGGGACAGTGGGGGGTGGGGGAGCGGGGGAGGGATGGCATGGGGAGAAATGCCAAATATGGGTGAAGGGACAGAAGGCAGCAAAACACACTGCCACGTGTGTACCTATGCAACTATCTTGCATGTTCTGCACATGTACCCCAAAACCTAAAATGCAATAAAAATTAAAAAAAAAAAACCAAGACTGGGTAATTTCTAAAGGAAAGAGGTTTAATTGACTCACAGTTCAGCATAGCTGGAGGGACTCAGGGAGCATACAATCAGAGCAGAAGGAGACGCAAACGCATCCTTCTTCACTGGCAGCAGAAAGAAGTGCAGGACAAAGTCGGGGGAGAGCCCTTTATAAAACCACCAGCTCTTGTGAGAACTCACTCACTATCACAAGAACGGCATGGAGGAACCGCCCCCATGATTCAATTACTTCCCACCATGTCCTTCCCAACACATGTGGGGATTATGAGAACTACAGCTCAAGATGAGATTTGGGTGGGTACACAGCCAAACCATATCAATGGGAAATTCAATAAATAACAAGAGCTCCAGAAAGAGAAAATAAAAAATTGGAGAAAATGAGGTTCAAAAAGATGATTCAGCATATTTCCCAGAATTAAGAGATTTTTAGTTTCTACATTGGAAGGACCTCCACCTTGAGACCAAACCAAGAGGTGAAATAGAAATCCAATACCAAGTCCTGTAATTGTGGACTTTCAGTGTATGGGAACACGGCAATGGACAGAGTACATTTTATTGATTTGGCAAGTATTTATAACATAAGGTACTACATCAGGTACCATCAGACATATAAAAACAAACTAAAGACCATACCCAGGCAAGATAAAAAAACAATAATATGGATAGGCAGAAATCTCATTATCTATAATTACGGCAATAAGACTTCAGCCACTACCTTTTTTTCATATCCTGGTTTCTTTCTTCACATTTCTTTTTAAACAAAGGCCACTTTGGAATGTCTTAGCATATGTACTCAGCACGTGTACTGGCTAAGGACAGCAAGCCCTTTTGTATTGTGAGTCTTACACAGACACACACTCATATATACACATGTACACACAAACATTCATACAAACATAACACATTCATATACACAATTATGTAAACAAACGTACACATTCTCACACACATTTACATACTCATTCTCACACTCAACAAACACAGTCATATATACACATGCACACAAACTTGTACACACTTCCTCACAATCACACATTTACACACATATTGTCTCATATATACACTCGCATATGCACTTATAGACACACACAAACTTGTACCCACATACACTCACATACACTCATATTTACATAGATGCGCAGTCATACACACATTCCCACACTCATGCATGCATTTATCACGTTTGTGTGCGTGCGTGCACACGCACGCACACACACACACACATACACACACACACAGGCTTAGGTCCTTGAAGAAAACGCGTTTGGGTTGTCAGAGAAGAAGGCTTAGTTTCTTAGTTTTCCAAAATAGAAGAGGATCTGGTTTCCTCATATTGAAAATGAGGTCTATAATTTATACCCCTCTTATATTTTGCTGGAGTTTTAATTGTTTATTTGGTATTTAAATAAGCCAATAGTTCCTGTTTGGTACCCTGACTCTTTAATGTCCCTTAACAGTTTGCAATTTTTCCCTAATGCTTCTGCTACCAGCTTTTCAGCAGTAACAAAAATCAATTCTTCCCTGCTTGGGCACTGCCAACAAGCCCCCATCTGCCATCCCACTCCTCACCGTGAGAGCAATTCGATGCCCAGAGCCATCTGCAGGTGCAAGAGACAGCTCCCAGCACGTCTGGGATTTCACAATCTTTCTGTAGTGGAAGCCAATGGTGAACTAAGATCCCAGCAGGCAGCTGCCTCTGGTTTCCTTTCCTGGCTGCAATCTGGTGCATGGGTGCTAGCCAGACTTAGGGGTTATTGTTGCAAAACGGGCTGAAAGGAGTGTTTGAAAAGCCGGCATGCCAGCCAGACATGGGATGCTTTACCTAGAGTGAACACACGTGTTCTTGCACTACTGCATCTTTGCAATCCAACTTTTCTCTATATAGAAGGAATGGGGAGAGGAGGTTGTATCTTTTGTTGTTGTTATTGTCATTCCAATACTGTGGGGAGGTGACTCAAGGTCCTCAGACACTGGACTATTTTTTTCAAAACATCCATCAGACATTTACCAAGATAGCTTGTGCAATGGACTTGATGCTTGTACGGCCTTCAGTTTGTTTTCACAGACACGATCTCTACATTAAAGATAATGCCAAGCTACTTCTCCAGCCCATGACAACACGTTAGATGTCTTCTACATTTGTGACTACTTTCAACAATCTAAATTTTACCCCTAGGCACTTGTGAAAGGCACAGCTATTACCCAAAAGGTTAGCTGAAGAGTCTGTTTGTAGAGAGAGTAGGCCCCCGGCAGCCTGTCCGTGTTTACCTGTAAGGCAGCTGTGTGTTGCGAAAAGAGGTCCTTACTTGGGCATGAGCAAAGCTGTGTTCTTCCCTGATGCACAACTTGCTTACTGATGCTAAGCCTCAGTTTCCTCAGATGCATTTCCTTACCAACGAGGAACAAGATTGCAGTCACTGACCTCTAAGATTTGGATCCATCTTAAAATTCAGTGATTCTGCATTCTGAACATACTACATACTCCGAATCCTCAGCCACCAAGAGCAGGGTTTGATTTTTTTTAATGAATAAATATTGTATTTAAAGTATCCATACAGCATGTCCACATATGTAATTTCAGAAAAAACTGTAAATACTTTCAGCCGGATATATTTAGAATGCCTGTATTAAAACCAATTCAACAATGCTCTCTGGCAGTATTCCCAGAACAGTTCCATTTGATTGGGAATTGTTTAAATTTTAATCCATTTTAAGCTCTTCTCTTTCACAATTGTGCTCTTCTTAAAATGTCGCATGTGAAATACTGACTGCGACATCACTGACTCTCTTATTAAGTCACGTATCTCAGCAGTGATACTGCTTCCCATCGGATGTTTGGGGGGCCACATGTTGAGTGTGGGGTGGGGTGGGGAAAGTGCATTGATATGCTTATAGTTGTGTTTCTGTGGATTTCCTTCTTCTCCCAGGAGTAGCTGCCAGAGGCCGCCATCTCTCCCACATCAGCGTTAACACTACTCAATACTCTAGTCTTACTACTCTTATCTTTCCCTTTTTCTTTTAAAACATTTACCATAATAACAAAAATGTTTTCTTAACCATGTATGCCAACGTAGACGAACTCAGGAAAAAAACGACAACTGCGTATTCCCTTCGTCAAACAAGCTCCTTCTCTGTAAGTTCATCAACACCCTGCTTTTCCTTTCCTGGCTAGTGCCGCACTGCTATTCCCCAATTCTTAGGCAGGCTGGATCCCAAACTTCACTGGCCGTGGAAAGAGGTCGTGGAAAAGGCGACAGCTAAGAGTAGGAGAGGAGCTTCTGGCAGGACCCTCAAG
The DNA here is from genome assembly GCA_028533165.1 of Leontopithecus rosalia. Classification (NCBI taxonomy): domain Eukaryota; kingdom Metazoa; phylum Chordata; class Mammalia; order Primates; family Cebidae; genus Leontopithecus; species Leontopithecus rosalia. Next base: position 5,655,382 of record CM052665.1, read on the forward strand.
GAGGATCAAGCTTCGTCTCCACCCGGAGTTCTCCTGAGCCTGACATCAAGCTTTCACTACTCAGTACAATAACCAGCTACACATTTTCTTAGCAGCTTTCTCTCCACCCAGTCCTTTATTGACTCAAACACGGCTAGAGACCCTGAGATTTACCCTTTTGTGATAAAAGCTACCACACCTTAAGCAACAACTATGTACAAAGCACCAAGTTACCCACTTCATATAAACTCTATCACTTAATTCTTACACAATCTTATAAATTAGGTTAGGCATTACCTTGTTTGCTTGTTTGTTTGTTTGTTTGTTTGTGACAGAGTCTCACTCTGTCGCCAGGTGCCAGGCTGGAGTGCAGTGGCGCGATCTCGGCTCACCGCAACCTCCGCCTCCCGGGTTCAAGCAATTCTCCTGCCTCAGCCTCCCGAGTAGCTGGGATTACAGGCACGTGACACCATTACAGGCACGTGACACTAATTTTTCTATTTTTAGTGGAGACGGGGTTTCACCATGTTAGCCAGGATGGTCTTGATCTCTCGACCTTGTGATCCACCCGCCTCGGCCTCCCAAAGTGCTGGGATTACAGGCTTGAGCCACCGCGCCCGGCCACCTTGTTTGTTTTAAAACTAGGGGAACTGAGGCTCTGGGGGATTAAATAACTTGCCTAATATCCGTGGGCAATAAGAAGTTGAGCCTAGACGTGTACCCACATCCACCACATTTTACTGTTTAAAATATGTATGTTTAAAACTAGTAACAACCAGAAGGTAGAATTACATGAGCAAAAAAGCAGAGCCTATGCCAGGGTTTGATCAAAACCACAGCAGCTCTTCTTTTGTACAGGAAAGACTAAGCAATGACTTCCATGATCCTCTTATTCAGTAACTGGAAAATGGCATTTGGTAGCAGTAAGGAAAGCTTTCAGACATAAACAACCACCTGCCCTAACTTTATTGGCCTAAATATTGCTTTTATTCACACAAAAAGAAATGGAGAGAAGTTTGACCCTACAGAAATATAACATGAGAAACAAGCACGGGCCATATATAGAAAACGTTCTAGCAGCTGCATTTTAAAAAGTAAAAGAAATCAATAAAATTAGTTTTAATAATACCTTTTATTTAACCTAATATATCCAAATATCCTTTCAATGTTAAAATTATTAAGGTAATTTTCCTCTTTTTTCATACTCGGGCTTTAAAATTCAGTGCATATTTTACATCTGCAGCACACCCCCATTCAGACTAGATGAACTTGAAGGGTTCATCAGCCAGCTGGGGCTGTTGACCACCATACCGGACCACAGAGGTCCAGGGAAGTGGCTGGCGGGGCTGGTTTTCTAGGACTCTGGATGTTTTCCTCTCAAGTTTACTACCTCAAGTTCAAAGTACCAAACATTTTGTCAGTATCAAAAAAAAAAGAACAAGGAAGGGGCGCCACCGGTAAATCTTTCCCAGTATATCTCTACTTGCATCTGTGAATTATGTCCCGTAGTGACTCTTGATCACAGGGGAAGATGGGAAAGTGAAAAATTAGATTTTTATGTTTTTTGCTTTTTGGGTTTTTTTGGAAATGGAGTTTTGCTCTTGTTGCCTGAGCTGGAGAGCAATGGCACAATCTTGGCTCATTGCAACCTCTGCCTCCTGGGTTCAAGCGATTCTCCTGCCTCAGCCTCTGGAGTCACTGGAATTACAGGTGCCTACAACCACGCCCAGCTAATCTTTTATATTTTTAGTAGAGACATGGTCTCACCATGTTGACGAGACTGGCCTCAAACTTCTGACTTCGGATGATCCACCCACCTTGGCCTCCCAGAGTGCTGGGATTACAGGCATGAGCCACCACTCCTGGCCAGATTTTTCTGATTTCTAATGGATGCATAAGAAAGGAGTTGGAAACAGAAATGTGTTTGCCAACCAACTAAGATTGCCACAGGCATTGCTTTTGAATATGTGTGTGTATATATATATATATATATAGAGAGAGAGAGAGAGAGAGAGAGAGAGAGAGAGAGAGAGAGAGAGAATATATATATGTAGAAAGAGCGAGCTATATGATATATATTTTTTTGTTAGTTTTAAATATACATATATTGATATATATAAATATATAAGTAACGTGGTCCTGGTCTCTTTCTCTCCATATATATATATTTATATATTTATATATAAGTATATATATACTTTAATATAAATATAAGTACTTATATTTATATGTATTTATATAATTATATATAAAATATACATTTATATAATTATATATAAATATATAAATTTATATAATTATATATTTATATATAATTTATTTATATATTATATTTATATATATGTATTATAAATATATAAGTAACCTGGTCTCTATATGTGTGTGTGTGTGTGTGTGTGTGTGTGTATAGAGAGAGAGAGAGAAAGAGATAGAGAGAGACAAAAAGAGAGTGACCAGGTTACTTATATATTTATACTATATAC
>CM052665.1:5657943-5704786 GCA_028533165.1 Leontopithecus rosalia
ATATATATATATATATATATATATATATATACACACATACGTATATATATACACACACACACACACACACACACACATATATATATGGAGAGAGAGAGAAAGAGAGAGACCAGATTACTTAGATATTTATATATATCAATATATATTTTTTAAATTAAAATTTTTAGGAATCATGAAAATGTGCTCTACTCCATTTTATATTTAAGTAACATTAAATAAATAATAAACATGTATTTCTTTCAGAATAATACCCATGTAACTCACTTAAGCCATTTTCCAGCTAAAATATTTGAAAGAACAGACAGCAATGAAGCATGAGGAATGGAGCATCTCGGGGGAAAAGTGGTTCTCCGTAGATGAGGATGCCAATCTCATCTCCCCACGGATCTTTCCATGGTGAGCCCTCTTTGTGAATATACAAGTGCACATATTGGACACCAAATACAACACTATTTATACAAATTCTTATTGAACAAATCAGTGTTTATTTTAATGCATCAAAATGTAAATATATGCTTCTCCTAACAGACTATAAATTTTCCTAGTCATTGCTTTCTAAAACTAAATTATAGCAACAAATAGATCTAAACTAATGCAATCTTAATATCAACAAAATTTCACAGTTGCCTTAATGGAAAGAAAAATGATATTTGGTTTCAGAAATAATTGGTCATATATATCTTTTACATCATAATTCTGAAAATTTGGTTAGCAAAAAATGGAAATAAATTATCCAATAATTTAAACTGTAGATAGTATGAATCTCTTCATAAGATCAAACAGGTACTAAATATTATGGTAAAATTGCTAAAACTGTTTTACTCTAAAGTATTTTTATCTGTTTTCTCTTCTTACAGCAATCCTAAAAATATTTTAAGTTTTCCTAAACCATGATATGACATGACACAGTCAAAACTAATCTATCACAAAACTATTCAATATAATGTAAATTAAAGCTAGCATTTATATTTAATAAGTTTTAAATACATACACATACATGTATATAAAGGCATTCATGTAACTGATTGTAATTATTCGTACAGCCCACTAGGTCACCTAATGCGATGCCAAGTGAGTTGTCATGAACTTGAATACTGGACAGATTGCATAAGCTTACAATTATAAGCATAAAATTTTGCAGATGAAAATATAAATAAATTTAAACCATCAGAGAAATTAGGTCAATAGCACAGTGTTTAACTGTAATCTCCTGAGATTTGCATTTTGAAATCCAGGGATTCTGCATGCAAAAGAATAATCCCATTATAATTTTACTACGCTGTAGGAATTGAGAGGAACTCTGTACCATATTACAGAAAGGGCATACAGTGACCTCACTACAATTAAGCCCCAATGTCAAGAGATTACCATTGCTGGTTAATATATTAAAAAACAAATAAAAGAAGAGTTTGTGCAACCCAGTCTTACTGCTAATACCTTTAATATCACTTGAAATCCTCTTTTCCTTTCAAATGCTTGATGGGGTGTCAACTGGTTATTTAGCCACTATATGCAAATGAATGCCTGACTTCCCTGTTCTGTGACACAGGGTAATAGTAGTGGACCCTATAAATCAGTTGGTGACATAAACTCAGCCTGTGAATTGCCAATGGATCATACTTTCCTGTCATTATGGTGTTGTGTAAATGTGCACTCAGAGCTGTTAACACTGCTGCAGGCTTTGAGTTACACCACGTGCAGGGTGCGGATGACCAGCTGCATGAACACGCCATTGCCATGCATGCCTTGGAGACTTAAAATGGCTTTTGTGTCACTTGAAAATGAGATAAGATCACTGTGTTCTATTTGTGAATACTGTAATATTAATGTTTATTTCAAAATTTAAGAGGTAAAATGAGAAGAATATTTTTATTCTAAATACTAAAAAATAATAAGAAAATGAATTTTAGATTTAAATTACTGTGACTTCACCTCTAGCCCTTCCCCTTGATCTACACTCACACACAAAAGTCCTTTGTAGGTGCAGAGTTTAATAAAAACCTTGGAGAAAGGAAGAAGTTATACCTGAAAACAGCAAAAAATTTAAAATTCATTGTTGGAGGCTTATTCCTAGGAACTGTCCACACACCCCGTCACGTGGCTCAGCCCTCCTTTCTACTGTCTACTCTCTCCTCTGTCCCTTCCTCCTTTTCTCTGCACCCACCCATTCAGAAGAAAAACAAATTCTTTTTACATACAGTAATTCAGAAATTGCCAGCCCCGAACCCAATTCAGCAAAGCAGTGTCCACTGGATGCCTGAAGTTATATTAATAAGCTGTGCTCTTTTACTTCCTATGAATATTTGCAGGAATAAACAAAACGTATAGTGATTTTTATGTCTCATTGATACAACACCACCTTTTAAAAAGCAGATTTGTTTTTTGGAGGCAGTATCTCACTTTGCCACCCAGGCTAGAGCGCACTGGGGGCAAACACAGCTCACTGCAGAAGCGAAGACCACAAGTAAGTGCCACCATGCCGGACTAATTTTGGTATTTTTTGTAGAGTCGGGGTTTCACTATGTTGCCCAAACTGGTCTAAAACTGCTGGGCTCAGGCAATCCACCCACCTCAGCCTCCCAAAGCGCTGGGATTACAGGCGTGAGGCATCGTGCCTGGCCCTAAAAAGCAGAATATTTTTAAATAATCAATTTTTCTATTATAAGTAAATTAAGTGTTTAAATAAACAGCTTAAATCTACTTGCTTGTAGCTTAGACTTGTGTTCATTTAAAGCATATATTGGTTTAAAATATAAGCTTAATTGTATCACTTAAAAACAAATCTAAACTAATATAAAAAATAAATTATAGTGCCTAGAATGTGAGAAATTTCTAAAATTAAAATGAGAATAAATTATAATCAGAAAACGGTTTACTCAATCTTTTCCCTGTAAGTGAGGTATCACACTGAAATAACAACGTAACAAATGAGAATGGCTATCTATGGACACTTCAGGATCTCAGCTATGTAGGACAACTTCAAAGTCCACATTGAGTTGATTATTTTGATTATCTTCGAAGTAGATAATTTTAGAACTAGCCATACATGAACAAATGCTGATAGAATTAAAAATCATTAGCCAAATAAATATTTAGCCAAAAAACTTATCCCTAATAATTTCTAGCTTCTGTTCCGAAATGACCTGTGCTTCTTGATCTAAGGCATGTCCAGTGGTTTCACCTTGCATTACAAGAGAAATACAAATAAATCTCCTAATAAAATTTCACCTCTTCTGATTTGTAAGATTCTGAGAACTAAAGAAATCACTTGGGAAATAAGTTATCTTGAGACAGGTGGTACTTAAGCTATCAATTGACAATTAGTCAAGTTTCTGCAAGGACACAGAAAACATAAATAATATTATTTTGGCTGGGCACAGTGGCTCATGCCTGTAATCTCAGAACTTTGGGAGGCCAAGGGAGGCAGATGACTAGGTTAGGAGATAGAGACCATCCTGACCAACATAGTGAAACCCCATCCCTACTAAAATAATAATAATAATAATAATAATAATAATTAGTAGGGCATAGTGGCTCATGCCTGTAGTCCAAAACTACTAGGGTGGCTGAGGCAGGGGAATCACTTGAACCCAGGAGGCAGAGATTGCAGTGAGCCAAGATCACACCACTGTGCTCCAGCTTGGGCAACAGTGGGAGATTTTGTCTCAAACTAAGAATAATAATAATATTTTGCTTTAAATACTCATATCTGAATATTTAGAAAGGAAATATTGGAATGGAGAGAGGCAAATATATATAACTTTTGATGTTCTACAACACATAAGATCCATCACATACAAAAATTACTATTTATAGAAGTGGCTAAGTCTTATTCTTAAATACTATGAATAAGCATTACACATAACCAGAAGACACTAAGTTACCTTGAGATTTAAGAAATCATAGGATCATTATCAGCTAACAGCTCAGCAAAAATTTAAAAACTACCTGAAGTGGAGATTATTCCAGTAGTCTAATAAAAGATGATTATTGAAATCTTTTCAAAGAACTTGAGAGATGCCAAACCACCTGAGCACAGCAAACTATAAGGTGTACTGTTATTAAAGCTTACCTAGCAACCCATAAAAACAATTATTCATATTTTACATGACATTTAACAAGGATATGAATAAAATCTTCCATATTTTCTTACACTTGATTGTCTATGCTTGAAAGTTGGGTTTTACATTTGATTTTGTGACTTGAAAGAAAGAAAGTAAACTAAAATACATCTACCAACTAATGAAACTGAAAGCACAAACTCCATCATTCAAAAGTCATTAAGTATAATTTCATAAATAATGAAGCAAATTTGGGTTCTTTATTAGTTACCAAATTTTGGTGAATAAATTTAGCACTTACTTTGTTACAGGGAAATATGTGCAATTTTATATAGGTTTTTTTTTTTTGAGACGGAGTTTCGCTCTTGTTACCCAGGCTGGAGTGCAATGGCGCGATCTCGGCTCACCGCAACCTCCGCCTCCTGGGTTCAGGCAATTCTCCTGCCTGAGCCTCCTGAGTAGCTGGGATTACAGGCACGCGCCACCATGCCCAGCTAATTTTTTGTATTTTTAGTAGAGACGGGGTTTCACCATGTTGACCAGGATGGTCTCGATCTCTTCACCTCGTGATCCACCCTCCTCGGCTTCCCAAAGTGCTGGGATTACAGGCTTGAGCCACCGCTCCCGGCCCAATTTTATATAGTTTTTAAATGTAGTTCCTTTTGTTAATTAGCCTCATATTCCTTTACAGATGAGAATACTGAGGCCCAGAAAGTTTAAGTAACTTTTCCACATTCATGTAGCAAGCTAAGGTGGCAAGTCAGGTGACCAGCTCCAGCATTTATGTTCTTCCTCATGCAACTAGAATTCCTCACAGGATATTGAGAAATAGAAGCTTTAAATAGCTGTTCAAAAGATAACACTTTCTGAATGTACACATGTAAGAGCCAGCAGTTCAAGTTCCCAGTAACTTTATGTTACCAAGAGAAATGCATGAATTGAAAAACTAGATCTGTCAGATATCCTTGATTCTACAATATCTATTTTTAAGCTCCAGCATTTTTTGAAATTGAATTTTGTCTTGCAATCAAAGAAAGCTTCTCATTTCCAGGCAGAGCATTTCCTAAGCATTTGAGAGCTTAAGAAATATAAAAGGCATCTATTCATCTGATTATTATCATAGTAGCACAGCACATGGTTACATTTTAACTAAAATTTGCATGACTATGAGGTAAAACAATCTCCAGAATATTTCATTTTCATTAAAATGCAACATTGAAACAAAAATAGCCTCAGTTTTCTCACCGGTAAAAAGATTATAGGACAGTTTTTATCAATTTCTTGTAAAGATTAAATGTACAGACTGAGACCTGTGCTGGGTACATAACAGGCACTGAAGAAATGATTGCTGTTTTATGACAGTGTAAAATATGAGAAAGCAGAGGTAGATGCAGACACAGAGCAGGATGTAAACTTATGAAAGAGAAGACAGCATATCTCAACAGAAGAATAAGCTGCTTCATTTCTTGTACGTCAGTCACCAAGTGCTTTACAGGACCTAGAAATGGATACCACTTCCAAGTAAATAAAGCAGTTTCATATTGTCACTGAAACCTATGCAGAAATGTCATTTCCAACTCCTGTGGATTAAAACACAAGTCACATTTCCCCCGACCCAAAGATCTCTCACTTACTCTCTTCTCTCCAAGACGTGGTAATGCCTATATCAAGATATCTCACCTACCCCATAAATATATACACCTATTATGTATCCCCAAAAAATGAAAATTAAATTATTTTTTTAAAAAGAGCATGGATGGGAGGCTGAGGCTAGGGGACTGCTTGAGCCCGGGACTTCGGGACCAGCCTGGGCAACATGGTGAAACCCTGTCTCTACGAAAAATACAAAAAAAAACTAGCCTGACGTGGCACATGCCCATAGTCCCAGCTACTCGGAAGGCTGAGGTGGGAGGATCGACTGATCCTGGGAGGTCAGACTGCAGTGACTGGTGATCATGCCACTTCACTGCAGCCTGGGTGACAGAGCAAGACCCTATCTCAAAAATAATAATAATTTTTAAAAAGCATGGTAGCCACACCATTCCACAAAACCCTGGGCTTGTTGCCGTTGTACTGGATTAAATAGTGCCCCTTAAAATTCATGTCCACCTCAGAATACGACCTTATTTGGAAATAGGGTCTTTGCAGGTATAATTAGTTAAATTAAGATGAAGCCATACTGGATTAGAATGGACTCAATCCAATGACTGGTGTCATTCTAAAAAGAGTAGAGGACACACAGAGAGACAAGATAGACGACCACCTGAAGACAGAGACAGATTGGAACACCAAGGATAGTCAAGAGTCACCACAGCCAGGAAGAGACAAGGAAGCACACTTGCCTAGGCGCCTCAGAGGGAGCGCATCTTGATTTCAGACTTCTCTTCCACAACTATAGGAGAATAAATTTCTGTTGTTTTAAGTCACCAAGTTAGTGCTATTTATTACAGCTGCTGTAGGAAACTTAAACCATCTCTGTGCTCACTCCCATTGGTGCTCTCCTAAATGCTGTGTTCCAGCCCAGTGAATTCCTCCTACTCCTGTCAATGCAAATCTCTCTGACTCCTCCTGATCTCATTAACTATCTCTCTTAACAACTGAAGCCTATTAAATCTGTCTCACAATTTAGCAACAGGCTGTAACCTCTTTAAGGGCGGAGCTATGTCTGACATTTGTATACCCCCAGAATGTCAAGCACTTAGCAGATGCTCAACTAAAGTGTCTATATGACTAAGACCAGGGCACAGGCTCTGAGTAACAATAAGAGCACAAGTTCTGGATCACATCTTGGCTGCGCCCGTTATGATCTACAATGTGCAGCCTCTTCGGCCTCTCTGTACCTTACCTGCCTCGTGTAAAATTGAGGTAATGGCAGTATTTATATGCTTGCTCTAAGAAGTAAGTAAATATCGTAAGGCACTTGCAACAGTTCCTAGCATATAGTAAGTGACAGAATAATACTAGATGCTGTTATTCTTATTATTACATGTATTACTATATTCAGAAGAAAATGCATATTAAAATATACCTATTTAAGATTGGGTTCAGACAGCTGGGTAGAAAGGGGTCATAAATGAATGTAGCATAAGGAATTAGTAAAGTGCTTTGCTCTCAGAAAATACCAATATTTTTCTATAATAATCAGAAAGGGCATTTTTTTGAAGGCACCATCTAAACTTTTTTTTTTTTTTTTTGAGATGGAGTTTCACTCTTGTTGCTCAGGCTGGAGTGCAATGGCCCAATCGCTGCTCACTGCAACCCAGGTTTAAGTGATTCTCTTGCCTCAGCCTCCAGATTAGCTGGGATTACAGGCATGTGCCACCATGCCCTGCTATTTTTTGTATTTTTAATAGAAACAGGGTTTCTCCATGTTGATCAGGTTGGTGTCAAACTCCTGACTTCAGGTGATCCACCCACCTCAGCCTCCCAAAGTGCTGAGATTACAGTCATGAGCCACCACGCCAGGCCTAAATATTTTTTTTTTTCTAAATGTAACCCTGTCCTTCTCAGAAATTGTTAGCCAAAATTCCATGCTTCTTCGTACGGCTTATTTATGCCAGAACCCCGTGTCTTCACTCAGGGATTTTTCTATCTGTGATATCTTCCTCTCTTCTCCAGCAAATCCTAGCAGTTAGCTTTACTTTAAAAACAAAAAATGAGGAGCAGGTAATTTACGTGCTGCATCTGGCCCAAATAAAATTTCTGTTTTACAATATATACAGCGTGATATTTTGCTATTTCATAGATATGTTTACAACAAAGTACTGAGAAAAATAAAGTTGGGAAAGAAAACACTTGTTTAAAAATCTTTCCTTTTAGAAAGTTTCAGAGAATAAAATTATTTGGGCTAAAAATGGATGTGGGATGAATGAAATCAACAAAGTTAAACATATTTTATAAAGACTTGAGCTTAAATTTCAGCAGAAAACAGCCAGGTAGGATATATGAAAGGATTTTATAAAGGGATAAATTTATAAAACATGAAGTCAAAAAACAAAGAGATAAGCGCTTCTTTTTTTTAGAACAATTAAAAAGAATTATAATCTATCTGAACAGATCGTTTGTGATAAAAGGCTAGATATGGGTAACATAGCCTATTCTGTAAGTCCCGAAATCAGCTAGAAATAAACATATATTAAACACATTTGGGTTAAAGAAAAATATTATCTGGAATTTTATTCCTGCTGGTTTTCCTCACAGTGATGATTATAATCAGTTCTTTAACCTTTGTAATTATAGGAAAATGGACAGCTTAATTACACATCATAGGATACAGTGAGAAGGCAGCTGCAGTGGTTGGAATTCAAGTAATAAAGATGTTGCAAAACAAGAAAAAACACTCATCCAGCCAAATAAGGGTACTATTAAAAAACACAGTCATACAAGTAGAGAAGAAAATTATCCACTTGTGTTTGCTTAATTTGATATTTTAATTAATTAACCAACTTAGATCCAAAGTATCTCAAATTCTAACTAAATTTTAAGTTAAAGTAATGGTTCACTTCACTATAATGCAAACTTCGTGATGACAGGGATACTATCATGTCACCTGTCCTAGCCTCATTCCCTGGTACAACTTGGAACTTTTATTTCAACCAAAGAGAATAAGTCAGGCACAGAAAGACAAATTTTCATGTTCTCACTCATTTGTGTGAGCGAAAAGTTAAAACAATTGAACTCATGGAGGTAATAGAATGATTGTAACTAGAGGCTGGGAAGGGTACTGGGGGGTACAGGGGGAGTGGGTATAGTAAATGGGTACAAAAATATAGTTAATAGAATAAGATCTATATTTGATGGAACAACAGGGTGATTATAGTCAGTAAAAAATCATTATATATTTTAAAATAACTAAAAGACTTTAAGTGGAATGTTGGTAACACAAAGAAATGATAAATGCTTGAAATGATAGAAACACCACTTGACCTCCAGTGATTATGTATTATATGCCTGTATCAAAATATCCCATGTTCTCTCATAAATATATATATACCTACAATGTACCCATAAAAATATTTTAATAACCAGCTGAGCAAGGTGGCTCATGCCTATAATCTCAGCACTTTGGGAAGCCAAGGTGGGTGGATCACCTGAGGTCAGGAGTTTGAGACCAGCCTGGTCAACATGGTGAAGCCCCGACTCTACTGAAAATACGAAAACTTGCTGGACATGGTGGCACATGCCTGAAATCTCAGCTACTAGAGAGGCTGAGACAGGAGAATCACTTGAACCCGGGAGGTGGAGGTTGCAGTGAGCCAAGATCATGCCAGTGCGTTCCTAGAACCTGAGTGACAGAGCAGACTCTGTCTCAAGAAAAAGAAAAAATAATATATATATTTAATAAATAATTAAACAAAGAGAATTCAGATATATGGCAGCCACATCCAACCTGAATCCAGGGAGAAAGCATAAAAGCTTTCTCTCTGAGCGACGTGAAATGGAAGTAACAGAAGTCACACTCTTAAGGCTTTTTACTCATTGGACTGCCTTTGAATCTGTGTCAACTAGGCCAAGAGTGGCACTATCAGTCATTTATAAGGACTGAATCTCTGCATATGTGTTATGCGCAAAGCATAGCACAAAGTGCTGGAGATACAACTGTGTACAAGGGGAAAGGCGGGCCTTAGGTGTGAGCACAGTGCATTCATCCCTGTTAACAAGAGAGGTGACAGAGGTTGTGGGCCAGATGCACGTAGGTTAGCTGACCAGGTGACGCAGAGATGAGAAAGTTCTCTTTAGCTTCCCTCTATTTCCTTGGTGGAGTAGGAAACAGAATCATTAGCTAGAGAGAATGAGAGGGGAAAAACATGGGAGGTTTGAGCAGATGGGAGAAGATGTGAAATAGCCATCTTTGTGGGAGAGTGAATAATGGGGAAATGAAGGCTTGCTGCAGTCCGTGCCAAAGGTCTGCGAAGTCAGGAGTTAATGAGAAGTTGAGTAATTTTCTCCAGCTGCCTTCAGCTGTTCAGCAGCAGGCGTAGAAGACCCGAGTGTCAGATTTAACCAGAATTTTGGTTTAATCAGACAAGTACCACAGAAAGAGAAAGGGGTACACAGTTCATGTGTAATGGAGGTGTTCCTTGAATGAAAAGGGATAGTTCTAACATTATGTATACACATTCACTTAATAAATATTATCAACATCGATTTATTTATTTTTTTATTTGTGTTTATTTATTGCTTTTGTCAACAGAGAGAGGCTCTCTAATGAAAATCTATTTGGCAATAACAAGCATTATAATCCAGAATATGTGTACCATGGTGGGCCAAAGGCGTATCAGAGAAGGATGAAGCAACAGCAAGTTTTGAAAGACAAAAAGAGAAGTACATCTAAGTTGTTTTGAAACAGAGAGAACATTGGTTACATTAGTTTATTCAGGAGTTCAGGTCAGTTCATGAGTGGAGACAATGTTTCAGGCACTTGTTTCTACACAAACAGCTATCTGTTCTTGTGATGCTAGCTGTCCTGTGGCTCCTGGAGCAAGCTGCAGTTTGGAAAAATGTATTATGATAGGTCCTGTTATCAGGTAAATGATGCATGATAGCCCTGCCTTCATGGCCTTTCTCAGCTCCCTCTTGTTAGGGTTTGACACAAGTGACTCCACTTTGGTTCTGACAACTTTCGTAGATTATATTAATTCGCATCAACAGATACATAATATAGACAGACAGGTGACAGATAGATGATACAGGTAGATAGACAATAAATAGATGGAGTTGGCACCTTCTCCATCCATTTTTTAGTTGCCAGAGTGAACTAAAAAAATGCCATTTGAGGAAAAAGATAAATATAAGAAATAAAATCTCTGTTTTTAAATCAGGTAGGAATTTTGTAGCGAAGGAAACAGCAGGGCTGCACTGAATTGCAGGAGTACAGTTTTGTGGGAAAATTAAGCAAAAAAAAATCATTAAGTCCTATGTGATTCAGGAGCACACATGTGAGATGTCAGTGATCTCTCATCTAATTCAGAATTGGCAGGAAGCTGGGGCCAGAAGTAACTTGATAAGATACAAAAACCATAATAGAAGCACACCAACGGTCTTTCTAAAAAGAGCAAAATGACAGTTTGTGATCATCTTACGTAGATCGTAATACCAGGATGACATTATTTTTCCTTGCTGCTACACGTTTAACATTTGTGAGATTCTGTTTATGCACAAAATGAATGTTATTGAACTAGATGATATCCACATTCACTTTCAGCTCTAACATTCTGCGAAACTAAGGTTTCCCAGGAAAAAAAAAAAAGGACAGGAAATTAACCTCTGACCCCCCCTTCCCAACCTAAAAGCGACAAAGTGAATATAACCCAACTTGAGTTTATTGCTTCATCCTTAACTGCTCTCTGTTCCCACTGGAATATGCGCCCTAATGGAGAAAGGGCAACTCTCCAGCTGCCCCCAAAAGCTTGTTTAAAGTGATTACCACTGAGTGAAAAGGGCATCAGGAGGCAATCCGATGCATAGTGGCTCTCCAAAAGATAGGGCTCCTTGAATAAAGTCGCATCACCATGTGAACAGTCGTCTCTGCTGCCCCTAATGCTTTATTTCTACATTGTACGTCTACTTTCCAAGTTTTTGAGTAATTAAATAAATATGAACACTATGTTAGTTGTACGGTATGGGAATGAATGTTATATCATTGGTTCTTTGTTTACCTTGGAATTTTAACACCACTTTTTAAAAATATAAAGCTGCATATTTTCTATGACTAATTAACAAAAAAGTTGATTAAAAGCCATACATTTCATCTACTAGATACAGCATCTGGCTGAAGGATTTAAGAATTAGGATAGTTTCCAGGTGAAATGAAACAGATCCTTTAAGGAAAGGAATCTTATACAGCTACAATATTTACAACACTTTTATCAAGACATTAAAACAGAAGCAGATGCTTTTCTGTAATGCTAACATATTAGTTACACATGGTATAATGCACTACAGAAAACATAATAATAATAGATGATAGTGGAAAGACAGAGCAGTTTTCTCTTCAAGTTGGATACAAAACAGACCCCGAATATTTTTGAAGTTAAACCTAATACAGATGGGACAATTCTAAATGTGTTGTAAAGTAAATATCAGACTAGAAAGTAAGAGAAAGTGTTGATTTTTTGCAAATATCAGTGTTGGAGGGATGGTATATAACACGTATACTCATTCTTAATAAGTATGAATTATTTAAAGCATCAATAACGTATCTGGGCTTAAAATTTTTTGTTGATGTTGTTATACTACTTACAGTTCAAAGCCTACTGAAAATCTGTTTTATGAGTTTGTGCAATGGAGCAGCCTGTAGCTATGACTGCCTTGAGTAACGGCAGACTCCATACTGTGAGCACTTGACTCCAGTATTTATCCATGTAACACAAACTGAGAAACTTTCCGTGCCAGGATCTGGGCTAAGCAGAGGGGATACAGAGACGTGGTTCCGTGTCCTGTCTAACTCAGGAGAGCACATGTGAGGGGTCAAGGTGACTTCTCATCAAATTCTGTATGGGTGGGAAATCGGGGGCAGAAATGAACTTGAGAATCCACAGAAATCTTGGGCACATCAGTAATCTTTCCAAAAATTGTGAGGTGGAAATTTGTGGAATTAATAATCCAGTGGAGAAAACAGCTGTAAATAAGAAAAAGCACACAATGATGTGATAAGAACCTTATTGCAGGTAGACTCAAGGCCCCATAGGGGCAGAGACAAAATAAATAAGTACTCTTGGAGCTGGACACAGCCTTCTGAGAAGGAAGTGATGTTCAAAGTGTATTTGCAAGGATGAGAAAGGAGAAGAACATCCTAGAAAAAAAGGAGACAGACACCATAAGTAGAAGCACAGCTTGAAAAAGCATGATACGGTCTACTTCATGACCCTTCCAAAGCTACAATTTACCTATCTAAGGCAAAGCAACAAGAGAGAAGGGGGAAAAAACACTGGCAATGTACATACCATTTCTAATGCATGTCCAATCTCACACAGAATTTACAAAGAATACATAAGGTGGGTCCATGATATTTCTCTGTTCTTGCAAAGCTCAGCCTCTGCTTGATTAAAGTGTGTTCTCGAGCAAAGCAAAATAGCTTTTTTTTCAGAACAAATATTTTTATTTTCTGATCTGAAAAGCAAAAAGTGCTTATTTTAAAGTAATTCAAAAGAAAAGATATATAGAGAAGAAATTAAATGCAACCTCCCAGAAGCATAGTTTGCATATTGCTGTACAAAGTCCTCAGCTTGGTGCGTTCATGTAAATGTGTGAGCACATTTGAGTGTAGCCTCCAACTTGGACAAAAATGTGATTTAAGATCATCTACATATCACATATCAGTCTCAGCTAAGGCCGCCTCCTTACCTCGTCACGTCGGAATAACATAGTTCAAACCCTCAATCCTCATTGTATGGATGAAGCCTCAGAATTCCCAGCTGTTATCCTGAACTCCTCTGCTTCCAGGATCCAGTTGTCATACATTTTCTTCCACATTTGATATCAAATTCAGCCTCTTTATGCAGAAAGTCCCACTTTATACACAGCATCTGGGAGCAGACTTTACTGAAGATTTAGTGAGTAAAAAAAAAATTACATCATAGCAGTACCAACATTTAAATCAAACATCACATACCTAAGGTTCTAAAGGGTTCTTTGGTAAGCCTCCTACTGAGAAATTTGCACTAGCCCTGAATTATAAACAATCCCTTTCTCACAGCGTCTCACTGGACCTTTTCTCCTGTCAGTCCTTTCACTCTGTCCCCCAGGTTGTCGGGCACAGCAGACAGATAGTTCTTTGGATTCTTCATTTCCCTCCATTCACGCAACCAGGTTCTCTCTTACCCTAAGTGCTTTCACAAAGACAGTTCCTTTCTAAACAGGAATACTGGTACGACTTATTTCATGTTGATTTCATATGTAGATAGGTTTAGCATCCTCGCACGTCATAGTTAGAGTTTAACAACACCATTTCTGGTGACTGTATAGTATTTCATAATTATTTAACCAATTATTTTTATATCTATTTAGGTCCCCTCAATCTATCCCTACTTTATTAACATCTTTACATAAATATTCCAAATACTTTATTAAATTATTTGAAAAGCAGCTTAAAACCCTTACTTCATAAATTTCTGCCCTAGAGTAGGTTGAGCTCTATTTATTCAAATTATTTATTTAATCAGTCGCCTGTGCACCTGACAAAAATGTACACCTTCAGCATGTAAAAAGGGGTAGGACCGGCCAGGTACAGTGGCTGACACCTGTAATCCCAGCACTTTCGGAGGCTGAGATGGGCGGATCATAGGGTCAGGAGTTCGAGACCAGTCTGACCAACATGGTGAAACCCCGTTTCTATTAAAAATGCAAAAATTAGCCTGGCATGGTGGCACATGCCTGTGATCCCAGCTACTCGAGAGGCTGAGGCAGGAAAATTGCTTGAACTCGGGAGATGGAGGTTGCCGTGAGCTGAGATCACACCACTGCACTCCACCATGGGCAACGGGGTGAGACTCCATCTCAAAAAAAAAAAAAAAGAAGAAGAAGGAGAAGGAGAAGGAGAAGGAGAAGGAGAAGGAGGAGAAGAGGTAGGATGTATTGGGAAATAAGCCTGGACAATTTTGTTTATTAGAAAATAGAAAAAAAAGTACATTTCTCTATTCTGTCCATGTTTAAATGTTTTTATTAACCCAAAGCAGGCCAACCACTGGTGAAATTAGTATACAAACATTAGGATTGCAACCTACCAATATTTCTATTGAAACTGGTGATTCATATTTTTATTATGGCTCAATTCATTTTTCTAATAATGAAACTTTAATAAAAACAAAAATTTCAGTATTGGCCAGGCAGTGGCTCACATCTATAATCCCAGCACTTTAGGGAGTCAACATGGGTGGATGGATCACCTGAAGTCAGGAGTTCGAGATCAACCTGACCAATATGGTGAAACCCCGCCTCTACTAAAAATACAAAATTTAGCCATGCGTGGTGGCATGTGCCTCTAGTCCCAGGTACTTGGAGGCTGAGACAGGAGAATTGCTTGAACCCGGGAGGCAGAGGTTGTGGTGAGCTGAGATCCTGCTACTGCACTCTAGCCTGGGAAACAGTGAGACTCTGTCTCAAACACAATAACAAATAAACAATTTTTTTTTAATTTTAAATGAAACAGACCACTTCTTTCAGAATGGTAAATTGACCTTAAATTTCAACCACTATCAATCGCTGTTTCATCCAGCCTTGGGTTTTCCAAGGTCTACGTTGTAAACTTCTCTTTAGTTTTTTTCAAAAACACAGAACTTTTAGGACCAACCCCAGTGCTTTAACTGCATGACTTGTATTAGTGAGAGTTTTCCAGAGAAACAGAACCTGTATGATGTTTGTATGTATGTATGTATGTGTATACAGGGAAAGAGAAAGAGGGAAGGCAAGAGAAAAGAAAGAAAGAGAGAGATTATAAGGAGTCGCCTCACACATTTGTGCAGGCTGGAAAGTCCCACGATCTCCAGGGAGAGTTGGCAAGCTGGAGAACCAGGAGAAACCAGTTTATTTCAGATTGAGTTCTAGGGCCTGAGACCCTGAAGAGCCAATGGTGTAGTTCCAGCCCCAAGAGCAGATGTTCAGTTCAAGTACAAAGGTGGAGAAGGAAAGTTGATGTCCAAATTTGAAGGCCCTGCAACAGGAAAAGTGATCTCTCACTTCTGGGAGGGTCTGTTTTTTGTTCTGCTCAGGCTTCTAACTGTTTGGATGAGGACCAACCACAGTAAGTAGAGCCATCTACTTTCCTTATTCTACTGACTCAAATATTAATCCCATAAGAAAACACCCTCACAGACACACTCAGAATAATGTTCAACTAGATAGCTGGGCACCCAGTGGCCCAGTCAAGTTGACACATAAAATTAACCACCTTATATGGTGGTTAATAAGTAACTGCTTATCATGACTAGAATAAAAGCATAAAACTACCCCAGACTGTTTTCCAATTTTATTTTAAGAACAAAATATAGCTCTTAGTGTTTTCTTTCTGTTTCTGGCCAGAGCAGAAAATTATTCCAAGCTCATTTCTGGCCCTGGGTGAGTTAGGCTGTCTCTTCACAGCTGTTTAAGTGACACTGCTCTGATCATATTTGTCACATTGAATTGTAATGGTATGTGGGTCTTCCCTCCTCACTTAACCTAGAATGCCATATTTTTTTGTATACTCAGAACCTGGCATATAACAAGTACTTGATACATGTTTGATAGATGACTGAAAAAAAGCAGGTATAAATAAACAGAATCTCAGAGCAAATAAGTGACAACTCAAGCTTAGTTCACAGTTCTTTCCTTAGTATTATCTAATCCACCATAGATAATGCCAGCTTCTTCAGAATTCACAACAGGTGCCGTCTACACTTCTTTTTTTTTTTTTTTTTTGAGACGGAGTTTCGCTCCTGTTACCCAGTCTGGAGTGCAATGGCGCAATCTCGGCTCACCGCAACCTCCACCTCCTGGGCTCAAGCAATTCTCCTGCCTCAGCCTCCCGAGTAGCTGGGACTACAGGCACGCACCACCATGCCAAGCTAATTTTTTGTATATTTAGTAGAGACGGGGTTTCACCATGTTGACCAGGATGGTCTCGATCTCTTGACCTCGTGATCCCCCCGCCTTGACCTCCCAAAGTGCTGGGATTATAGGCGTGGGCCACCGCGTCCGGTCTACACTTCTTTACAGTTGTTTTTGTTATTTATTTAAGAATGTTCACTTTGCATATTCTTTGCACAAATTTAAAATAGGCAAAATTAATTATATTTCATAAATATTCAATTTCTGATATAGAAATTGTAGAGAAAACCAAGCTTTGGTAAATGTAATCGGTTTATTTCTTGCTTCTACATTTTAGATTTTCGTTCAGTCTGACATCAGTACTGTCCTAGTTGGCCTCCCAATTCTGTCTGATTTTGAAACACATTTTATTAATGTGTTAAATACACGTTAATAAATAAAACACATTTTATTAATGTGTTAATAAACCCTGTTTATTACGTACAGGGGCTTGGCAGAAAAATATTGAATCTGTTTTAAATCTTTGCAGTTTTTAGAGACCAAATGTCTCAAAGAAGTTTGTTTAGAAACTGTTTACGTAAGTATGATTTTTTTAGTTACTATGCTCCAAAAGTCAAAAGAAGCATCCCTTTTCCAGCTACTCATAATTAGCTCCAGAATTCACAATAATCCCAAATTCAACACGGTTGAAACTGAATCAGTCCCACCCCTGATTATTCTAGCTTCTTTTCCTTTTTTCTGTGTATCCATTTCTATGAAATACATGACAACTTACATTTGACTGAGACAGAAAACTAAAAATTGCTCTGAATTCTGCTTCTCCCTAAACACTGTATTCAATCACTCACCTGTAAGTAAGTACTTGAAGAGTCTAAATCTGTTCTCTCCATCGCCATTGTTCCTGTCTTAATTCAGGCATGTCTTACCTTTCAACTGTATTTTAACACCAGCTACCCGGTCTCCCTGTCTCTAATACTCGTGTACATCTCCCTTTGCACCTCAAATACATTCTCCTTTCTACTCAATAACCAAGAAAATTTTTCAGAAAATAAAGTAGTCAAATCATGTGATTCTATTTAAAATTCTTGAATTATTCTCTCCTTTCCACAGGATCAAATCCAAGTTCCACAGCATAGAGAGAAACTTCCTCCTGCAACACCTTTAGACTCAATATTAATTGTTAGTCCACTAATTTTTTTTTTCTGAGACAGAGTCTCACTCTGTCACCAGGGGCTGGAGTGCAATGGCACGATCTCAACTCACTGCAACCTCCACCTCCCGGATTCCAGTGATTCTCCTGCCTCAACCTCCCAAATAGCTGGGACTATAGGCATGCTCCACCACATCCAGCTAATTTTTTGTATTTTCAGTAGAGACAAGATTTCACCATGTTGGCCAGGATGGTCTTGATATCTTGACCTCGTGATCCACCTGTCTCAGCCTCCCAAAGCGCAGGGATTACAGGCATGAGCCACCAAGCCTGGCCGTTAGTCCACTATTCTTAATCCACTAATGTTCCAAAGGGGAGAAATTGTCAAGAACTATAGCCCACACAAGTCTGAAATCCAGTGGGGCAGTCAAATACTAAAGCTCCAAAATTATCTCCTTTGACTCCATGTCTCACACCCAGGTCATGCTCATGTAAGAGGTAGGTTCCCGTGATCTTGGGCAGCTCTGACTCTGTGGCTTTGTAGGATACAGCCTCCCTCCCAGCTGCTTTCATGTGCTGGTGTTGAGTGTCTGTGGCTTTTCCAGACACACAATACAAGCCATCAGTGGATCTACCATTCTGGGGTCTGGGGAACAGAAATGCTGATAAGTTGCTAATAAAAGATAATCAAAATGATGTATTTTTCACAAGTAAACTTAAACAAAACTAAAGTTAGACTTAATGTCCCAACTTAATGCCTTATATTGATTAACATTCTCTGAGGTCAGAGTGTATAATCCCATTTACACTTTACGTCATTGATGGATTATCAGTCAAAATGACTATCAGTCAGATGCTTTACTAAAGAAGAGACATCAACCATACCTTAAAAAAATGTTGGCTGGGCATAGTGACATACGCCTGTAATCCTAGCACTTTGGGAGACTGAGGTGGGCAGAACACGAGGTCAGGAGTTGGAGACCAGCCTGGCCAACATGGTGAAACCCCATCTCTACTAAAAATACAAAAATGAGCCGGGCATGGTGGCAGGCTCCTGTAATCAGAGCTGCTTGGGAGGCTGAGGCAGGAGAATTGCATGAAAATGTACAGATCCTATCTGAAGAATATTAATGATGTATTCTGGTTGGTTTCAGCTGTCAAAGATTATGCTATATAGGAGTAGGCAATTTAGTTTTTTCACTAGGGAGCAAACTTCAGTCAGATAATGAGGTAAAGGACAAAGTAGACTTCTTTGGGCCCCATTTAAGACCCCAATTGTTCTTCCATAATTTTGGAACATTCTGTAACCAGAGGAAACACGTCTTTGTCATATGATGCTGTTTTCTCCTTAAGTTCTCATTAAAACTGAAACACTTTTGTGCTAACCTTCACAACCACAGCACTAGATAAGTAGATAACTGGTTTAGAAACAAGACGTCAAGCAATTCGTTTTAAAATATTAAGATTTAAGAACCTTACCTGGATAGCAACAGCTGTAGAATTAAACCCAACGTAAAATGGACATAGTAAGTATTCCTCCTAATTTCACTTTATTAGACATAAGCTGATTACAAGGACATTTGCTTTCTAGAGAAACCATATACATTAAAGATTATAATATTTCCATATATTAAAACATTCCTCTTTAGTTTTATCTTTGATATACCATTGAAACAGAGGATTTAAGACTGAGGGAATATACTATAAGATTAGTTCTGAGCTCTGATATTAAGAGTAGGTTTAAGATCTAGTTCCCACCTGAGGCACTGGTTTGGATGTGATATGAATGTGGGAATGTGAATGTGGGGATGTCACATCCACTTAAACTATTTTGGAGCTCTCACAGAATCGGAATGTGGGTTTATTTCACATAATCAACATTTGTAGAAATTGTGTGACCCTGAGAGCCTTAAAAAGCCAAAGAGGTATACTACATCCAGTATACATACCAAACGGTATGCTACATCCGGTATACATACCAAACGGTATGCTACATCCAGACCCATTTTATATCCAAAGACACACAAAGACTCAAAACAAAGAGTTGGAGAAAGATTTACCAACCAAATGGAGAGCAAAAATAAAGAAATAAACCAAAAGCAGGAGTTGCAATTATCGCATTTTATAAAATAGATTTCAAAGCAATAAAGATACAGTGGTAAAAGGATCAATGCAACAATAAGAGCAAACGATCCTAACACCCAGATACATAAGACCCATAAAGAGATTTAGACTCAACGAGACAGAAAATTAATAAGGATATCCAGGACTTGAATTCAGATCTGGAACAAGTAAACTTAATAAATATGTATCTCCACTTTAAATACACAAAATATATATTCTCCATTTTCAATACACAAAATATTGATCAGCCATTATTAATAACCATTCTTATAATAAAGCAATATTCCTGTTCTCTCTACCTCTTTTTCTTCCTCTTTCTTCCTCTCCTTCTCTCCTTTTCTTTTTTCAAAAAAAAAGAAAAAATGTAAAAAAAAAAAAAAGAAGAAGAAAGGAAGAAAAGAAAAAAAAACAGACTCATTAGCCCCAAAACCTATTCAGAGCATCTACTTTTTATTTGTTAAAGTGCACAAGGAATATATCTGGGGATATAAGACTAATATTTCTTAGGAATCAAGAGTCTCCTAGCCAGTTAATTTAAAAAAACAAAAAAGGCAAAGAGGTTACAGAGGAGATTTACAAGACCCCAAAGATCCTCATTAGGTGAGAAAACCCTTCTTAGGCTTCACACCAATAGGGTTTCAATAGGTAACTGACAAAATAAATTATAATAGGCTGGAACTTACTCTATCTTCCTCCTTGACAAATCATTTGCATTCAAGATTCATTTTCATGAATCAACTAACAAAATGCTGTTATCTCTGAACAGTTTACATTTCGTTAACCCAATTTACACCTTTAGACTTGATTCAGGCCCCCACAAGAAAGAGAAAACAGTGTAGCACTCTGGGACGGAAACAAGGGAAATTCTTTTTTTTTTTTCAATTGTACTTTAGGTTCTGGGATACATGTGCAGATGATGCAGGATTGTTGCAAAGGTACATACATGACAAAGTGGTTTGCTGCCTCCATTCCCTGTCACCCATATTGACATTTCTCCCCATGTTAGCACTCTCCAACCTCCCCACCCCCAGTATCCCTCCCCTGGAGCCCAAAACAGATCCCAGTGTGTGATGCTCCCCTCCCTGTGTCCATATGTTCTTATTGTTCAACACTCGCCTATGAGTGAGAACCATGCGGTGTTTGATTTTGTGTTCTTTTGTCAGTTTGCTGAGAATGATGGTTTCCAGATTCATCCATGTCCCTACAAAGGACACAAACTCATCTTTTTTCATGGCTATATAGTATTCCATGGGGTATATGTGCCACATTTTCCTTCTCCAGTCTATCATTGATGGGCGTTTGGGTTGGTTCCAGGTCTTTGTTATTGTAAACAGTGCTGCAACGAACATATGTGTACTTGTGTCTTTATAATAGAACAATTTATAATCTTTTGGATATATATCCCAGTCATGGGATTGCTGGGCCAAATGGAATTTCCATTTCTAGATCCTTGAGGAATCGCCACACTGTCTTCCACAATGGTTGAACTAATTTACACTCCCACCAGCAGTGTAAAAGTGTTTCTGTTTCACCACATCCTCTCCAGCATCTGTTGTCTCCAGATTTTTTAATAATCGCCATACTAACTGCCATAAGATGGTATCTTAATGTGGTTTTGATTTGCATTTCTCTAATGATCAATGATGATGAGCATTTTTTCATGTTTGTTGGTCTCATATATGTCTTTTGAAAAGTGTCTGTTCATATCCTTCACCCACTTTTGAATGGGTTTGTTTTTTTCTTGTAAATCTGTTTTAGTTCTTTGTAAATTCTGGATATCAGCCCTTTGTCAGATGGGTAGATTGCAAAAAATTTTCCTGTTCTTTTGGTTGCTGGTTCACTCTAATGATTGTTTCTTTTGCTGTACAGAGCTCTAGAGTTTAATTAGATCTCATTTGTCTATTTTGGCTTTTGTTGCCATTGCTTTTGGTGTTTCAGTAATGAAGTCCTTGCCTATGCCTATGTCCTGAATGGTTTTGCTATGGTGTTGGGTCTTATGTTT
This sequence comes from Leontopithecus rosalia, assembly GCA_028533165.1. Taxonomy (NCBI): domain Eukaryota; kingdom Metazoa; phylum Chordata; class Mammalia; order Primates; family Cebidae; genus Leontopithecus; species Leontopithecus rosalia. The sequence continues at coordinate 5,679,806 of CM052665.1, forward strand.
AAGTCTTTAATCCATCTGGAGTTAATTTTAGTGTATGGTGTCAGGAAGGGGTCCAGTTTCTGCTTTCTGCACGTTGCTAGCCAGTTTTCCCAACTGGTTTTCCCAACCATTTATTAAACAGGGAATCCTTTCCCCATTGCTTGTTTTTGTCAGGTTTGTCAAAGATCAGATGGTTGTAGATGTGTGGTATTGCCTTTGAGTCCTCTGTTCTGTTCCATTGGTCTATCTCTCTGTTTTGGTACCAGTATCATGCTGCTTTGATTACTGTAGCCTTCTAGTATAGTTTGAAGTCAGGTAGCATGATGTCTCCAGTTTTGTTCTTTTTGCTTAGGATTGTTTTGGCAATGTGGACTCTCTTTAGGCTCCATATGAAGTTTAAGGTGGTTTTTTCCAGTTCTGTGAAGAAGGTCATTGGTAGCTTGATGAGGATAGTGTTGAATCTGTAAATAACTTTGGGCAGTATGTCCATTTTCACAATATTGATTCTTCCTAACCATAAGCATGGAATGTTTTTCCATCTGTTTGTGTCCTCTCTTATTTCGTTGAACAGTGGTTTGTAGTTCTCCTCGAAGAGGTCCTTTACATCCTTTGTTAGTTTTATTCCTAGGTATTTTATTCTCTTTGTAGCAATTATGAATGGAAGCAAGGGAAATTCTTACATTTTTGCTTTGATCTCCAGGGATGGGCAGTGTTAGCTGAGAGTAGGAAGGTGGAGGTCAGAAAGCATCAGAGTCCTTTTGGCCTCACTCTGCTTCATCCTAAAACTCAGTGGTATTGCTATGGACGCTGAAACTTAAACAACTGCAAAGTTTGCCTTTCATTTTCTTATCCTGTAGTTTCATACCTCTTTAGTTTTCTTTTTTCTTTTTAATGTTTAATTGTTACGGGTACACAATGGTCCACAGTTATTATCTTCCTAAACTAGGAACATCTGAAAAACTTTTCACTAAGATCTGGAATAATACAAGGATGCCCACCTTCACCTTAGTTATTTTACTAACTTTGTCTCTAGGTTTTATTTCAGTGTCTTCCCCTTTACTCTTTATTGGTGGAAATCAAAAAGCCCATTCCAGAGGGCAGAGGGCAAATGATTTTTACTGCCTGTTAACCACCAATGCTTTGAAGTTCATCATTAGCATGACTTGAACTTCACTCCATCCATTTTGTAGGCAGTAGACCAAGGCACTAAAGTAATCTTCTGATTACATGATATTGACATCACCTCAAAATTATTATTAGCATATGATATGCTTCAGCAAATTAAATATCTTTTGATATTTTACTAGTGTTATTTCTATTCCTAAGAATAAATAGATGGTTTTCTTATATGTCACTTTGTAAATACATTCTATAAATGAAAATGTTAAACTAGTAGTATGTTTTATAAGATTTCCATATTTAGCAAATAAACAAAAATATTAAATTCTATAATCCCCATATATAGCAAACAACATACTGTCCTTATGTATGTTAGCTTATAATGCTAACCTCTAACATTATCCTTCTTAATATTTAGGGAAAAAAATATCAAATGTGAGTTGTCAAATGCTAAATAGAATAGTAGCTGTTTCTGTGAGAATATATTTAAATCACTCATTTCAGTTGGTTTGAAATGTCATAAAAAAGCTTGCTGTAGCTATTTAATCTAAACGTGAGGAATAGTAAAGTCAATCATCCTTGTAAAAATGGTTTATTTTTAATCTCTGTATGTGTATGAATATATATGTATGTATGTATGTATGACCCAAGAAAAATTGATGAAAAAAAGAATCACAAATGCTTGAAGAGAAACCTAGAGGAATTGACCTTATTTCAAACATGGAAACAATAGAACCAACATTTATAAATTAAAATAATTGTGATAAACTCTGTAACCCCTGTGCCTCTTTCCTATACAATATAACAGAATAAAAGTAGTTATACTAAATCCATTGCTTTTGATCAAAGAATAAAACTGGCTTTTTAAATAAATATCAACATATTGATATTCTACAGTGATCTGTTGCTTGCCTTAATTTTAATTTCAAAAAAATGAATAGCATAATGAAATAAAGAATCAGCATTAATCTTTAAATCAAAAGGATTTACAATGAGATTATAATTAATTACATGCCAGAAACTATCTTATTGAATAGGGTGGTGACCTCAGTTACTTTGTTTAATCACTAAAACAATTCAATTCCCAAATAAGAATTTGGATCAATTCCAATTATATCCAATTAAGGTTATCAATTCACTAAGAAGAGTGACAATAACCCTCAAAAATAAACTCTTTAAAACTTTTCTTTTTGATTAATGTTTCTGCACCACTTTTTATTAGTACTTAGGTCCTTGGGGAAGGCAATCTTGGCGGGAGGGCCCTGCTAGCCCCAGGATGCCTGTGGATGAACATTTCCATAAGTTGTTGATTTTCTGTTCTGTTGCTGAACACATCACTTGCCACCTATTAGGCCCCTTTGCAGCAGATCAAAGTCAAAGAATGCTTTTCTTGTTGTCTTGAACACATCCTGTAAAGCCATTTTTTCCTAAATCCTAAGAAAAAAATCTATTAACTTGTGGTAATAGATTTTTTTCTTAGGATCTAGGAAAAATATCTCTACAATTTTTATGCATTTCTAACTTAGAAAACTTTTATTTCTCAAGTTTCACAACAATATGAAAAGAGTATTGTAGGCCATTGTTATATTGCCAAAAGATTATAATTCGTTTCCTTGGATATGTAAAGGACAGTTATATAGAGATAATTCAGAAACTGCAAATAAGAACAAATCATTTCTGGCTTCTTATAAGTGAAAATATACTTTATGAATGCAAACTTCTACTTGCTATTGAGTGTCCTCTAAACTATGAGAAGACTTTTTTTTTCAAATATACCTTTTTGTTTTCTATATGAAATAACTGGTATTTCCTTAGTATTCTAATTGGTGCAAAACACTGAGCCAATTATGAAAATTCTTAAGCAGCTTTTTTCAAAGAACTTCAGACAGAAACTAAAACAAGCCTTCTCTAAACAAGACTGGGATTAAAAATGTCAGGTAATTTTTTTAAATTTTATACTTGCTGATACGTGTTCTGTATCTTTGAGACTGCATATGTTTTTTGTAAAGCATAATTAATATCCTCAATTAGTTGGAAAGTTAGTATTTCTTGAGTTCTCCAGCACAGCACTCTCACAATGCACTGCTTTTCAGATTCTGCCCAGCTTTCTGCCAAAATCTCTTTAACTTTAGCTTCAGCCTTTCAATGGACCATCATACAGCTGAAGAACTATTGGCACGCTGATGTTGTGCTTAATTAATGACAAGTGTTGATAAGTTACCAACATATCTAATCAGCATAATAATGTAACATAAATAAGATGTGTCATGCAGATTTATTGCCAAGCTCTGGAAATTTACATTCGAATATAAATAAAAGCATTCTATATATAACGCAAACAGAACAATCTTCTGTGTTTTATATGTTGAATGCTGTCACTCAGTTGGTGTACAATACATCATTATTGCCAGAATTAACTACAGAAACAATCAATGATAATAAAAGCTGACAAATCGGTCAAAAATATTAAGAAATTTCCAAAGATTAAATAGCAAATATATTGACAGTTAAATTAATATTAGGGGAGAATACAATAACATAAAGACCACATTACTTTGGAGAAAAGAGATGGGTATAAAAATATAAATAATAATACAAGGTTTATTAACAGAGATTAGAATAAATCTGTGTCAGTCTAGGTTTGATCACAAAGAGAGAATCACTATAAGAATTATGAAAACAGCTTCTGCATGCCAAAAGAAACTGTCATTAGAGTGAATCAGCAACCAACAGAATCAGAAAAAAATTTTGCAGTTTACCTATCTGACAAAGGACTGATATCCAGAATTTACAAAGAACTAAAACTGATTTACAAGAAAAAAACAAACAAGCCCATTCAAAAATGGGCAAAGGATATGAACAAACACTTTACAAAAGAAGACATACGTGAGGCCAACAAACATGAAAAAATGCTCATCATCACTGGTCATTAGAGAGATGCAAATCAAAACCACATTGAGATACCGCCTCACGCCAGTTAGAATGGCGATCATTAAAAAATCTGGAGACAGCAGATGCTGTAGAGGATGTGGAGAAATAGGAACACTTTTACACTGTTGGTGGGAGTGTAAATTAGTTCAACCATTGTGAAAGACAGTGTGGCGATTCCTCAAGGACCTAGAAATAGAAATTCCATTTGACCCAGCAATCCCATTACTGGGTATGTATCCAAAGGATTATAAATCGTTCTACTACAAGGACACGTGCACACGAATGTTCATTGTAACACTATTTACAATAGCAAAGACCTGGAACCAAAACAAATGCCCGTAGATGATAGACTGGACTGGGAAAATGTGGCACATATACACCATGGAATATTATGCAGCAATCAAAAACGATGAGTTCGTGTCCTTTGTAGGGACATGGATGAATCTGGAGAACATCATTCTCAGCAAACTGACACAAGAACAGAAAATGAAATATCACATGTTCTCACTTATAGGTGGGTGATGAACAATGAGAACACATGGACACAGGGAGGGGAGCACTACACACTGGGGTCTATTGGGGGGAATAGGGGAGGGACAGCAGAGAGGGGGAGTTGAGGAGAGATAGCATGGGGAGAAATGCCAGATATAGGTGAACGGGAGGACGGTACACACTGCCCCGTGTGAACCTATGCAACTATCTTGCATGTTCTTCACATGTACCCCAAAACCTAAAATGCAATAAAAAAGAAGAAAGAAATTGACCAAGGTAAAAAAAAATTACGAAAACAAGGAATGTGATATGGAATTGGGGCTTACATTATTGTGACAGGAGAATGGACAAGTAAAGGTCTGGAAAGATAAAGCCAAGAGATCAGGAAACAGTTAACTATTGAGTTCAACATGAAGTACTGGAAGATAAAGAATCTACAGCTTGTAGAGAGGGTGGAGCAACCACAACTGTGAGTGAAGCTCATGAAGCAGTCTGCAAAGCTACCATGTCCGACCACCATAATTTCTTAAGAAGGTGGCTTCCACTTCACTTCCAATTTCCAAATTCCATGTAAATTACTCTCAATAGGAAACTCTAACCAGAACCATAGAGCCAAGAAGTATGGTTCTAAGCCTTAGAAGAAAGGCTGCTCTCTGAAGAAATACTGTTGTCTTGTTTATAGACAACCCACCAGTATCATAACTCCAATTAAGTAGAATTGTTTATTGCACTAGAAATTAAAATATGAAAGAAAAAAATCATTAAGTGTTGTATTTAATTAGCAATTACCTAATTCCATGGAAGTCCTAAAATTTTTATGAAAATGATTCTCCTGAAGAATAGGTTTCTCAAATTATGTTTTGTTTTCACTAATCAAACTTCAAAAAAAATAATTTGGTAAAACTGCTTTTAGCAGATTTGCATCTATGGGTTTAAACGTTAAATAAAACTGATCTGCCCTGGCATAGGAGCTCATGCCTGTAATCCCAGCACTTTGGCCAAGGTGGGTGGATCTCCTTAGGCAGAAATTCAAGACCAGCCTAGCCATCATAGTGAAATGTCATCCCTACTAAAAATACAAAAATTAACTGGGTACATGTGATGGTGCATGCCTGTAATCCCAGCTATTCAGAAGACTGAACCACAAGAATTGCTTAAACCCAGGAGGTGGAGGTTGCAGTGAGCCCAGATGGGCAACAGAGTGAGAGTCCATCTCAAAAAAGAAAACAATTTAAATGACTGCTATATAAATATTGAAGACAATGGATCTTTTATAACTTGCCTTAAGTTCATTTTGTAAAACATGTAACTAGTCTGGCAGAACTAAAGATGGCCAAATAGGAACAGCTCTGGAGTGCAGTTCCCAGCAAGAACAACACAGAGGGTGAGTGATCGCCACATTTCCAAATAAGTTTTTACTGCCCACAAACCAGGAGATTCCGGGGCTGAAAAGCATCGCACGTTTCCAGCATGGCTGTTTAAGCCAGCACAGCAGGTCTCCACACAAAAACTCACACAAATCTGGGCAGCCATTTCAACTGATGCCTAGAATGCCTGGGAGACAGAGCCACCCATTCAACTGAAAAACAAGGGGGCTGAAACAGGGAGCCAGGTGATCTGGTTCAGCAGGTCCTACCCCCACAAAGACCAGCAATCTGAAATGCTCTGGATCGAGGGGTTTGCAGCAGCGCAGCTGGACCCGGGACGGTCCACCTCTGTGTGGGGAAAGACGTCCTCCATTACCAAGGCAGTCCACCACTACTGAGGCAGTCTGCCATTACCAACACAGTCCGCCATTACCGAGGGAGTCTGCCATTTCCGAGGCAATCCACCAATACTGAGGCAGTCTGCCATTACTGAGGCAATTCTAACTATACCTCTGTAAACAAAACTCCAAGGAAGTTCACACAGCACCTGGGCAGAGCCCACAGCAGCTTAGCAACACCTCTGCTGGCAGACTGTCACTAGGCTACCTCCTTCCTGGGCAGGGCATCTCTGAAAAAAGGCAGCAGCATGTCAGGAACTTATAAATAAAGCCCCACCTTCCCAGGCCTGAGTACCTGGGAAAAAAAAGGTGGTTACTGTAAGGACAGTTGCCTTGCTGGGAGTCAAACAGACACATTCATCACTCTCCATGCCTGATAACTGTGTCATCACCAGAGCTCATTATCTGGCTTTGCTACATGGCTTCCCATGCACCTGCCTCTGCATACCATACCCAAGCCCATAGTAAGCACTAAATTGTGCATCCAACTTCCAACCCGCTGTTATAAAACCCTGCAGACAAAGTTTTATTTTTTTATTTTTTCTTTTTTCAAAGGGCATGTATGACATGTCCCCATGAGCCACCGTGCCAGCCAGCTGACTTTATTGGTTTTTGGTGTTTTTTTTTTTAGAAAGAAAAAAAAAGAAAGGAAGGAGAGGAAGAAAGAAGAAGAAAAAGAGGGAGAGAGAACAGGAACGTAGCTTTATTCTAAAAATGGGTATTAATAATGGTCGAGCAATATTTTGTGTATTTAAGGTGGAGAATGTATATTTTGTGTACTTAAAGTGGAGAGCTCCATAAGTATTTATTGAGTTTACTTGTTCCAGATCTGAGTTCAAGTTCTGGATATCCTTATTAATTTTCTGTCTCGCTGAGTCTAAATCTCTTTATGAGTCTCATATATCTGGGTGTTAGGATTGTTAGCTCTTATTGTTGCATTGATCCTTTTACCACTATATCTTTGTTGCTTTGAAATCTATTTTAGCAGATGCGAGAATTGCAACTCCTGCTTTTTATTTATTTATTTATTTATTTATTTATTTATTTATGCTCTTCATTTGGTTGGTAAATCTTTCTCCATCTCTTTGTTTTAAGTCTTTGTGTATCCTTGGATGTGAAATGGGTCTGGATGTAGCATACCATTAGGTTTTGGCTGTATCTTTTGATTGGGGGATTTAGTCAACTTAAATGTAGGGTTACTGCCATTTGATGTTAACTGGCTATTTTATCCATTCATTGATGTAAATTTTTCTTTATGTTGATGCTCTTTACTTTTTGGTATATTTTTAGAAAGGCTAATACTGGTTTTCCCTTTCTATGTGTAATGCTTCTTTCAGAAGCTCTTGTAAAGCCAGCATGTTGGTAATAAAATCTCTGCATACTTGCTTGTTCATAAAAGATTTTATTTTTCCTACAATTGTGAAGCTTAGTTTGGCAGAATATGAAATTTTGGGCTGAAAGGTCTTTTCTTTAAGGATGTTGAATATCAGCCCCCACTCTCTTCTGGTTTGCAGGGTTTCTGCTGAGAGATCTGCTGTAAGTCTAATAGGCTTCCCTTTGTGGGCAACCTGACCTTTCTCTCTGGCTGCCCTAAGTATTTTGTCCTTCATTTCAACCCTGGTGAATCTAACGATTATGTGCCTTGGGGTTGCTCTTCTTGAAGAATATCTTTGTGGTGTTCTCTGTATTACCTGGGGTTTAATATTGTCCTGCTTTGCTAGATTCAGAAAGTTTTCCTGACTAACATCCTGAAGAGTATTTTCCAACTTGGATTCATTCTCTTCGTCATATTCAGGTACACCTATCAAACGTAAATTAGGTCTTTTCACATAGTCCCATATTTCTTGGAGACTTTGCTCATTCCTTTTTATCCTTTTTTCTCTATTCTTTTCTTCTTGTTTTATTTCATTAAGTAGGTCTTCGTCCTCTGATATCCTTTCTTCTGCTTGGTCAATTCAGCTATTCAAACTTGTGCATATTTCGCTAAGTTTTTGTGTTGTGTTTTTCAACTCCGTTAGTTCATTTATATTCCTCTCTATATTGTCTATTCTTGTTAGCATTTTGTCAAACCTTTTTTCAAAGTTCTTAGTTTCTTTACATTGGGTTAGAGCAAGTTCTTTTAACTCCCAGAAGTTTCTTATCACCCACCTTCTGAAGCCTACTTCTGTTAATGGCACACAGTCCTTTCCCATCAGGGCTTGTTCCATTGCTGATGAGGAACTGTAACCCCTGTAGAGGGAGAGGGGTTCTGATTTTGGGTATTCTCAGCCTTATTAGGCTGGTTTCTTCCCTTTCTTATAAATTTATCCATTTGTCATCTTTACAATTACCGCCTTTCTAGTTGGGTTTCTGAGTGGATGCCCAGTTTATTGATTCCCAGCACTGGAATCTGAGCAACCCACTGCCCTGGCCAAAACAGCAGCGATAAGACTGATGGTGCTCTTCTGCCTGGGAATCTCCTCCCATTTATTCTGCACGAAGAGCTGCCGCGCTGAGGCACTGGCAAAACCGCTGGGCCAGCCACAAGAGTCGCACTGGCAACCCGTGGGGCCCCTCCACTGGGAATCTTCTGGTTTGTGAGCGATGACAATTCATCTGAAAGTGTGGCATCCTCTTGTTCTCTGCGATTTCACTGGGAGCTACAATCCCAAACTGTTAGCGATCAGCCATCTTGGCTCTCTCTCTCTCTCTTTTTTTTTAATGTAGTGGTTCTTTATTTATAACATAGGTTGAAGTAATTGTTACAATGTAGAAGGGAGACACGTTACACAATTATTATTTATACAAGTTTAGAACAAAAAAACTGCACAGGGAGAAGTCAACTCTCGGTACAAACTAGCAACTAAACCACAATAATTTACAGTTAGAAATGATTTCTTTATTTTTAGCTGTGACACTGCTTTTACAATATACAAAAACACAAGCAGAACTACCCAAGGTGTGTTGTCACATTCTTTCTACATTGAATTTGGCAACATTTTATTTATTCAGATTATACTAACATTTAGAAACTAAACAAGTGAAAAGCTGTACCAAGGTACAGTTACATCCATTTATTTCAAAGGTTTAAAGTACCACTTTTTTTAAGTATTTTTAAGAAAATTTTTTAAAGAAGCCCCACCGTACCCTGCCCGTCAAGAGCCTGCCCCGTACGCCCCCGGCAGGCCCGCATACCCAAGGTCCCGCCTGCCTACCAATGGCAGCTAGTTTCATGTACTTCCTACTTTAACCCCATGTACTTCCTGCTCCTCAATAGCCAATAGGAATGCCTTCTCTTTGTTTCCCCAGTAGTCAACCAAGGCCCACTTACCCAAGGTCCCACCCACCTACCAATGGCAGCCAGTTTCATGTACTTCCTACTTTAGCTCCATGTACTTCAATAGCCAATAGGAATGCCTTCTCTTTGTTTCCCCAGTAGTCAATCAAGGCCCACTTACCGAAGGTCCCACCCACCTACCAATGGCAGCCAGTTTCATGTACTTCCTACTTTAACTCCATGTACTTCCTGCCCCTCAACAGCCAATAGGAATGCCTTCTCTTTGTTTCCCCAATAGCCAATCAAGGCCCACTTACCCAAGGTCCCAGCCACCTACCATGGCAGCTAGTTTCATGTACTTCCTACTTTAGCTCCATGTACTTCCTGCTCCTCAACAGCCAATAGGAATGCCTTGTCTTTGTTTCCCCAATAGCCAATCAATTGCCTGCCCTCCCCATAAAACCCCACAACCTGAACAGCCAGGCAGGACTTCTCTGGCCCGCCCCCCTTGGACCACTGAACCTCACCCAGAAGCTGAATAAATTAGCATCTCACTTTCTTACACTTGCCTCTGTTTCCTCATTTTACCTCAGCAATAAATCTTACATTTATGAGTTCTGTTGCAACAGATTTTGAGATAAAAATAATATTGATGTTATTACTCCATCATTTGGCATTTGGCAAAAAATCACATTAGGGTACATCTCTAAAAATCAAATCAACAGAGTTTGAGTAGGTCGTTTTTATACTTTATATAAATGTCCTCTTCTCTTCTTAAAGTTAAATAATTATTTGAGACTACTACATTCATACACTTTCTCTGTGAAGTAGGCCAGCAGTTCTATTTTCAGTGTTCTTTCTTTTGTTATAATCATTTATGTATGTTTCTCATCTTTCCTACTAATCTGAAAGTGATTCATAGCAAAAATATTTGTTTTCATCTTTTTTCCACCTCTAAAAGGGATCATGAACCAGGGATCTGTATGGCAAATTCAATCTGTAAATACATTTGGTTTGGTTGACATGTGTTTGTGTGTCTGTGTCTCTGTGTGTATGTATGTTTCCTATGCAATTTTTTAAGTATATTCACATATTGTACAACTATTACCACGAGCTAACTTTAGATCAATTTCATCACCTCCCCAAAAAAACCCATACCCATTAACATTCCCTACTCCTCTCCCAAAGCCCTAGGCAACCACTAATCCACTTTCTGTGTCTATAGATTTGATCATTTAATGTAATGGAATTCCACCAGACGGATTAATCTGTTATAGGCTTTGTCACTTAGCATCATGTTTTCAAGGTCTACCCATGTTTTATCATAGATTAGTACCTCATTCCTTCATATTGCAAAATAATACTCCACTTATTGATAGACCACATTTTACTTACCATTTCATCAGTTACTGAACATTTGTTTCTATTTTTTGGCTACTATAAATAATGCTGCTATTAACATCTTTGTGCCATTTCTTGTGTGGACATAACTTTTCATTTCTCTTAGGTATACACCTAACAGTGGAGCAGCTGGGTTATATGGTAAGATCATGTTTAACTTTTTGAGAAAGTGCTACACTGTTTTACAAAGTGATCTTATCATTTTTATGTTCACAGGAGCAGTGTATAAGTGTTACAATTTCTCAGAATCTTGGCCATTATAGATTTCTGAGTTATTTATTTTAACTCAGACTTATTTAACCTGGTGGTTTGAGTGGTATCCCATTGTGGTTTTAATTTTCAACTCCCTAGTGATTAAATAATAGGACTTATTGTTAAGATGCTTATTACTGTTCAAGTGATTGTTGTGCCTCAGCCTCCTGAGTAGCTGGGATTACAGGTACGTGCCACCACACCTGGCTAATTTTTGCATTTTTTTTTGTAGAGATGGGGTTTCACCATGTTGGCCAATTTGGTCTCAAATCCCTGACCTTAAGCGATACACCCACATCGGCCTCCCAAAGTGCTGGGATTACAAGTGTGAGCCACCTCACCTGGCTGGATTGCTTGTCTTTTTAATACTGAGTTGCAGGGCTGGGAGTGGTGGCTTACACCTGTAATCTCAGCACTTCAGGAGGCCGTGGCAAGAGGATTTCTTAAGGCCAAGAGTTGGAAACCAACCTGGGTAACTTAGTGAGACCAGGTCTCCACAAAAAAAATTTTTAATAGCCAGGCAGGTAGCACACACCTGTAGTCCCAGCCACTCAGGAGGCCAAGGCAGGAGGATCACTTGCTTGCGCCCAGAACTGTGAGGGCTGGGGTTGAACCACTGCACTCCAGCCTAGATGACAGAGTAAGACCCTGTCTCTACATTTAAAAAAAGAAGAAGAAGAAGAAGGGCCAGGTGTGGTGGCTCACGCCTGTAATCCCAGCACTTTGGGAGGCCGAGGTGGGTGTATTGCTTAAGGTCAGGGGTTTGAGACCATCCTGGTCAACATGGTGAAACTCCATCTCTACTAAAAATACAAAAAATTAGCTGGGCATGGTGGCACGTGCCTGTAATTCCAGCTACTCACGAGGCTGAGGCAGGAGAATTGTCTGAACCCAGGAGGTGGAGGTTGTGGTGAGCCGAGATCGTGCCATTGCACTCCAGCCTGGGTAACAAGAGTAAAACTCTGTCTCAAAAAAAAAAATGAGCTGCAAACATTCATCTTATTTTCTGTATTCAGGTCTGTTACCAGCTGTATGATTTATAAGTACATCCTCCCATTTTGTGGTCTGTCCTTTCACTTTCTTGACAGTATTGTTTACAACACTTCTTAAAAAGTTTTGAGGAAGTCCAATGTCTGCATTTGTTTTCTTTTTTTTTTTTTTTTTTTTTTTGAGACGGAGTTTCGCTCTTGTTACCCAGGCTGGAGTGCAATGGCACAATCTCAGCTCACCACAACCTCCGCCTCCTGGGTTCAGACAATTCTCCTGCCTCAGCCTCCTAAGTAGCTGGGATCACAGGCACGCGCCACCATGCCCAGATAATTTTTTGTATCTTTAGTAGAGACGGGGTTTCACCATGTTGACCTGGATGATCTCGATCTCTTGACCTCGTGATCCACCTGCCTCGGCCTCCCAAAGTGCTGGGATTACAGGCGTGAGCCACCGCGCCCGGCCCATTTGTTTTCTTTTGTCACTTATGCTTCTGGTGTCATAGGTAAGAATGTATTGCCTAAAGATACAGCAATTAATCTATGATCTATTTCGAGTTCATTTTTGTGTACAACGTGAGACAGGAAGTTTTTTGCATGTAAGTAGCCAGTTGTACCAGCACCATTTGTTGAAAGACTATTGTTTTCCGCATTGAATTGTTTTGGCACCCTTGCCAAAAATCAATTGACCAAAATGTATAGGTTTATATCTGCACTCTCAATTCTATTCCGCTGACTGATGTGTATCCTTATGCCAGTACCACCACTGTCTTGAGTACTATAGCTTTGTAGTAAGTTTTGCAATCATAAGTGTGAGTTCTTAAACTTTGCTATTCTTTTTCAAGATTGTTTGGGATATTTTGAGTCCCTTCTATTTCCATGGTAATATTAGGACTCACTTGTCAATTTTGCAAAGAAATCAACTAGAATTTTGATAAAGGATTGTATTGAATGCATAAAATAATTTATGGAATATTACCATAAGAAATTTGTCTTATTCCATAAAATAATTTATGGAATATTACCATAAGAATATTTATGGAATATTACCTTAAGAAAATTGTCATCGAATATATTAATATTTTATATTTTCCATTATTGAGTTATTTAATTTATTTCAATTATGTGTTTCACTTCTCAGAGTAGAAGTCTTGTACTCCTTTTGTTAAATGTATTCCTATTTTATTCTTTTTGATGCTATTATAAATAGAATCATTTTCTTAATTTTAACTTCAGATCATCCATTACAAGTGTATATAAAGACAACTGATTTTTGTAGGTATCTATTAGTCCTAATAGCTTTACTTTTAGTGTCTTTCTTGGGAATTTTTCCATAAAAGATCATGTCATCTGCAACTAGGGACCATTTTAATTCTTTCTTTCTAACCTGGCTACCTTTTATCCCTTTTCTTGCCTAATTGCCCTGGCTGGAACCACCAGCACATCGTCGACTAAAGTGGCATAGTATTTTAAAATCAAGATATTACACACACACACACACACACACACACACACACACACACACACACACACACAGCCTGAGTATATTATTTTGAAAAACCAGGAGATCTGGAAACTACTGGGCTTAACATGAGCTGGGTAGTGGTTGCCCCATATAGGTGGGACATGTGCTCACCACCTGACCATTTCCCCACTATTCTCTATAGCATAATATTGGCCAGCTTCACTAACCTGTTCACCAATTCTGTAGACATTAGAGTTTAATGATTTTTCATTATACAGATTAATTCATATTAAACATTTTGCATATCTTTATTAATTGATGCACAGGATAACTGTCACAAATGAATGAATGACTGGACAAATGAATTTTTACATCTGATCTTAAGAAGTCCTAGCTCCTCTAACCTCAGTCTCTAAGCAACAGAATCCTACTGTAATTCTGTTTTTCTGTAATTCTGTGTTTCTCATTCTACCATTCATCTCTTATCAGATTCATAGATTAGAACCAGTCTGTTATGATCATTTTCATTAATATCTTTTTTGTTTGTATTTATTAGCAAATTTAGTTAAACAATATCTCCTTTTTAATATATTTCCTTTTATTTCCAAATTGATACAGCAGAATGAAATGGTTTGTGATTGAAACAATCTTCCTGGGAAAGAACACTGGAGTGCTCATCTATCAAAAAACAAACTCTAATATCTGAGCTCCATCTTCCCCTAGACAAAGTGAAGAACAGATTAAAGGGGCAGAGGAAGGGTACCATCAGAACAGAGGTGGTGGAGGCTGGCAGATTTTCATTAAAGTACAGTGTTCAAAGTTGCTGCAATTACAGAATAGAATAGCATTTAATTTTAAAGCAATCACAAGCAGGAGTTTCCCTTCCAGCCCTCACCCTGATTTGCATTCATAAAAGTACATTTTTCCCTCCCCAGAGTAAGTGATGTAACAGGACTGGATACCAATCTAGTTTACCACAGGGGAGGGGACTCTTTTGATTTATTCAGATTTCTAGGGCCAGAATCAAGATTCTAGAGAAAGGGAAAAATCTCTAAGGTTTTAGGGGATGTTTGTTTTTATGCTAACTCATTACCTGCTGAAATTCATTTTAAACATCTTTATATAACCGTGGGTTAAGTAAAATTTGCACAGAAATGTTGCAGGTGGCCTCCCAATCCCCACCAGAGGAAATGCTGAGTCAAGACTTAAACACTCTCAACACACACACAAAACCTTCGATCTTGGTGGGCATGACTGACATCACCTGGCTAGGGGGGCGAAATGGGGAGAAGCACAAATAGAACTAACTGCAGGAGGAGGACTGAGGCAAGGCAGGCCAGGGCACAACTGTGAAAACTTTACTCCAGCCTAGGAAACAAAAATGAAACTCTGCCACAAAAAAAAAAAAAGACAACTTTACCTGCTAGAACAGTTAGTTATCCTGAACAAGAAAAGAAAATCACCAAAGTGTGAAACTTAATTTATGAGCAGAAAAAGACCAAGGCTTGGGCAATTAAAACAATCCAGTCTCCTTTTCTTTTTTAATTTGTTTAATGTATTTTTAAGGTAATTTTCTTTTCTTTTGGAAGAAGAAATCTTTTTTGCCACCTAATCTAAGCAAGTGGAGTTGCCATTATCCAATTTATCTCTATTGTTTTGCTAAGAGGTGAAAACACAGAAGTGAAAATGGACTCCTAATAGTAAGTCCATTAGTGGGTAGGGAGGAGCTGGGGTCATCTAACGGAATGTCCCAACTACTAAGAGCGTCTGAGTGAATCTAAGGGACCAGACCCTTGAGCATCTCGGGAAAATCCTGCTGTACCTTTCCTCCCTCTATGGTCACTGTCCCCTTAGACTGAGAAGGGAGTACAAAGTAATTAGAGCATCTCAAAGAAACCCAATGGACAGGGTCTCAGCACGGGCTTTCCCAGGCTTTCTGGCTTTGGGCCTGAGTGGTGGATTCCAGGGCAAGTCCCAGATTTCACCTGTTGCCAGCTCCCTCTGGGAGATGAAAAGAGGCCATTCCTTTCCTCACCATCTGGTCCTCCACAGTTATGGCTGGTGAGAGAGGAATGAGCTGGAGGAAACGGGGTGAAAAATGGGACACCACAATAAAGAAGGCAGAAGGGGGGACCTACTTTCCAGCCCTCCCAACCCAACTGATAACAGTAGGGAATCCTGTCAGGACTGCCTACTGTCTAAGGACAACCTTCTGTGGGACAAGCATTAACTCTCTTCTGCTGGATTCACACCCTTAATGCACCAGTCCCTGCCCTTGATTCCAGTGTTATTATAAGAATTGAGGTGGTTAATTAATACCCAAAGCAGCTATCACTTGTGATTACTCAAAACTCATGCCCTTGACAAGCTTTCTCCTACCATTTTTTTAAATTATTTTATTTTGTCTTATCAGTTTGGGTTCAACAGAAATGGTACCATCAGACCGTGCAGTCTCCTAATCTGTCTTGGGGAATCTCACCCTCACCCTGTATGTCCACCTGCAGTCATGAGGCCCCTCCCATCTTGTTCCCCAATAGAGACGCCTTATATAGTCAAAGGAAAGATCTGAAGTTTTCAGCTGATGTTATCCAAAGTCTAAATACAAGAGATAGGTTCTGTATCTAAATCATTGAGATATTTGGAGGGGAAATAGATTTATGTCCCCTGGCATTGATGAAGATTTCTTCAATTTCCCTGCAAGTACTGGGTCCAGCTGTTCTGTTTTCCTTCTACCAGTTTTCAACAAACAGGCAAAAATAGTTCTGTGGTTTGAATGGCAAAGCCACTAAGATCTCCCCATAAACACTTCAAAGGGAGAAAGGAGGAGATCCTCAACCCTGGATAAATGGTAAGAAGAAAGAGTTGTCTAGAGCATCCATTTCTCTAGTGCACCAGGAAGGTTCACATGCTCCCTCTGGAGCTCTGTGAAGTAGTAAATTCAGAGGACTGCCGCTTCCCTGTTTGGCAGATGGTATGTCTGGAGGGGGAGAAGGAGAGGACAACCTTACATCTATGGAATGCCTCTCCTTACTGGACAGTATCATTTTTATCTGAGTAGAATCTTGCTGGTGAAACTACAAATGAATACTGTTTTCTTAAATAAGCTACCATGGCAATCCTCACATTGTCTTTACGATCCAGTTACCCAAACATGTGTTTAGAATTATCATTTCATTCTGCAGGGATAGGACAAATTGTTCACCATAGATTAGATACTTAAAACACATTTGTTTTACCTGAGTCACATCTTTATGGAAACTTTCCCAATATCGAATCTGCAAGAATCCACGACTGGCATTTATCATACTTATTAAGGATAATGAAATCCAAACTAATATGAGTTCATCTACTATACCAGCCTCAAGGGCTCGGCTTCATATCTGAAGGTCCACATTGTGAATCCTGCTTTTAGCTGAGATCCAGTTACTATCGATTACAAATTCAGGTTCAAAGAAGTCAGTTTAGTCTATTTCAAAGCCATTTCAAGTTCATTTGGTCAGTTTCTCCTTCATTTAAAATAAATTTCATCAAAAATATTTAACTTTAAATCTTTAAAGATTTTCCTTTCAAGAAATAAAATTATCAGTGCTATATTTAACAAAAGTATTGTCATTCTAAAACATACTATTAAAGAATTATATTTATTCTTTAGGCATAATCCTATAAAGGAGTGGAAACCCAAAATTTAAGCCAAGCCAATATTAAATATACCCTAAAGCAGGATTTCTCAACAGTGCTACTATTGACATTTGGGGCCAGACAATTCTTTGTTGTGAGGGTCTAATCTGTACAGGCTGAGAGTATTGTAGAAAATGGAATTGGAAACTTAGAAATAAAAAAAAGGAATCAAGGCTCTTTAAAAAAAAAAAAAGTATTTTTCTCGCAACAGCATAAAGAGTGGACTGTGGAAAACAAATTTTTTTCTGTAATGGCCATGTTACTCACCTTCCTAAAGAGAGTCCACCTGAAAGAATCTTACAGCAGATGTATCAGAATTTCAACAGCATCTAAATAGATATAATTTCTCATTTACATATAAAAGACATAACTGCACAAAACCAGCATTAATGGCAAGAGCTAAGTGTAAGAGTGGTGCTAATTAAAAAGATGATAACAGAAAACATTGATTTGGAACTCTTACTATATGCTAGTCATTAATTCTAAGTCTTACCTTGAATTTACTCCTTTGTTTCCTCTCAGCACTCCTAATTCATCTCACTCTGACTTGGCAGATTGCAAAAGAGCCACAGATTCCACCCATCTTGGAATGTATGCTCCATTGCGATGTGAATTTCCACCCCTCCTATCAGGGGTGTAGTCTGTGTCTCCACGGATTCACTCTGGGTTTTACCACGCAGTTTTAGTCAAGGACACAGCAAACATGAGATGAGCAGAAAGTTGAAAATGGATTTGCTCCCTTTTGCTGCACCGGTATGACCATGTGAAGATGCCTGGACTAACCTGTTGGATGGTGAGAGGCACAAGTCATCACCGCGTGTTACATCTGGCCACCTGGCAGACAGGAGAGTGAGGGCTCCCTGGATCACTGCATACCAACCACCAGACTATAGATAAAACCATCCTCTATCTTCCATCTGAGCCGAATCTCTCCAGAGCAGAAGCAGCTCCTAGCCAAAGCATAGAGTTATGAGAAATAACAAATTTTTACTGTATTAAGACATTAAGTTTGGGTAGTTTGTTAAACTGCAGAAGCTTACTAATGAACCTTACTGGAATTCAATGATACGGATATTGTAACATTATTATTATTGCCACTTCGGGGAAAAGTTAAGACATGCAAAGGTAAAGTAACTTTACCTTTATAGAGCCAACAAATGATTTAAACTCAGGATTTGAACCCAGGCTCCAGATGAACGCATAATTTTTTTTTTTTTTTTTGAGACGGAGTTTCGCTCTTGTTACCCAGGCTGGAGTACAATGGCGCGATCTCGGCTCACCGCAACCTCCGCCTCCTGGGTTCAGGCAATTCTCCTGCCTCAGCCTCCCGAGTAGCTGGGATTACAGGCACGCGCCACCATGCCCAGCTAATTTTTTGTATTTTTAGTAGAGACGGGGTTTCACCATGTTGACCAGGATGGTCTCGATCTGTTTACCTCGTGATCCACCCGCCTCGACCTCCCAAAGTGCTGGGATTACAGTCTTGAGCCACCGCAGCCGGCTTAATGCATAATTTTTACTGTTTGTTCTGCTTAGTTAAAAGTATGTATGCAGTGTGTTCTCAGTTAAGGAAACTAAGGCCTTCCTAGTATTGTAAAAGGAAATGGGAGTAGGGAGAACATACAGGAATAAGGAATCATGGGAAAAAGTATTCCACTAGGTTGTCACCAAGGAATATATAAGTTAAAGAGAAGAGCGACAACTGCATTGCCTTGATTGTCAGAAGCTGTAACTCACAGCCCATCAGTCAACCACACGATTCAGCAGTCTTCGGGGGCACTAGGTGGTCCACCTGGCAGTTCATGGAACTATCGACATGTATGCTATTATCTGGCACAGATGTACTCATTATATACCTCCATGAAATGTTATGGAAACACTTCCTAGTTCGTTATATTTCCTCTTTCTTTCTTATTTGGTGGTGGCAAGTGAGAGGGAGTTATTACCATGTGATTATCCCTAGGCCCAAATGTTTGAGACCCACAGCAACTAAACATAGTCCTCCGCAAAAACCCCAATGTGCTGGAGCAGGAAACAGGAAGTGTCACAATGATGAAAAAGATAGCGATGGGAATGTTACAAAGCATAGGCACCAAGTAGAAGGCAGAGTTACTCTTAAAGGTGAAAAGGAGCAAATTTTGATTTATTGAGCTGTAATTCCATTGAGGGTTTCTGGTGACTCCAGCTTCGCACTTGTGGTTATAGGATTCCCAGAACCTCTCAATGGAGTGATTTCCTGAAATGCACAGCTGCCTCTTATTTATTTTATTAACTTTACATAAAAACCATGGGAGCACAGCTTTTATGGTATTTGACTATGATCGGCCTTGTCTTTTCAAGTTTGGGATGGAAGGGGAAGAAAACATAAAATGCAATGAGAACAGCATTTTAAAACTAAAACTTTCAAAGGAGGGATAAGTAGAAAGACTTTTTGCTTGGGGTTACAATTTAGCAATGAAATTTCCTAAGACTAATATATGATAATTGATTATGTTTCAAAACAGATCAAAATCCAGATTTTGTACCATGAAGGACAGTTGTGCACTATGCAGACACCTAATGTAAAAGAAAGGGAAATTACTGAATTTTGAGGTTATAGCCTTCTCATTAACAAGGAGTAAGGTAATTTAATTTGTTATAGAATATATTATGATCCATTCTTAATTTTGTTCAAGTGTCTAGATTACATCTAAAAAGATCCTTTGAAGTCACATCATTATTCAAAACATCATTGCAAAGACTACTGTCTTTAAAGTGTAAATAGACTATTAGAGTCTGATTTCATATTCTAGTGCTCTGATAGGATACTAGAATGGAAAAAGCAGTGCACCGAGAAGAAAAAATTAAGTTAAAAGTATATGCCTGTTTGCTAAACTATTGAAAGATTTTTTTAGTTTTGGGATAAATATGCATCTTTCAATTGATACTAGAGACTGAGAAGGATGGGTGGGTGACAGAGAGGTATGAAAAGAGGTAGGTTAACTGGTACTAACGAATTCACAGTTAGATAAAAGGTGTAAGTTCCTATTGTTCATCAACAGAGCAGACTGACTTTAGTTAGCAACAATGTACTGTATATTTCAAAGTAGCTAGAAGAGAGGATTTGAACTGTTCACAATGCAGAGAAACGATAAATTCTCAAAGTGATGGATACTTTGTATATTCTGACTTGATCATTGCATATTGTATACACGTAACAAAATATCACATGTATGCCACAAATATGTTCAATACTGTGTATCAATAAAAAATAAATTCCTAAAGAAACTCTCTTGCGTGAGTACTTTACCATTCGGTATGATCACAAAATTGTAAGTGCAAATAAACCATGATATGATGTTAAGGCCAAAGCATTTTCTTACTCAACTGAACAAGGGTATGATCAGAAATTCCTCAGGAAGTCCAACATATGGAGTTTGTAGCTCTTCAATTATGTCAACATTTATTAGTTAAATAGAAATCACAAATCTTCTTTAAGGAAGTGAGCCCAGATGCCTGCAATTAATATTTCTCAGCCCTGCAGAAGATATCATAACGTAATTCCCAATGTCTTTACTTTCAGGGGCTAAAAACTCACAAATTATGTCATTAGAAACAGCAATGGCTAACTAGAGGCTTGTTGTAATGTATTTTCGTTAGCTGAAGCTAATTGGAGCCAAATGAGTAGAATGATGTTGTAAGGGCACTCAGAGAAATCCTAGGTCTTTAGGAACTGAAATGAATGAGGGTAATCAGCAGTGTATGCAGAATACACTGCATTCAATTTCTATAAATAGGATGGCAGTCAGCTGCAAAGTGCCACAGATCACGATAAGTTTGGGGGAACAGCAGATGTCGTATAACACTGTATAAATACAAACAACACAACAGACTGAACCAGGTCAAATAACGGAGAAGCAAGGACTGAGGACCTCAAACATGGCCTTTGCAAATTTTTCTAGCACAGTTTTCCTGAGCAGGGTCTGATCTCGAGTGTCAATGTGTGTGTGTGTTGAGTAGTAGGAGGTGGGCTGCTCAGAGCTTCCCTTTTCAATAACTACAGACATAGTTGAGCATATAAAGTTACTATCATATTTCAAAAGTGGCAACAATTGTTTTCACCCATGCAACCATACAATAAGCATAAGAATTATTCTAACCTTGTAAGTGACTTTTTACGATAAATTTTTATCTGAAATACAACTGCTGGCTGGGCACGGTGGCTCACACCTATATTCCCAGCACACTGGGGGGCTGAGGTGGGCACATCACTGGAGTCTGTGAGTTCAAGACCAGCCTGGCCAGCATGGCAAACCCTGTCTCTACTAAAAATACCAAAATTAGCCAGGTGTGGTGGCAGGCACCTGTAATCCCAGCTACTCAGAAGGCGGAGACAGGAGAATCGCTTGAACCAGGAGGCAGAGGTTGCAGTGGGCCGGGATTACACCACTGCATTCCAGCATGGGCAACAAAGAGTGAAACTCCGTCTCAAAAAAAAAAAATTAGCCGTGCGTGGTGGCCTGTGCCTGTAAACTTAGATACATGGGAGGATGAAGCAACAGAATCGCTTGAACTGGGAAGGTGGAGGTTGCAGTAAGCTAAGATCACACCACTGCACTCCAGCCTGGGGAACAGAGACTCTGTCTCAAAAGTAAATAAATAAGTAAAAATAAATAAAATATAGCAACTGCTGAGAAGAATGTCTTCGTATGTTGACATTCTCTTCTTAAGGGGTAAACTTTGCAGCTTGCCTTTCGTTAGCATGGTGTCTCCCAGACCACACTCGTTCAATAATGCACATTTTTTATAAGTTCTTTCAAAATGAAATAATATAAAATTCATAATTTGAAGCTATTTTGAGCATGGCATTTCTAAGTTTGTTATGCTTATATTAGAATGATAGCTTTTTCTTCTATTTTAAATATTCTGATTTAAAGACACCAGCCCTGTTATCATTAAGCATGTATGTATGAGGTATGCTTGTTTTCCAACAGCCGCTGAAATCAAACAATGGAATTTCAAACCAGTTTCTATTGTGGTCAAAAATGTAATTGTATGGTGAGAATCCTGGATTCACCACCAACTCCGTGACGTCTTAGGCTGACATGATTGACTGTCCAGCCTCTCTGGGTTCCAGTTTACTCCCCTTAAGATGAGGACTGGTTTGGATAACCTCAAAGGTCTTTCCAGCTCTCAGGATCTGTGTAAACTGAAAACCAGTCAAGTCATATGAAACCGCTAATAATTCGGGCAGAATGACCTTTTTTAATGTAAACCTATATAGTTAAAACTATTTCTGAGGTTATGAAATTCTAATCATGAGTCATTATAGGTAGTGATGTAGGAGTCACAGAGCAAGCCAAATTACACACAATTATTGTTAAAAATTTACAAAATACAGGAAAGAGAAAGAAGAAAATACAAACCAGCCGTAATATATATATTTATATATATAAGTATATATATACTTATATATATTTACATATGTAAATATATATATATACGTATGTAAATATATATAAGTATATATATATATTTACATATGTAAATATATATAAGTATATATATACTTATATATATAAATATATATATACTTATATATATTTACATATATAAATATATATGTATATATATAAGTATATATATATTTATATATAAATATATAAGTATATATTATAATATTTATATATAAATATAAAATATATATAATAAATATATATATAAGAATATATATAAGTATATATGTAAGAATATATATATAAGTATATATATATACTTTATTGTGTTTTAGGTTTTGGGGTACATGTGAAGAACGTGCAGGATTGTTGCATAGGTACATACATGGCAATGTGGTTTGCTGCCTTCCTCCCCATCACCTATATCTGAACAGCCACAATCTTAACTTCCAAATATCAACATTCTTAAGATTTTAGTGGGTAAAAGGAAGAGGAGGTAGAAGAGTGCTTGAGAAGATGGTGGAGAGAAGACACAGACGGAGTGGGTGATGAAGCTAATGAACAATACAGCCAGCAGATAGCAGACATAGGCACTGCACATCTAGACGTAAATGACGTAAGCTGGTGTAGATATAGCATATTGTTCGCATTTCTTTTACCTTTATTCAGCACTTACTTAAAAATAAATATTTTCTAAGGTTACATTTTTCAGAAGCATCGTGATTAAAGATGGCTATGCCTAAAAGTTCCATATATGCTATATCGATATAGATATTCTAAATATGTGTTTATCTAAATACATATATATTGATTTTTTAAATTTCATAGTAAATATCCTGAAGCTAGATGTTTATATGTATCCATATTTTTAGGTTAAATTCCTACACACAAAAAAATCATATGGGAGTGCTATGCAACAGTTTATGACTTCTGCCCACAACTGATGAGTCAAGAATAAATTAATACTTTATTAAAGACCTGAGGTGCAATTAGGATAAAGTTATATTGTCTCTAATACAAAGGGAAGGCAGAAGTAAGGAAGGCTCTTGTCCTATCTTGACCTTAATGGTTTTACAATTAGAGTTCTGTCTTCTGAAGAGAGATTCAGACCCTGCCATGATGTGAGGAGTCAGGATTATTTGTGAAGTGTCATGATACAAGGTGACAGAGGCTGTCCTCGTTTAATTCATCACAATTCAGTTCTGGATGGAAGAGAGGCAGGAGAAGTGGCACATCAGAGGCCAATCTTCAATATTGCTTTTTGGAATTCTTCATTTCCGTCCAAAGAAGAAAGCAAAAAAGATAACAGAAGCAAGGACTCTGGAAGAACATAGACAGGCCTTTCAATACATTCACAAAAGAAAGCTACACTGTCGATTTTTAATTTTCAGCCTCCTTGACCCAATTGTAAAATAAAAATAACTCATCCAAGTCATGTCTTGAGTTCAATGGTTCATCTTTGTAGGCTGCTATGACTTTCGAAGAAGTGCATTCACTGACTTTATTTTGCTGATTATTAAAAGTGAAATATCAAGACTTTTTTGATTAGAAGGTCATCAGTTGTGACCCCTTTGCACTACAGTTCTGGCACAAAAAGGTTGAGGACACTCCCTGGGGTGTCTTCTTGAAGAGTATTAGATTATGGGATTCATAACCCCTTCTTCATGGCTTCTTCCTCTCACTGTCTGCTAAATACTCAGGATCTTATTCTTGGTTTTCCTAGACTAGCAGGTGTCCTTAAGCATTGCAAGGGAGGAGCACTGCAGGTGAAAAAAAAAAGCATCCCTACTTTTTCTCCTTTTCTCCTGCTCCTCTAACTATCTAAGTCCTGAATCATATTTCTTTTGAGGCAAACACCAGTTACTTTCTACATTAAAAGAGTCTGGACCTTCCTTTCCTGTAAGTAAGCCAAAGAACTTTGAGAGCAGCCAAACCGCCTAGGTAGCTCCATAGAAAGCATGCATGTCATTATTCACTAGAATGTGTGTGCAAGTTGGAAGTGTGTTTATGCAGGCCACCAGGTCTGTCTGGGAAGGGATTCAGGGACACCTGTTCCCTTGATGCCCAGAATAAAAGCAGTGTTTTTAAAGGAGTGTGGAGTGTGTTTCTCTGTGAACAGGGGGAAAGAATGAAGGAAAAAGAAAGAAAGAAAGAAAGAAAGAAAGAAAGAAAGAAAGAAAGAAAGAAAGAAAGAAAGAAAGAAAGAAAGAAAGAAAGAAAGA
>CM052665.1:5704886-5729498 GCA_028533165.1 Leontopithecus rosalia
GAAGGAAGGAAGGAAGGAAAGAAGGAAGGAAGGAAGGGAGGGAGGGAGGGAGGGAGGGAGAGAGGGAGGGAGAGAAGAGAGAGCTGATGGACAAGATTCTGCTTTAAGAGACAGTAGAGCCAATACTATCCTAAGCAGGGGAGGGGGCTTAAGGAGGATGACTGAGTGGAGTGAAATGAAACGGGAAGAATTAGTTTAAGACCTTTGTCTTTCCAAGGAAGAATTGCGATACCAGTTCCAACAGGGAGGGACTGGAGATCCTTAGAGTGCTGGAAATGTTTCTGGGGGAACCTCAGGACGTCACAGAAAGCAAACTACAGTAACTATATTTGCTATATATATATAAATATAACTATATTTGCTATATATATATAACTATGTTTGCTCCTGGAAACAAGGAGCAAAGTGGCCATGCAATGACAATATGATGAGCACACGACACCTGTAAAAGCCATACAGCAGATTTCTTCTCTGTAGCCCAGTCCACTGTGGAAAGGTTTTATTTTAATCAAGGATGTAAATTATAAGTCCTCATTATGGGACACAGGTGGTGTGAGACAATAGGCTTTGGAGTGCTATATTTCTCTTTTTATTAACTTGTCTGTGTCTACTATTCATTCTAAACAGAGCGTCATATTGAAGCATTATACCCAGTTGTGTGAAGGAGAGAAGGTAGAAATTGACAGAAGTGTCTGCTTCCTAAAAGAGAGGCCATTCTAGGTTTCTGAGGAAGAACTGGCATGTAACATGTTTTATCCTCCAAAGAAATAACCCACAGGGCTTTCTGACAATGGCTTTTTTGCCATAAAAACTAGTAGAAATTCAACATAATCAGAAAGGAGGCCGGGTGCCATGCCTCACACCTGTAATCCTAGCACTTTGGGAGACCGAGTTGGGTGGATTACCTGAGGTCAGGAGTTCAAGACCAGGCTGGCCAATATGGAAAAACCCTATCTCTACTAAAAATACAAAAAGTAGCCTGGCATGGTGGCGCACGCCTATAATCGCAGCTACTCAGAAGGCCAAGGCAGGAGAATCACTTGAACCTAGGAGGCAGAAGTTGAAATAAGCTGAGATTGTGCCACTGCACTCCAGCCTGGGTGACAGAGTGAGACTCCATCTAAAAAAAAAAAAAAAAAAAAAAAAAAAAACTAAGTATGATGTTAAGAGAATATTTTACATCTTTGTTGGGGTCTTTGGGCTGCAAGTAAGTGAAATCACAACCTAAAGTAGCCTAAATATAAGGGTATTTGCTTCCTGCCACCCTCACACCTCACACCTCGTTTGAGGCCAATAGCAGGGTTGGTTAAATCAAGAGCATGATTATGTCATCATGTCATCAAAAATCCAGGTTCTGACCTGGTGCAGCGGCTCACACCCATAATCCCAGCACTCTGGGAGGCCAAGGCAGGCAGACCGCTTGAGCCCAGCAGTTTGAGACCAGCCTAGGCAACACAGAGATATCCCCATCTCTATTTAAATTTAAAAAACAAATCCAGGTTCTTTCCTTGACTTTTCCTACTGGCTAAAAATGAACGCTGTTGTTCAGAGGTTACATGTATGGTATTAACATTCAGAGTCAGAAAAGGGAAGTCTCACTCATTCATTGCTTTTTATGACTAATAAGCCATTTCCCAGGAACCCCTATAGCTATTGGAATATAATCAGGAGATAGAAATCACATCCTAGGTTAAAAACAGAAAGTTTAAAATAAGAATTATTAGCTATAATAAAAATGACTTTAAGACATGGACAAACTTAGGAATCCAGACCTTGTTGGAAAAGGTGTGGTTCAGCCACTGGATAGCAAGAAAGTCAGCTAGTTCAGCCAGACCTGCACTGGTCTGGAGTTGCTGGGCAAACAGGCAGTGCCAAGCCCACTCCTGCCCACCCAGTAGAGTGCCAAGACCCTCAGAGCTTGTGGGCTGGTGGGAATGGGCTTGCACAGGGAGCTACCCCTTGGGTCCCAGGCAGCTGCATGCAGGCCAGCCAGCTCATCTCCGCGCCAAGACTACAAGGTCACAGAGAAGCCGTGTTCTGGACCTGTAGCTCAGGCAGGTTCCACCCCGACTACCCACAACCACGCAGTGGCTTATCAGCTCAGGCTGCAATTGCAGGAAGCCTCTGCCTCCTACAACGTTTCTCCAGCGCCCTCTACTGAGACGCTTAGTATCATACTGACTTTAAAGAGAGAATCCTAAAGGAATTCCCTTATTGATCATACAGCATATATCCAAAGGTGCATTCAGAACTGAGAGGCAATAAATTAAGAGCTGACACATCCCCAGATGACTTTTCCTCCTATCTCATTGGCCAGAACACATGGCTTGCACATGCTTAAACCAATAACTGGATGAACTGAGTCATCATTTCTGGCTTGGACTACTGGAGACGTATCCCCCAGGGCGGAAAAAGAACTCTGTTTTGGAAGCACATGGCCCACGGTGCCATTCAGGGTTATGTCCTTAGGAGAAAGCCTGAGAACGGCACGGGTACACAGGTGACAGTGTGTGCCACCCTGCACCTTCTGTTTGAATGGTTTGAGATACCACAGTCAGTAAATGAATGGCAGAAACCCAGAGGCTGTTTTATCCTAAATATAAGAAAATGATATCTGAAGCATCACTATAACCAAAGCATCTAAAAGCAGATAGTACCAGAAAATAGAACCTTACAATACTTAAGTAGCTGAGGTTAGTCAGAAGACTATGTAACTTCTTCATGCTGTGAAAATCATCACTGCCTGGAAGCTAAAGATTTCTTACAAGAAGCAAAAATATTAATCTGCTTCATTTGAAAAGAGAGTAGGAGAAAAATTCAAGTACCTGTCAATAAAATCGTCTCTAGCCCTCACCTACAGAAATCAGAAACTATTTGTCCCCTTGTGCTTTGTTATAACCTGACTTTTCCTTTTTACTACTTACTGATCTCCCTCTTCTTTTGCACCTCTCCTCTTACTCCCCCGGCACACACACCTCTATACACGTGTCTTTTATGGCCTCCTCTTCCCCTTCTTTGCCCTGCTTCCTCCGTATGATAAGTTCACATGTGCCTACAAACACATAGACAGTGATACTTTCTTCCCCATTCAAAGGGAGTTATGCCAAAGATATGCTTGATGCCGAGGGTGGTGCTGATCACCCCTTCTTTATCTGAAACATAATTTAGTAAATGTATTAGTCCATTTTCGTGCTGGTAATAAAGACATACCGAGGACTCAGCCATTTATAAAGAAAAGCGGTTTAATTGACTCACAGTTCAGCATGGCCGGGGAAGTCTGGTGGAAGGGGACGAAAACACTTCCTTCTTCACATGGAGGAAGCGAGAAGTACAGAACGAAAGGAGGAAAAGCTCCTTCTGGAACCAGCAGATCTCGTGAGAACTCCTTCCTGAAGGTAACCACCCCCACGATTCGATTACCCCCTTCCAGGTCCCTCCCACAACACGTGACGATTATGGGGACTACAATTCAAGATGAGATTGTGTGGGGGCACTGCCAGATCATATCAATAATTGTGTAGAAAAAGAGACATTTTCTTCTTTATACGATTCCATTTTTAAGATTTTTTATTTCACAAACTATCCTTTCACTAGGATAAAGTCAGCCTGACATAAAAAATTGCTGGTTGCTTTTCCTGCTGTGGAATTACCTCCTGCCACCTCTATCCAGTCACCTCTAACACATAATGCTCTCCTGATGGGAATAATCCGTTTAGAGAAAGTTTCAGGAATTCACCACTGAGAGTCATATTTCTGGGTAACACATAACAAAGGTTTGGTAGCAGTCCAGTGTCATTCCCTTGAAGGTTGATGTGGGATAATATTGCTGAGGGATATTTGAAAGCTGCCAAGACCTTCCTGAAGAACAGTATACAGCCTGTATTTCAGTGATTATGCCACTTCAGGAGAAGGGGGAGGTTGTGTTTTTCCTAACTTCGGCTGTGAATATTGAGTTGTGTGTATGTAGACTGTGAAGCTTAACAACTAAATTGCCTTTGGATGTGTGACCTGACATTCAGCCCTTATATCGCGTAGCCAAAATGTATCGGAAGTTCAAGTAAGAAGGGACTAAAATATTTTATGTTGGAGCAGATAGGATACCTTAAATACATTCTGGAACTGACTTAAGCTCAGTAGATCAATCATTTCAGCACAGGAGGGAGTAAGAATAAGACCTGGGCTGAGATACAAAATCGGAAGCTTCTTTCACTTCTTCCCTCTGAGCAAGCATCTCCTTTTCCTTAAGCTCTCACTGTTATCCTTGGCCTGGGAAGTGCTCCCAGTTCCAAAGTTTTCCTTCACTTTCCTTCCATCTTGCTAGTCAAGGACTTCAATCAACTATACTTTTTCTCCCCCAGATGCTGAGAAAAAAGGACTGAAAGCACGTGCATGTGTTGGGGAAGAAGGGGGTGCCAGAACTGCCACGTAGCAAGAGCAGAAGTTCTGGAACCCAAGTACCTGCATTCAAATCCCTGTTTGATCAGACGTTGGCTGTAAAACCTTGACGATATTATTTATCTTCTTGGAGCTCCCATTTATTCTTCCGTAAAATGCAGATTAAAATGGTACCTTTCTGCATGGTTGTTCTTAGATTAAATGATTTGATACATCTTAAGCCTTTAGAATATTGTTCAGAACAAAGTAAATCTATATCAAGTCAATACAGAACATTTTTCAAAATCTGGAGTGTGAAAGTTGCTTTAAAAATACAGACACTTTCAATAATTTGAGTGTGAATAATTTAAGTATATAAAAATGTTCACTAATTTTGACTAGTAGGGCAAATGACCAATTAAATGATTGGAATGCTGGATTATACATTCATCTTAGGAAAACTTTATTTTGTATATATGTCCGATTTTTATTTATGTATTTATTTATTTATTTTTAAGATGGGGTTTCGCCATGATGGCCAGGCTGGTCTTGAACTCCTGACCTCAGGTGATCCACCCACCTCAGCCTCCCAAAGTGCTAGGATTACAGGCGTGAGCCACCACGCCCGGCTATATATGCCCAATTTAAGCATGTGCTTCATTTAATAAATTGAATTTTTGTGAATCATACTATTAAATAAACATTTGTGAAACAGCTACTATGCATAAGGTTGTTCCAGTTATTTATCACTGTGGGAAAAAACCTCCTCAACACTTAGTGAGAGAAAACAACAACCATTTTATTATGTTCATTGTACTGTAGAACAGGAACTGGAGCAAAGCACATGGTAATGATTTTTCTCTGCTCCATAAGAATGGATGGAGTAGGTTGGAGATGGTTGGTATAGCTCAACGGGGGCCGGATTTGGCTGGGTGAGCTGAGTGTCTCAGTTCTTCATATCACATCTGCTGAGACTGCAATCAATGACTTTTCCATGCAAGGCCTGCTGCCTGCACTAGGATGGCTGGAACAGATGGCACTACCCAGGTACCTCTCTCTGT
This sequence comes from Leontopithecus rosalia, assembly GCA_028533165.1. Classification (NCBI taxonomy): domain Eukaryota; kingdom Metazoa; phylum Chordata; class Mammalia; order Primates; family Cebidae; genus Leontopithecus; species Leontopithecus rosalia. The sequence continues at coordinate 5,710,322 of CM052665.1, forward strand.
GTAGCCTCTTCCTGTCGCTTTCTCAGACTCAGACTTTTTACACGTTGGTTCACGGCTCCAAGAGCAGAAACTCCAAGAAGTCCTGGTGGATGCTGCAAAGTTTTTAGTGACTTACCCTCTGAAGCACAGAAACATCATTTTGCCACATTCTATTGGTGAGCAAGTCACTAAGACCAGCCCAAAACCTAGGGGAGGATAACTAAAATAATTCTCGTTTTTGTTTTTGTTTTTGTTTTTCCCCGAAATGGGGTCTCGCTCTGTGGGTCAGGCTGGAGTGCAGTGACGCGATCTCGGCTCACTGCAACTATACCTCCCGAGTCGCGGTTCAAGCAATTCTCCTGCCCCAGCCTCCACATAGCTGGGATTAGCTAGCATCAGCACGCCCAGCTAATTTTTGTCTTTTTAGTAGAGACGGGGTTTCACCACGTTGGCCAGGCTGGTCTTTGAACTCCTGACCTCGTGATCCACCCACGTCGGCTCCCAAAATACAGGGATTAAAGGCATGAGCCACTGCACCCGGCCTAAAAGAATTCTTCTCAATGGGAGAAAAAGTAAATAACTTGGATTCTTTAATCTACTTCTAAAATCATTGACTATATAGATTTTCTGAGGTACTGCCCTTGATAGTCAACCTTCTCGAAAGAATTATTTACCCAGACTGTCTTCACTCACTCCTTAACGGCCTTTAATTTGGCTTTAGCTCTTATTATTCCTCTAAAACTATTCCTGCAAAGCCACTAATGACCTCCAAATTAGCAAATATAATGAAAAATGTTCAGTATCATTTTTCTTAATTCCTTCAGGGTTTTTGACACAGTTAAACACTTTTAAAAAATACTCTCAGATGGAGCGCAGTGGCTCATACCTGCAATCCCAGAACTCTGGGAGACCCACCTGAGGTCAGGAGTTTGAGACCAGCCTGGCAGCATGGTGAAACCCTGGCTCTAGTAAAAATACAAAAATTAGCTACAGGTTGCAGCGAGCCAAGATAGCGCCACTGCACTCCAGCCTGGGCGATAGAGTGTTACTCCTTCTCAAAAAATAAAATAAAATAAACAAAAATCTCCCTCTGTTCAGGCTTTTTGACATCAGACTCCAGTTCTCCTGTCTCTCTGGTTGATTCTTCTTGGCCTTCTTTACTCTGTTGCTTTCTCCCACCTGTGTGCCTCTTCCTCATCATCACCACCGTCTGTTATTACCACCTCCTGCACAGTGCCTGGTACATAGTTGATGCTCAATACGTTTTTAGTGATTGAGTGAATAAATGATGAAAGTTTAACATTGCTTTAGAGAAAGGTGATATATTTCTATGTGATGTTCTGTATTTTATAAATGTACATGCTAGATATATCTCAAAAGATAAGCTAGTAGTAAATGAAAGAACTAAGGACAAATTATCACTTTTATCTCAAACTAAATATTTTTCTTGCCTCAGTGCCTATTTAATGTTTTTTAATGTTAAATTCCATTATTTCTTCACAACTCCAGTTAACTCCCGTTAGTTAAGTTAAATAGTTACACATTTTGAACTAATGACACTCTGATTAATGAGTTTTTTGTAATCATAGCTTATTCTAAACTAGAAGTAAATTACACAGGCTGGTAAACAATTACATTTGACCGTATAAGCATTTTTAAATGAGATAATTCAATAAAAGTTCTCATGAATAAGAATGTGTTATGGTATTATATTTGAACTGAGAAATTAAAAGAAAAAAGTTGTCTTTTTAAGGATAAAAAGGGAAAAGAAAGAAAAGCTCCTCCTGAACTTTGCCAATTTATAATATAATTTGACTTTAATATATATAGGAAAATATTCATGATTAATAATCAGACTGAATTTGTAGTAACCAATATAACACTATTAAATTTTGAAAAAGAAAAAATACTAATGCATATATATTTCTTAAAAGTAATAAATCAAATGTCATTAAAATTTGTTTTATGTTACAATCACATATGAAACATATAAGGCTGTTTCAATAATTCATAATTTCCAGGCTTTCCCTTTTATTCTCTTACCAACAAATTTCTTATGAGAAAACAGAAATGGAAACTCACTCAGGTTTCGCTCAGTATCTTAAAAATTTTTAAATCAATTATTTACCCACTGCTAAGCAGGAACAAATAATGTTTGTATTTAGGTTGAATCCAGAAACAGATTTACTTTCTTTCAGTAATTCGATTGTATATTTTCTTTCAGAATGGAAAGTCCATTAAATTCCCAAAGAAAGTAATCATAGAATCAAATCATTGTGTGCCCATTTGAATGTGTCTTATATGGAATTTTGTTAAATTATAATGGTTTGTATAATTAACTTCAATCTGCTTCAATTTTTTTGTTAAAAAAATTCTTCCTATGAGAGTTTTTTAATAAGATTTATAAGAACATGATGTGCACGTTGGATGGGGTGGAAATCCAAGGGAGCAGGGAAATCTTATAAAAGACCCAGTAATTTTATTAGGCAATGTTTTCTTAAGAAAGCAGTATTTTCTAATTTACTGTTTTCTTTTAAACCATGGAAAATCATGGCAATCCAATATTTTATTCTTATGTTTCCCCTTGTAAATATCTAAGAATTGATAAATTATTTATTTCATCACAGCCCCTTGGCCAACATGTACGCAATTTATTGGCATCATGAAAATAGTTGTGTAAAGTGTTGATAATTCACTGTCTTCAGATTTACCAAAAAGTTTCCATATTTTTTTGCTTTATTTTATGTTTTTTAAACATCATCTTAGGTAAATTTGCTGTAAATCTTTGAAAGATATTAATTCTCATTTAATCAGAGCATTCTGGTATTCAAAGTAGAGTTGTTTTATTTCCTGCCATTTGTTTTTTATTAAAATCAACTTAAAATGAGATATGATTGCACCCACAATCCCAATAGGCAGAATAATTCCATTCTCACTGTCTTTTTTTACTGGATCATGTGAACCACAACCACACTGTCCAATTGCTAATATCACACAGGTATGGTAGACGAAATTTCTAAAATCCCCTCACCAAGGACGTTTCCTTCAATTCCCAGAGCCTGTGCGTACAGTATTATTCCCGTTATGATGTTTACCTTAAGATCAGGAGAATATCAAGGTGGGCCTCAGCTGATCACATAAGCCCTTAAAAGCAGAGTTGGCTGGAGGTGGTGGTTCACACCTGTAATCCCAACACTTTGGGAGGCCAAGGAGGGTGGATCATGAGGTCAAGAGATCAAGACCATCCTGGCCAACATGGTGAAACCCTCTCTCTACTAAAAATACAAAAATTACCTGGGCGTGGTAGTGCGCTCCTGTAGTTCCAGCTACTCAGGAGGCTGAAGCAGGAAAATCGCTTGAACCCAGGAGGCAAGGGTTGCAGTGAGCTGAGATCATTCCATTATACTCCAGCTTGGTGACAGAGCAAGACAGCGAGACTCCATCTAAAAAAAAAAAAAAAAAAAAAAAAAAAAAAAAAAAAAAAAAAAAAAAAAAAACAGAGAGTTTTCTCCAGCTGTTGGCAAAAGATGAAGTCAGAGAGGGCCGAAGGATGCGAAAGACTTGATATTCCATGACTGCTCTGAGAACAGAGGGAACCCCTTAAGAAAACTACAGATGGTCTTCAGGTGAGAGGAGCAGTGGCCTACTGATGGCCAGCTGGGAAATGGGTACCTCTCTTGGACAGCTGCCAGGGAATAAGTTCTGCCAGTAATAGAAAATATGAGGATATGCCCATTTTTATGAAAACACAACCAGCTGATACCTTTCATTCAGACTTATGAACTCAGTCACACCAGCCTGGATTTATCACTTAGAGATCCATGAAATAAAACACTGTTTTTTGGTTTTTTTGTTTTTAAGAGTGAATCTCGCTCTGTCGCCCAGGCTGGAGTGCAGTGGTGCGAACTCAGCTCACTGCAACCTCCGCCTCCCAGGTTCAGGTGATTCTCCTGCCTCAGCCTCCCGAGTAGCTGGGACTGCAGGCACTGGCCACCATGACCAGGTAATTTTTGTATTTTTAGTAGAGATGAGGTTTCGCCAGTATTGTCTTGATCTCCTGACCTGGTGATCTCCCCACCCTGGCCTCCCAAAGTGTTGGGATTACAAGGGTGAGCCACCATGCCTGGCCTAAAAGGGGTTTTGTTTTAAGCTGCTAAGTTTGTGTTAATGTTTTACACAGCAACACAAAACCAGTACAACTCCGGCGGCCCTAAAATCACTGAACTTACAGTTGTGACTTAGGTCTCAACAAAGTATATAAAAGTATCACCTGTTGATATCCAAGCCACTGACCCAGCAAGCGCCATAGATTACATTAGTCTTTTAAACTTCCTTTTTGGTAAAAATAAACATTTTACCATTATGTGAGAAAAAAAATACTGTGAACAAAATTTCAACATTATTTTTACAACTAGATAATTTACTAATAATATGTCTGAAGGTTGAAGAAGAGATTGATTGAAAACTACTTTTGTTGTTTGAAACTACTTACTTTCCTAAAAGGGGAGTTCATTTCCACCCCATACCCATATTTGGAATCACTCTGTATAGTTTGATAATACTGCTTGTTAGCAGCAGCATACATTCTTGTTTTAGATTGGTAAATATGCTATTTATGCATATGCTTCCACCGAATATGCTATTCATGATTACCTGATGACCCACATCTGCCTGCCACACATTGGTTTTTAGCTCTCTCTCCTTACCCCTGAATTCCACTCTAACGTTCAAGGCACTGATCTTTTAAAATTTCATCAACCACAAATTAACTACCCTACTATCCCCTCCTTCTATTTCCAAGTGATTACCTATACCTGAACACTTTACAATTTCACAGAACTTCTCTGCTTGCTTGGTATTTCTTCAAAAACTATTTTCATTGAATCCAACATGTTAATATAATTTATTAAATAAATATGGATGTGACTCATTAGCAGTAGAATTAAAAGAAATTAACAACTGATTTCATATGGAAGGTGAATAGAGGAGAAAATTTTTAAATAATGCTAAAGTTGGCCGGGTGTGGTGGCTCAAGCCTGTAATCCCAGCACTTTGGGAGGCCGAGGCGGGTGGATCACGAGGTCAAGAGATCGAGACCATCTTGGTCAACATGGTGAAACCCCGTCTCTACTCAAAATACAAAAAATTAGCTGGGCATGGTGGCGCGTGCCTGTAATCCCAGCTACTCAGGAGGCTGAGGCAGGAGAATTGCCTGAACCCAGGAGGCGGAGGTTGCGGTGAGCCGAGATCACGCCATTGCACTCCAGCCTGGGTAACAAGGGCGAAACTCCGTCTCAAAAAAAAAATAGTAATAATAATAATAATAATAATGCTAAAGTTTCAAGATTAGGTGTCTTGAAGGAAGAAACCTGTAACAAAAACAAAAAATATCGAGAAGGAGAAGTCAAATCTGGAAGAAAATGATGAGTTGGTTTTGCCTATAATGAGATGTTTATTCAAATACAAAATAGAAAGATTCGTATCACAAGATTTCAAGTGTAACTTTACTTTAAAACTTTATATTGACTTCTCTCATCTCCTGCATTTTTGGATTCTTCAATCTTTGTTATTAAATGTCTATATTTTTCCTTACATTTTGAAACTTACTTTGATTTGTATATAATACAACTTTTTCTAATCTATTAATTAGCCCATACAGTCACAAGAAATCATCTATTATGTTTCGCCTTCTCTTTGTAATTCAGGGAGTAAAACCTTCTTTAGGGAATATTCTTACTAAACTTTATAGTTTGCTATTATGACCAAGCAAGGAAATTTTACTTCCAAGTGTAACCACATACCCAGCTACTTTCCTCTGTAAACTATTGTTCCAACATATTTCAGCCTGAAATTTTCCAGCTGTGCTCAAGGGCTTCTCGCAACCACATGGAAACTATTTCTTGGGACTTATTTTTAATTATAGCCTTTATTCTCTTTTGGTTCTTTAGATATTTCTGCTCCCAAGGTTACATGATGCTCCAGAGACATAACATTTGTGACACCACCACTGTCTGATATTCTACAATAATGAATATCATGGGACAGATGGAAGCATTACCACAGAATTTGGGTTTGTTTTTGTAGTTTATTGTAAAAGATGTCCACATGACCGTTAATGGGTGTGCTTTGAACTCATCAGATGTTGTTCATCCGGTTAGATGGCTATAAATACCACACAACCAGGATCCTACAAACTGTCATGCTAAGCAAGATCCATACCCTTAATGACAGAAGTGGTAACATACATTACACATCCTTCCAACAGGAAAACATGGGAGAGAATATTGTGGGACTCGTCTGTCTTAAGAAGCAACCTCGTAATGACTGATGTGTCTTACTGGCAAAAGCATTCAAGTAAATTCTCAAGTGAAGTAACGATTATTTCTCATAAATGACCACAAAATGAACCAGAAAGTCCAGTAAGGTAGACATAAATGTTTTCAGTGCAGTCTGAAATAATCACAATGGATATATCCATAATTCTGCTTCAAACTGCTAGAATCTCAAAAGTTTTGGTTAATTAAAAAGCAAATCCTGAATTTGTGTACTGCAAGAAGGGGTAAAAGCAATCTAAAATATAAACTATCCAGTCAGAGCTCACAGTACTTCTTAGAGACTATATTAGAATCGACCAAGAAGATCCATGTGATTATTAAGTTTCAGTTTCCCTTATAAAGGGTCCTCCACTGACTTTTGCTTCACTTGTTTAGAGTCTTTATAGACAGGAGTCCATGCACTATAATCAGTATGACTTCGTTTTTTGAAGTGCATATGAGGAAAAATGTGGAGTTAAAGCCAATTAGTTTAACGTTATCCATGCAAGATAGCTAATTACATATTATAATTCAGATAATGAATCTGAGATCGGAGCTCCAAAATGATTTTCTGGTAAGGGCTGAGCAAGGCTGGAACCAAGGTGGGATATTTTGTTTTGTTTTCATTCTAATTCCAGTATTCACACTTCTTTGATTATACTACATGGTCATCTCAGATTTGTCACACTATTAATACAATATCTTGTTTGCAAGAAGGCTATTGCCAAACTAGACAATGCAAATAACTCGGCTATATCCAGTGATTTTCAAGTTATTCTTCCAGGACTAGCTGCAGCAGTATCACCTGGGAAGTTTTAGAAATGCACATTATTAAAGTCCAGACAGACGTAATGAACCAAAGTCTCAAGGAGTGGGCCTTGGCAATCTGTACTTCAACACAGCCTCCAGCTGATTCTGATGAACACCCGAGCTCTAGAAAAGTGATTCTCAACATTGGATGTGCATCAGTATCAACTGTACAACTTTTGAAGCTCAAATGCCCTCCCCACACTTGCATTTATGTAATTCTCACTTGCACCAAAGGTTGAGGGACATTACTGTAGAATGCTCACAAGATCAGTGCAGGTCAGCTGTTCAACAAAAAACTTTATGTTTGGTCAATCTAGTGATGCATTGTAGCATTGTTTCTCCACTGAGGGGTCAATTTACCACCCAGGGGATATTTGGCAATGTCTGAAAACATTTGTGTTATTCCCAGCTAGAGGAGGAGTATCACTACTGGCATATGGCACGGAACAGACTGGGGATGTAGTCCAGAAAAATCCCCCCACAACAAAAAATTTTCAACCATAAATGTAAATAAGTCTGAGGTAGAGAAGGCATGTATCATAGGATGAAGAATTCAGAGATGTAATAAATATATGAAACATGATGCATAATTATCTATATTTTTCACTAAAACATTTTTACCTGACTCAAGGGTTGGTCAATGTTTTCCGTAAAGAACAACACAGTCAGTATTTCAGGCTTTGTGGACCATGTGATCTCTGTCTAACAATTCAACTCTGCTATTGAAGTCCAAGAAAAGTCACAGACAGTAGAAAACGAATGTGTTCCAATAAAAAGCTGGTAGCTGGTGGGATCTGGCCTGTGAACCGTAGTTTGCCATCCTCTGAAACAGATCATTCACATGCTTATTTAAATACTGTGTGAGAGACCCAGTAACTGAGGGAGGGTGTTTTCTTTCCGGGGTCCACAAGGGGGCGTAGTTTCAAGGGCAAGAATTTCCCAACACGATGTCCCCCCACCACCCCCCTCCCCGCCCCCCATCTCTCTCCATCCAGGAGATTTAACGGATTATGTTTGAATTTTGCCGGCGTGGGAAGAAACTAAGAGTTGATCCAGCGGAAGTTCGAGGGAGCTCCTTTCATTGGGCCGGGATCTTAAAGAAGGTTCCGGCCGGGTGCGGTGGCTCACGCCTGTAATCCCAGCACTTTGGGAGGCCGAGGGGGGTGGATCACGAGGTCAAGAGATCGAGACCATCCCGGCCAACATGGTGAAACCCCGTCTCTACTAAAAATACAAAAAAAAAAAAAAAATTAGCTGGGCATGGTGGCGCGTGCCTGTGATCCCAGCTACTCAGGAGGCTGAGGCAGGAGAATTGCCTGAACCCAGGAGGCGGAGGTTGCGGTGAGCCGAGATCGCGCCATTGCACTCCAGCCTGGGTAACAGGAGCGAAACTCCGTCTCAAAAAAAAAAAGAAGGTTCCTCCCAGGTTAAAAGCCCCTTCTTCCACACCCCTTCTGACCCCGTGTTTGGGCCCCCTTCCCCCAATGCTCCCTTCATGGAAGCCGTCTTTCTCTCTCCTGGATTTGCCCTCTGGGATCCCTTCCACACTCTCATGGAAGCCTGTCTTCCCCTCCTAGACTCCATCTCTACTCCCTTCCGCCCAGTGTGGAAGCTGCCTTCCTCTGCTGGAGTCCATCTTTCTGGATTCTCTCACTCAGTGTGAGAGTCAGCTGTTTCTCTCTCCTTCTCTTTAAATAAATCACTTTCTGCAAACACTTTGAGTCTGGCATTTACTGCCCACTGCGCCGGGGTTCCCTGAGAGGACAGGAGACCGAGAACCTGGAGAAACGTCCTCTTAGGGGAGCTGAGGGTACCCTGAACCCCAATATTACATAACCATGCTGTGATGTACAGAAGAAGACATTACAGATAACATATCTGAGAAAGCTTCATACTGGAAGAAGATTTTAAGCTGAGTCTTAAATGCTAGAGGGATATAATACTGACAGCTATAGAAAATTCACCTTCTTATTTTGTTATTTGATTCTTACAATAGTCCTGCAGCATTAATACAGAGAGCAGATCAATAGACTTGGGAGATACAACGGATTAGAGAGACTGGACAGGGAGAGGGTGACCTTAAATGACCTGAATGCCACACGAAAGAAAGAAAGAAAGAAAAAGAAAGAAAGAAAGAAAGAAAGAAAGAAAGAAAGAAAGAAAGAAAGAAAGAAAGAAAAAGAAAGAAGAGAAAGAAAGAAAAAAAGAGAAGGAAAGAAAGAGAAAGAAAGAAAGAAAAGAAAGAAAGAAGAGAAAGAAAGAAAAAAAGAGAAGGAAAGAAAGAAAGAAAGAAAGAAAGAAAGAAAGAAAGAAAGAAAGAAAGAAAGAAGGAAGGAAGGAAGGAAGGAAGGAAGGAAGGAAGGAAGGAAGGAAAAGGAATGTTACCTCAGAAATACTCTGGAGCCTTTAAAAGATTTTAGGTAAGGAAGTATTCTTATCCACCTATGATAGTCCGTAATTGAATGGGACTGGTTTCCTTATATGAAAAAGAAGAGACACTGTAGTTTCTCTCTCTCTCTCTCTCTCTCTCTCTCTCTCCCCTCCTTCTCTCTCTCTTTCTTTCTCTATCTTTCTCTCTTTGTCTCTATCTTTCTTTCTCTCTTTCTCTCTTTCTTTCTCTCTCTCTTTCTCTCTCTTTCCCTCTCTTTCTTTATCTTTCTTTCTCTTTCTCTCTCTTTCTCTCTTCTTTCTCTCTCTCTCTCCTTTCTCTCTCTTTCTCTCTCTCTCTCTCTCTCTCTCTCTCTCTCTCTCTCTCTCTCTCTCTCTCTCTCTCTCTCTCTCTCTCTCTCCCTCTCTCTCTATATCTCCATCTTTCGCTCTCTCCCTCAGAATGCACAGAGAAGGCCACGTGAGCACGTAGCGAGAGTATTCGCCAGAAACCAACCTTGCTGGCACCTTGTACTTCCAGCCTGGGAGGTCAAGGCTGCAGTGAGCTATGATGGTGTGACTGTGCCCCAGCTTGAGTGACAAAGTGAGATCCTGTCTCAGAAAAATAAATAAATAAATAACGAAAATATGTATTTGTTCAATTAGGATTTTCACGTGCAGAATAATAAATAAATCTGTCGCCTAAGCCATCTAGTCTATGGTGTTTTTTACAGCAGCTCGAATAGACTAATATACTGGGCATTCTTTAGCATCCCCAGAAAAGACCGTTCTTTATAATGGGGACAAAACAGTCCTAGAGAATAGCTACATTTACCCACCAAAATTTGACTTAAGGACCACACTTATTTGTAAGTAATGTAACTTCCTGCCAGAACAAAGCACAGAACTTATTTAAGGAATCTAACAAAATTCAGCAGTCAGCAATGAGAAATTTACAATATCTAGCATCTAACAAAAAATTACCAAATATGCCAAAAATATAAACCTTAACCCAGAAAATAAAATCAATATAAAGTGACCAAGAAATGATACAGGTGACTTTTTTTTTTTTTTTTTGAGGCAAAGTTTCACTCTTGTTACCCAGGCTGGACTGCAATGGCGCAATCTCGGCTCACCACAACCTCCACCTCCTGGGTTCAGGCAATTCTCCTGCCTCAGCCTCCTGAGTAGCTGGGATTACAGGCACGCACCACCATGCCCAGCTAATTTTTGTATTTTTAATAGAGACGGGGTTTCACCATGTTGACCAGGATGGTCTCGATCTCTTGACCTCGTGATTCACCCGCCTTGGCCTCCCAAAGTGCTGGGATTACAGGCTTGAGCCACCGCTCCCAGCGATAGAGATGATTAAATTCCTAGACAGAAACTATAGTAAATATTATAAATCTGCTCAAATCTTAAAAGAACATAACTATAATAAGGAAAGAAATGGGAGATGTAAAACGCAATGAAATGAGGGTTATGGAAATGAAAAATACATTATTTGCACTAAAAATTGCATTGGTAGGGTCGTCACTAGGCTAAACTGGAAAAAACAATTACTAGAGCTTCACTTTCCCGTGGTACAATGTCAAGCAGTCTAAGCCACATGTGACTGGAGTCTCAAAAAAATACAACTTGGCGAACTTGGCTCACTGCAATCTCCAAGAGATTGGAAAGAGGTGTGGAATGAAAATAATATTTGAAGAAATAATTGGAGAATTTTTCTCAAATTTGATATATTTTACTTATTTAAAAATAAGCCCAGAGGTTCAAAAAGCTTAGGCTGAGCGCAGTGGCTCATGCCCGTAATACTAGCACTTCGGGAGGCCAAGGCAGGTGGAGCACCTGAGGTCAGGAGTTCAAAAGCAGCCTGGCCAGCATGATGAGACCCCAATTTATACTCAAAATACAAAATTAGCTGGGCATGGTGGCGCCTGCCTGTAATCCCAGCTACTCCGGAGGCTGAGGCAGGAGACTCTCTCTAACCTGGGAGGTGGAGATTGCAGTGAGCCAAGTTCGCACTATTGCACTCCAGCCTGGGCAACAAGAGCAAAACTTCATCTGAAAAAAAAAAAAGAAAGAAAAAGAAAAAGCTTAAGAAATCCCAAGGGAAAAAAAATTTCTTTTAAAGAAAACTACTCAGAGATCATTATCATTAAATTGCTGAAAACAAGTGATAAAGAAAAAATCCTAAAAGCAGCCAGAAATGGGGAAAGAAAAGTTGGTAGAGGGAAGATAAGAATTATTCGAAATAAGAGAATGATTTAATTTAAAGATATGTTTAAAATGCTAAAAGAAAAAAATGTAGAATTCTATACTTAGAATAAATATCTTTCAAAACTGAAAGCGAAATGAAGAACTTCTTTTAAACAATAGCTGAGAATATTCATAGTCAACAGACATGAAGTAGGAAAAAATGATAAAGGAAATTCTACAGGCAAAAAAAATAGCTGATACTAGATGAAAACTTGAATCTACGCTAAGGCAACAAGAGCATGGAAAATGATCAGTGTAACAGTTTGGATGTCTGTCCCCTCCAAATCTCATGTTGAAATTTCATCCCCAATGTTGGAGGTGGGACTTAAGGAGAGGCATTTAGGTCCTGGGGATGAATTATTCGTGAATGAATGAAGTGCCCTCCTTGTGGGGGAGAAAAGAATCAGTGAATTATCCCTCTATTAGTTCCCCAAAGAGCTCGTTGTTAAGAAGAGCCTGGCACCTTCCTCCCCTCTCTCCTGCTTCCCATCTCACCTATGATCTGCACACACCAGCTTCCCTTCTCTCTCCACCATGAGTGGAAGCAGTCTGAGGGTCTCACCACATGCAGACGCTGGCACCATGCTTCTTGCACAGCCTGAAGAACCATCAGTCAAATAAACTTCTCTTTATAACAGTGACCCAGCCTTAGGAATTCCTTTATAGACATGCTAAGTAAATACATGCGTAAATACAAAAGACCTTTATCTCAAATTTAATTTATTTAAAATATAGTTTTAAAAAACGTTAATCACATTAATCAGCCTAAACCTGTTTGTTTGTTTGTTTGCTTGTTTGTTTGTTGTTTTTGAGACCAGGTCTGGCTGTCCCACAGTCTGCAGTGCAATGGCACCATTTCGGCTCACAGCAACCTCTGCCTCCCAGGCTCAAATGATTCTCCCTCAGCCTCCCCAATAGCTGGGATTGCCGCCTCGAACCCCAGCTAATTGTTCTGTATTTCTTGTAGGACAGGATTTTGCCATGTTGCCCAGGCTGGTTTCAAACTTGTGAGCTCAAGTGATTCATGGCTTTGGCCTCCGTAAGTGCTGTGATTACACCCCACCCAGTCAGACCTGCTTATTTTAAACAAATTTCTCTTGCATCTATTTCTATTTCTGTAAATGATCTACTTGCTCTTCTGATGGTAGATTGCAAGTGGAGTCACCTTATTCCTGTCATTAATATCTACTATACATTAATCTCTGTTTTTCCTTTGAATTCTAGCTCTGCAGCTGATTAGCTCGTTAAAAAACATGTAACCAATTCCTTTTTCTTTTTCTTTTTGAGATGGAGTCTCACTCTGTCACCCAGTCTGGAGTGCAGTGGCATAGTTGTGGCTCACTGCAACTTCCGCCTTCTGGGTTCAAGTGATTCTCTTGCCTCAGCCTCCTGAGTAGCTGGGACTACAGTGGAGCGCCACCATATGCGGCTAATGTTTGTATTTTTAGTAGAGGCGGGATTTCACTGTGTTGGCCAGGCTGGTCTCGAACTCGTGACCTCATGATCCACCTGCCTTCGCCTTCCAAAGTGCTGGGGTTACAGGCCTGAGCCACCATGCCTGGCCTAAAAACATGCAACCAATTCTGACGCCCCCTCAGCCACTGCAGCACATAACCATCAATCTTCAGGACACACTGCGTGGTAAGAAACGAACTGGGATTCTCCCGCACTGTGTAAGCCTGGGAAATAGTCTGCACAGAGTGACATGGCAAATTCATTTGATGACGGAGGACCTTGGCTTCCTTACTGTGCCGAAAGATATTCCCTTGACCTTAAAGGATCTGTATTCCTTCCAATTATATATTGAACACAATGTTTGAGGGTTTTGTTTTGTTTTGTTTTTTTCCTCCTGAATGTTAAAGATAATAAATACTGAAAAAATACAGTTTAATACTATGCTAATTCTCTTTTTTTAGACAAAGGCAAATTCTTCTCAACTATAAAAGTACACAAACATATTTTCAAAGGAGCATGTGTGTGTGTGTTTGTGTGTGTGTGTGTGTGTGTGTGTGTGTGTGTGTGAACTGAAAAGCTCTATACCTTACACTGCAAGCATCCCATGTCCAAGGTTTTTCTTGGGAAAAGAATATAAAACCAATGAAAAAATAAGGCTCATTAAAAAATCCTTAAAGATTTTAATGTTAGGACTGGAATTTACATAGTGTATGGTAGGAAGACAAAAATCTAATCTTCTTGCTCTTCTCATAAACCTTCCAACAGCTTCCCACAGAACTCGGAATAAAACCTATTATCCTTTTCATTTCACTCAAGGGCCTGGCTGTTTTGGCCTCTGCTAACCCAGCAAGTGATCTTCTGCTACTCTCACTCCAGCTCTCTCAAAACGTTTAAGCCGTATTAACTTGGTAACACTGTTTCAGCTTCTTGACTTGGCCAAACTCCCCTGCAGAACCTCTTCAAATGCTGTTCTTTCTGCCTGGAAACATTCTTTACCTGGTTCGCCTTCCGACCCCCTTTCTCCCTCCTCTCTTCCCATCTGAATCAGCTTATGATATTTCAATGTATCTTCGTTAAGCTAACAGCAGGTAGAAATTATGTATTTGTCATTATACGTTTTTAATGTCACTCTCCTCCACTATGCAAGTATGAAGGTGTATTTTGTTTATCTCTGCATATTCAGAAAGAGTAGGCACTCTTTCTGAGTAGGCACTTACTCGGCCTGACACAGAGTAGGCACTTCACATTTGTGGAGTGATTCAACAGCTAGATGTGCACATGAATTCATGAATGCTGTTTACGAGAAGTGTCACTGCATTCTTGGATGAAACTCGTGAACTGCGGTGGTATTTGCTATTATTTCATATGCTCTAGTGGATATTTAAAAAGCATTATATATTGAAAGTGGTTTATTTAGCATAACATGAATTCTTTGTTGAGTTTTTCATTTTTAATTTTTGTGATTACATAGTAGATGTGTATTTATGGGTTACACAAGATGTTTTAATACAGGCATGCAATGTGAAATAAGCACACCATGGAGAATGAGGTGTCCATCCTCTCAAGCATTTATCTCGCGGGTTACAAACAATCCAATTACGCTCTTTTAGTTATTTTAAAACGTACAATTAAATTATTATTGACCATAGTCATCCTGTTGTGCTGTCAAATGGTAGGGCTTATTCGTTCTTTTTAATTATTATTATTATTATTATTATTATTGACCCATTAATCATCCGCACCTCCCTCTCAGCCCCCTACTACCCCTCCCAGCCTCTGGTAACCATCCTCCTACTCTCTACGTCCAAATTGCAATTATCGTGATTTTTAGATCCCATAAATGAGTGAGAACCTGCGAAGTTACACGGATTCCTTGATGGAGCGTGGAGGATCGAGCAGTTTAAATGATTTGTTATATGCGAATATTTAGGGATGCCAGGTGCATAAAAGTTCTAAAGTTCTCTACCGGCAACAGAACTGTGCCACACACACGAAATTATACTAGAAAGTAAAAGCACTCGTTTATGAAAAGGTATCACAAAATGGAAAGGAAAGACAGCACAGGCAGCGGACACGCCTGCTTCGGGGTGGGAACGCAGCCTTCCTTCAGCAGGGAGGGGCGAACCTGCGCTGCAACAGCGCCACTCTGTGGTCAGAGCCAGAATCCTTTCCTCCTCTGCGGGAACACATGCTTTTCAGGTGGCAGCGGTGAACGCTCAAGCATTTATTCAATACTGAATAGAACTAATTCAAATAGTCCCCTGAAAATTAATCTTCGTCCAAAACTGTAATCGTGGTGGCTTAATATAATGTTGCCACACTTTACTGTGATTTCTTTTCTAATGGTTCATACCTTTTATCCCACACCTAACCAAAAGCAACTTTTTAATTAAAACACATTATTTAGAAGGAAAAAGATGGAAACCCTATTCTGTAATGGGAAACGATACTACGTCTCTCTTCCTCTATTCTATCACTAAGTTCCTTTGTTAACCATTATTTACTTCCCCCCTAATTTATCTAATCTTCGATAACCTAAGATGCTAATCTGAGTTAAGCTTAAATCCAATGCAGTATTTTTTAAAACCTTGTGCCATTACATTGAATATCTAAGATTTACTGTTTTCACATATGCTAACTTCAAGGTGCCTTTGTAGATAACCGTTTTCTAGCATTAAATGAGAAGTAAAGTCATTTCCTAAATGAAGGAAAAAAAATAGCTACATTTCCCAATCCTTTTATCACACCTTCTTGACAACAAAATGGCAACAAATTATTTTGTTTGAAGTGAACTCTCACAGCAACTGGCATTTGATAATGGGTTTGACTGCTTTATTTCAAATATATTAACCTATAAAATCCCTTGATTGGCTTGTCTGTTGCTAATTTTATCATGTAATAAAGAAAAGGCATTTCGTTGATGAAAATCATTTAATCATTCTTCCTTCATCCAGCACTGACAATTTTCTGTGAGAGGTTCTTTTTGTTGTTGGTTTTGAGACAAAGCCTTTCTCTGTCGCCCAGGCTGGAGTGCAGTGGTGCCATCTCGGCTCACTGCAGCCTCTGCCTCCCGGGTTCAAGCAGTTCTCCTGCCTCAGCCTCACCGGGTCTCTATGTTAAATTCTACAGATGGCACAGCAAAGATTTTCTCCTGGTATGCGTGTCCTAGAGGGCAAGTGATTTCTCATCAGCTCCTAATATAGTTTGATGTCCGTAATGAAAATCTAGTATTTAGAATGACTGAAATAGAAAAATAATTTTTAATCCTTATGTGTTTGTCCTTGTAATTATATAACATTGAATCATGTATCATGTGTTAACATGCTGTGTGACTTTTACCTAATCTCCTAATTTTTCTGAAATGCTTATTACTCCTGTGTCAAATGATGTATGCTAATTTTTCCAAAGTCCCTTATAGATTTAAGATTTTATGATTATTCTGCATGTGAAAATCCTAATCGAACAAATATACATTGTCATTTTTTATTTATTTATTTTTTGGAGACAGAGTTTCACTTTGTCAGTCAAGCTGGGCACAGTTACGCCATCATAGCTCACTGCAGCCTTGACCTCCCAGGCTCAAGGGATCCTCCCACCTCAGCCTCCTCAGTAGCTGTGACTGCAGGTGTACACCACCACACCCAGCTAATTTTCAAATATTTTGTAAACACAAGTTCTTGCTATGTTGCCAAAGTGGGTCTCAAACTCCTGAGCTTAAGTGATCCTCCAGCCTCAGCCTCCCAAAGTGCTGGAATTACAGGGGTGAACTACTGCATCCAACCTATAACTGAGCAAATACAAATGTTTAAACTAAATGCCAAATATTTAGAATTTGTTATGACTCTTTTAGAGAAACAATTTAAGGAGAAAGCATGCCTGTAAAGACATGAGTTAGACCATATAAACGTTCCAGATAAAGGACTTCAGTACATGAAATACCAACATGACATTGTTGTATGTGTGAGACTGACTACATCATGTGTTTGACAGATAGATGACTAGTTAAAAAGAAAAAGTAAAACTGATTTCATTAATTCAATGTACACAGCAAATATAGTAAACATATTGGCATTATCACTAAATGGAGTAGCAAAGTCATGTCTAAAACCCTGTAGCTTTGGGAGATGCTTCTGTCAATGGAAAAAATAAACTAGACTGTTTCACTACACTTCATTCATCCTGTGACTATTTCTGGAAAAAAATGTTTGGTTAATGGCCAGGAGGTGAGAAAAATCTCCCAAAGAGTGATAATTAGGAGGAAAAGTAAAAAACAATTTAAAAAATTGGAACCAAATGTCACAATTAATTAAAATAACATTAAAAACAATTAACCCACAGCCAATATCATACTGAATGGGCAAAAACTAGAAGCATTCCCTTTGAAATCTGGCACTAGACAACGATGCCCTCTCTCACCACTCCTATTCAAATAGCATTGGAAGTTCTAGCCAGAGGATTCAGGCAAGAAAAAGAAATAAAGGATATTCCAGTAGGAAAGGAGGAAGCCAAATTGTCTCTATTTGCACATGACATGATTGTATATTTAGAAGACCCCATCATCTCAGCCCAAAATCTCCTGAAACTGATAAGCAACTTCAGCAAAGTCTCGGGATACAAAATCAATGTGCAAAAATCACAAGCATTCCTATACACCAATAACAGACTGAAAGAGAGCCAAATCAAAAATGAACTGCCATTCACGATTGCTACAAAGAGAATAAAATACCTAGGAATACAACTAACAAGGAACGTAAAAGACGTCTTCAAGGAGAACTACAAACCATTACTCAACAAAATAAGAGAGGACACAAACAGATGGAGAAACATTCCATGCTCATGGTTAGGAAATATTGTGAAAATGGCCATACTGCCCAAAGTAATTTATAGATTCAATGCTATCCCCATCAAGCTACCATTGACCTTCTTCACAGAACTGGAAAAAAACCACCTTAAACTTCAGATGAAACCAAAAGAGAGCCCACAGAGCCAAGTCAATTCTAAGCAAAAAGAACAAAGCTGGAGGCATCACACTACCTGACTTCAAACTATACTACAAGGCTACAGTAATCAAAACACCATGGTACTGGTAACAAAACAGAGTTAGAGACCAATGGAACAGAACAGAGGCCTCAGAGGCAACACCACATGTCTCAACCATCTGATCTCTGACAAATCTGATGAAAACAAGCAACAGGGAAAGGATTCCCTGTTTAATAAGTGATGTTGGGAAAACTAGCCATGTGCAGAAAGCAGAAACTGGACCCCTTCCTGACACCTTACAGTAAAATTAACTCCAGATGGATTAAAGACTTAAACATAAGACCTCACACCATAAAAACCTTAGAAGAAAACCTAGGCAAAACCATTCAGGACATAGGCATAGGCAAGGACTTCATGACTAAAATACCAAAAGCAATGGCAACAAAAGCCAAAATAGACAAATGGGATCTAATTAAACTCCAGAGCTTCTGTACAGCAAAAGAAACAATCATTAGAGTGAACCAGCAACCAACAGAATGGGAAAAAATTTTTGAAGTCTACCCATCTGACAAAGCACTTATATCCAAAATCTACAAAGTCCTAAAACAGATTTACGAGAAAAAAACAAACCCATTCAAAAGTGGGCAAAGAATATGAACAGACACTTTTCATAAGAAGACATACATGAGGGCAACAGACATGAAAAAATGCTCATCATCACTGATAATTAGAGAAATGCAAATAAAAACTACATTGAGATACCATCTCACACAGTTAGAATGGCAATCATTAAAAATCTGGGGAGGAAGATGGCGCTGTAGAAACAACTCACCACTGCAGCTCTCAGTCAAGACGCAGAGGGTAAGCAAACACCGCATTTTCAGACGGATCCTTATAGCCCACAGAGCGGGGGAAAAAGCCCAGGTGTAAAAGGCACGCAGGACTCAAGCGCAGCGCTCTCCGCTGGCGCGGCCAGGCAACCAGCGCCACCGCTGCGGCCGGCGCACAAAACA
>CM052665.1:5729998-5894640 GCA_028533165.1 Leontopithecus rosalia
CTCCATATCCAGAGTGTTCACTGGGACCACTGCAATGCACCCGTTGAGACCGTACTGGGCCCCCCTGATAATGCCATCATTGTTGACTGGGCTCCCAAAGGTCTTTATTGGCATAATTGCACTGGACAAAACTCACACTGTCCAAAATATCCTCATCTCTTCATGGAGGACACAACACACTCATGACTGCATCAAGTTCTGCATCAAGTTCCTCACCTATGGCCCTCACCACTTCCCTACAAATGGTCTCAACACTGGCATCATTGCACAGCGTCCTAAGATGATTGATTCACCCTCTTGTTGGACCAGAACGTCCTGAACTGTGGGAACTGGCTACGGCTCTCAGTGGACTTCACTTTTGGAATGTTTCCATGGACTCTTACGGTCACAGTTTTGGTGACACTCTAAACTGTCTACACCTTACTCTCAAAGACTTAATACCTATTCGCAGTCATGTTAAGCCTCCTTATATGTTACTGGTTGGTAATTTTTCTATACTCTTTGTCACCGACTCTATTGATTGTACTAATTGCAAATTGTTTTCTTTTCTAGATGCTAGCTTTTCCGTTAACTCTAATGTATTGCCAGTCAGGGCGAGGGAGGGCATTTGGATTCCTGTTGTATTACATCGTCCATGGGAGTCCTCTCCCTCTATGCACATTGTAACTCAAATCCTCAAGGACATTTTACATCACACCCATCGCTTCATCTTTACCTTGATAGCAGCGGTCATTGGACTGATTGCTGTCACAGCCTCAGCTGCGACTGCTGGTATGGCCATACACAACTCCGTTCAAACAGCTCACTTTGCTGAACGTTGGCAAAAGAATTCCACTACTCTCAGGAATTCCCAGTCCCAGATCAATCAACAATTGGCTAATCAAATTACTGACCTTCGCCAAAGTGTCATTTGGCTGGGCGACAGCGTTTTAAACCTTGAGCATCGTGCTCAGTTACAATGTGACTGGAACACGTCTGATTTCTGTATCACTCCTTTCTATTATAATTCTACACTTCAACCCTGGGACACCATACATCACCACCTGCTGTCCTGGGATGATAACCTCACCTTGGACATTAAATCGCCTGAAGCCACAAATTTCTGAGGCTTCTCGGGCACATCTAACTTCTCTCCCAGGTTCAGAAACTTTCGAAGGCGTTGCACAAGACCACTCTGATCTTAATCCAATTAAGTGGTTTAGAAAATGGTCTGTTCCTTTAGGTGGTTTCTCCTTGTTTGCCATCATTGTGATTGTTGCTTGCATTTGTACCTTGTTAATTACATGTTTCTATATTCGTAAATTTCACAAACATAATATGCAACAACCTCAGGCCATGGTGGCCATAACTGCACTTGTAAAGCAAAAGAAAGGAGGAAACGTGGGTAACTACCCCATAAAGGCATCGAGGAAGGAGAGCTAAGCAGAACCCCGGCACAGTTAAGAACTGGACAATATCTCAGTTTATAGTGTTACTACTCAGTGATTTCCTTTTATATAATTCTTTATATAATCATAGATTAGTTTATAGAATTAGGGCTTGGAGAATATCTCAGTTTAGAGCGTTACTACTCAGTTATTTCCCTTTATACAATCCTCTCTATATAATCACATATTAGTTCATAGAATAAGTGCCTAAAGAATATCTTACCACTCAGTTATTTCCATATGCATATATATATATATATATATGTGTGTGTGTGTGTGTGTGTGTGTGTGTGTGTGTGTAACTATATCTTAGTTCATAATCAGAGGAATGCCTAGACTGGACACAGTACAGTGCATGAATTAAGGAATAAGCAGCTTATAGTCGGAGAAATGTCTCGAGCAGACACAGTGCAGAGCATGATTTAAGGGAAAACAGTTATACCAGGACAGGAATCCATGGCCCAGGCGGCAGCGTTCAGTGTCATAAAGACACCCGCCGTATGGCAGGCTTGGAGCAAGAGCCACTCTTCCTGATAAAGGCGTTGTAGGACCTTGCTCCAGTTCTTGTGGACGGCTGCCCTCAGACCGGCACTCCACCTTGGTGACTGTGAACTTTATCAGCTCTTGTTACTGTGCTGCTCGAAGATCATCTTCCTATAGAACCCATTGGAAGCTGCCAGCAGGTGGCGGTAACCCTGACAGCTCTGTCACTGCTGTGCGACTTAACGCATCCTCCCATAAATCTTAGAAGTAGCTTGCCCATAGGTAGAGGTATTGCCCACTGCACCCTCCTCACTGCGCATGGCCCACCTCCATGCCTCGGTGACCTAATGGGGGTGAACCTCTTACTGCACACAACCCTTGCCTCAATGACCTAATGGGAATGGACCCTTTGCTGCTCACTGTCCACCTCCTGCCCTAGGTGACCTAATGCAGGTGGACCCCTTGTTCTATTGCTCACAACCCTATCACTATCCTTAAAGATGATTTCACTCACTGCCCTGCCCCCTAACCTATACACAATAAATACACACACTTCAGGACATTCGGGCCCTCGCCTGACTCCACTTATAGGTGCGGTGGCCCCCCGAACCCAGCTGCGTTTTCCTGGTAAATAAATAAATAAATAAATAAATAAAGTAGAAGTTTAATAGGTGAAAGAGACTAGCTCTCTGCTGGAGAGAGGGGTCCAAGAGAAACGGGTTGCTGAATCCGTGGTGAAATGCAGGGGGTTTTATAGATGCCTGGTGAGGTTGCGATGTCTGATTTACACAGGGTGTGAAAGATTGTTCGGACCCAGTGTGCCATTTGCATAAGGGCGAGAAAAACTGGTTAGGAGTAGGTGTGCATAGCACGTATTTTTCTGTCCGCCCCCACCTAGTTTTTTATTATACCAGCGGGTCCTCTGCCTGGCCTGCGTCATGTTGCCCATTCCTTTACTGTACACGTAGTAACAACAAAAAAGAACAACGGAGCCTCCATGATGGATGTGCCCAGCCCCCACAGCTGCTGCATTCACCTGTGCAAGCTTCCAGCTTACTTCATCTGTTTGCAGCTCAATTTTTCAGTCTGCTCTTTGTTAGGAAAAAAATAATCTTTCCCTGTGCTTTTTGTTAAAAGGGAAGCTCTGCCGAGGACTCTTTTACCCTCTCTGTCTGCCTAATTTCTTTCTACCTCCTGTATCAGTATCACATGAACAAAAGCCAACTTTGTGGCTTCAAAAACCTGTCTTTTTGAAGAACATAACGAGAAGACTATTTTCCAGGAAACACAGAAGATATCTAGACCTCAGATGATGACTGAATTTTACCTCTTTATCTAATGCCAGTGGATTCTGAATGATCCCTGGAAAATGTATTCAGGAATGTGTGACCTCCTTTGAGCTCGGTGGGAAAGAATGAGGACATTACTGGTATCATTTATGGGCTGAAGGTGAAAGGGTGAGGCGGGTTTGGGAGTCAAGCCTTTGCCAGCCTTATTGTAGACCATTAAACATTTGCATTCTACAATCCTTTCCCTCTCCACTTCCACCACCTGTCTAACGCAAAAAGCTTTCCTCGTTCACACTGAATTTTTCACAGTTCCTCCAGAATACTCCTCTTCCAGCTAAGTAATGGTTATCTTTGGTGAGTAAAAGCGCTTTTTTTTTCAGATTTGCAAAAGATAGTGTGGCATTCCAGAGCTTCATTTCAGCGGATAGCCATCATCTGTCATTAGCATAACATTCATGAAGAGGAATGGAGAGGGAGAGGCCGATCCAAAGAACATCAGTTTGGGAAACAGAAACCAGGATAATGTGAATAACAAAGGGGAAAAAAAATTTATGAATTCATTGTTCCTCCTTGTGTCTGGGTCCAGTGTGCCCCTTGATTCCTCCTGAGTCATGATTAACATTCCCCTTGCTGCAGCCATCAGCACAGCTGTGAACTCTGATGGCTGGCATCTGCCCCAAGACATTCCCTCTATTCCTCCCACAGCCAAACCCTCCTGGCAAAGATGCTTCCTCCCATCACAATCATAACTGTCTCTCGTGGTGGATCTGTCAGTCAAAAGAGAACACAAGAAATCTGATTCAGGAAGAAAAGAAACTTCCCAGAAAGATTCAGCATTGTGCTTCTTAGATTTCTCCACTGCACCAAACATCTTTTTATTTACCAAATTCTAAATATGCACAATTCCCAGTTAGTTTGCTTGACAGTGGTCATGCTTTATGTATATCAAAGCATCATGGTGCACATCTTAAATATATACAATAAAGAAAGAAAAATAATAGATAACATATATCTAATGTCATTGAATTCTCTACCCATCAGTATCTATTTACATATAAGTTCCTTTTTCACAATTAGAAATTTTACTTGCACTCCTTCAATTTGTGCTTTTATTCCAAGTGCCTCAAAGAATTTTATCCCAATGTGAAACATTTTGTGCTTTTACAAGACGTATTGATCATCGTACAATATTTCTATGTAACAACAATGTGATCATAATTTTTAGAAACTTGCCCACAATATTTTAAGTGGTAAAAAATGTCTTCTGGATTGAATTATTATAATTGTTATTATTATATAATTTAACAACACAACCTAACTAGTTCACATATTTTACTGGAAATCCATAATTTACTGAGATGAATTAATATTCTTATTGCTTGACTAAGTCAGGGTTTGTTGTCAATTATATTCCAGTTTTGTTGCTATTATTGTTTTTGGATGTAAACATGATAAATCATGCTTACATTTATAAGTACGGAGAAATAAAATTACAGTATCATCCAAATTTAAATGCATTCCTAGATTATTTGTCCATTGTAATGTATGCAAATTTTGCATCAAAAGGAAAATAATCAGATAGTAATTTATTAAGATTTACTTCAGTAAATGGCGCAACAGATAAAAATGTAATTCAATTTGTTTGTTTTAAGACTGAGTTTCCAGCACTCGGGCTGGAGTGGAGTGGTATGATCACGGCTCACTGCAACCTGGCCTCTAGGCTTAACTCATCCTCCCACCTCAGCTTCCCAGGTACCTGGGACTACAGGCACGAGCCATCAGGCCATTTTTTTTTCTTTTTTCTTTTTTTTTTTTTTTTTTTTTTTTTTGAGAGATGAGGTCTTGGCTCTTCCTGAACTCCTGGCCTCAAGCAATCCTCCCACCTTGGCCTCCCAAAGCATGGTTTTCTTTAATTTTGTTAGAATCAAATAATTTTCAAGATAGTTTAGCAACCACTCGACTTACAAAACTTTTGTTGAACAATCATTATAGTGATTCCTTTCTCGTTACAAACGGTAATAATAATTAAAAATGCTCTTTGATTAGCATCCAGAGCTTTTTATACCACAGGGCAATGCACTATAGTGAGATTCAGGACGGATGAGAAGTAGGTGTTTATTTTATTAATTGAAAGAATGGCAACTGTGGGGGAAAAAAAGGCTGAATATGGTATAGCACCAAAACCAAGTTCTTTAGGAAAATGCAAAGGACATTGAGGATCAGAAAATTAATTGCCTTAAAACTCCTTAGATCAGCCAAATATTCCAGAGCAGCCGAATTTTCCAGAAAGTCTCCAGGTACCCTCAGAAGCTTGTGTTTACTAGTTGGAATTCCATTACTACAAAGCCAATTCTGTCATAGAGATAAAACACTCAGAGAAAAACCTTGGCCACAAGATGTCACTAAATTTCCACTTTCTATTTTAATGTGCTGTTACAAGCTTCCTTCCAAATAATCCGCATCAGCCTTTCGGTTTTGAACAAGAGGAGGATAAAGTACTTTTATTCCTTCTTAGTTTCAAAAGAAAAAAAATCAAAAGGGAGGAAGGGAGGATGAAGAAAAATAAAGTACTTTTGCAGTATCATCACGTTATCTGGGCCTTAACAAATTAGTTTCAAGTAAAATGTGATCAATGAACACGTTTGAATAGAATTAAGATTTTAAAATGTAAAGCAGGTACTCTAAAATGGAAACAAATCTTATGTTAATTTGCTTAGGAATCTTTTTTAAAAATAAAAAGTAAATAAATAAAATGGAAAAAACTATTGTAAAAATGAACATTTTATTAAAATCCTAAGAAAATTGATAACTTGTCAATAAAAATAAGCCTATCCATTAAGGCAAATTTGCATTAGAAAATAAAAGGCATCTGTTTATTCGTGTACATGTCTCTACGCAGCCCCTAACACACTGCATTATTCAAGTGCACTTAGTATTTACAGAGTTACCTGTTGCTTATTCAAGAGTGTAACACATTGATAGTATTGATTGCACTGTATGTATGTGGAGAGGTTATTTATTAGTATGCTGAATTTATTACAGCTGAAGGTTAAACTCACACAGATTAATATGGATAAAAAACAAATATCTCAAAGTTCTAGATTTTGAGCCTAGATAGTTTTATTCAAATTGCACATCAAGTTGTGAATACGAGCAGTATTTCTTTCCCCAGTTTTCAGATTATTGTTTCATGAACATTTCAAACTACATGATTATGTCTGTTAAGTATATTTTGATTAATCATTCTAACTCTGACATAAGTAGACAAGCTCCTTAGTAAAGTGGAACCAAAATAATGTTCCAGCAGACTCTGTCAGTAAAATATCATTTTACCTGGAACATGAGCAAGCTAATTTCTCTTGTTGCTTTTGATATTTTTCTTTCAACATTATAAAAATTTTCAAACATAAAGCAAAATTGAAAGAATTTCAATTGAGTACCTGTATATCTACCAAAAGAGCCTACTATTAGCAGTTTAGTATACTTGCATTTTATTATAATCATCCATCAATCCATCTCTTCATCCATTCATTCCTCTTATTTATGTAAGCACCTTAGAGTTCAGTATTTATGTGTTTATGTGATGTTTACATACACTATAATGTGCAACTCTTAAGTGTATATTCACTGAGTTCTGACAAATATATACATCTGTACACCATCAAACCTTTATCATGATCTAGAACCTGACCTTCCTCTAAGAAAGTTCTCATACCCTTCCCAGTAAATTCCTTCCCCAGCACTCTCCAGAGGCAACCAATGTTTATTTTTTGCCGCTCCAGATTGGTTTTGTTTGTTCTAGACTTTCTTATAAGTGGAGTCACAAAGTATGTAGGCTTTTGTTTAAATCTTCTTTCACTAAGCCTTCATGTTGAATGCAATGTATAATTCATTTATTTGTATTATCGAGGAGTATTTCACTATATACGCCATAGTTTGTTTATCCAGTCTCTGACTGATGGACATGTGAGCTATTTCCCATTTGGGGCTATTCTGAACAAAGCTGCTAATAAACATTTTTTGTGAATATATGCTTTTATTTCCCTTTAGCACACGCTTATTAGTGAAATGCTGGGCCCCAGTATAGGAATATCTTTTGTTCTAGCATTTAGCGTTTAGTTTCAACATTACACAGTCCTTTAAAAAAATGTATGAGAGGTCCAGTTTTTCTACAGCCTCACTAGCATTTGGTAGTGCTTATCTTTTTAAATGGTAGCATTCTGGTGGTGGGTTCGTGGTGTCTCCTGGGTTTAATGTGTATTTTCATAGTGACGGATGACATCGCATACTTTTTAATGTTTTTATTGGCAATTTGTACTTCTATTTTTATACATTGTTTATTCAAATATTTGCCCACTTTGCATTAGGTTATTTGACTTCCTATTGCTGAGTTGTAGGAGTCCTCTGTGTATTCTGTGTACCAGTCCTTTGTCAGGTGTATGCTTTGTGAATATCTCCTCCAGTCTTAGCTTATCTATTTCATTCTTAATGTGCATTTTCATTGCCAGAAGCTTTTAATTTGGATGAAATATAATTTACCAATTTTTTCTTAAATGAATTTACTTTCTCTACCTGATAGAACCTTTGTCTATCCCCAAGTTATAAAAATATTTGATTTCCATTTAAAGGCTTTATGGTTTTAGTTTTAATGTTTAGGTCTATGATCCAAAATTGATTTTTCTGTATAGTATGAGGTGTGAGTCAAGGGTTGGTTTTTTTTTTTAATATGGATATTTAGTGTTCCAAGGGACTTGTCTTTCCTCATTGGCTTGCTTTGTTAAAAAGCAAATGTCTATGTATGTGCAAGTTTACTGCTAGGTTCTTTTCTTTTTTTTTTTTTTTTTTTTTTTTTGAGACGGAGTTTCACTCTTGTTACCCAGGCTGGAGTGCAATGGCGCAATCTCGGCTCACCGCAACCTCCGCCTCCTGGGTTCAAACGATTCTCCTGTCTCAGCCTCCCAAGTAGCTGGGATTACAGGCACGCACCACCATGCCCGGCTAATTTTTTTTTTGTATTTAGTAGAGACGGGGTTTCACCATATTGGCCAGGATGGTCTTGATCTCTTGACCTCGTGATCCACCCGCCTCACCCTCCCAAAGTTAGGTTCTTTATCCCATTCCATTCATCTGTGGATCCTTAATGACACCACCGTCCGGATTACCACAGCTTGATAGTAACTCTTGCCTCCAACTTTGTTCTTTATTTACATACTTTTTGGATAACAGCTACTGAAGACAGGTGATTATTTTAAAATCATGTAAGTCTTACGCAAAATGAAAACAAATTGCTTTGGGGTCTTAAAAGTTTCAAAGAGTCTTAACTTGGGACATAGAGAAAAAGAAGCTTTCTGGTTTGCTTACCAACGACAAAAAAAAAAAACACTTGACATTAGCCAGAGAATTGTCTAAATAATCCCTATAATTTTATATTTAGATATTTAAGAATGTGTACCCAATTTATCTTTCTAAAATATAAACACTATGCTCAGGGTGCATAGCCGGAATATTTTAGGCTGAACACTGCAGCCCTGACTCAGGCTTCACATGTTACAGCCGCATCTATTTCCCTTCTACCCTCATTTAAATGAAATCGAGGCTTGCACACGGTTCTAAGTGAAGACCAGAACCCTTTACTCAGACGTCTACTTTATGCTCCCAAGCAAATTCCTTTATCTTTACTCTTCCACGTGCGTTAAACCTCTTGCATGACGGTCTTGGTTTTATTTTCAAGGTGCGCATCGTGTCAGCCAGCTGCTGCAAAGCCCGTATTTGCATCTGGATCCGAATTTGTAGCAGTTTCATTCAACTTGACTCTGGGATATCACCAGAGAAGTCTAGCTAAACAAGGGGGAAGTTTTCCAAAATGTCAAAACCAAGTCTTCGTTTTTGTTTGCAGACAAGTGTTTTTGCACGGAATCCTTGGGAGTTATCAGTTATCATTATGGTACAAACTATTTTGAATAAATATTTCGGAGAACAAAATCTAATTAAACACCCCATGGCACAATAGCTAGATCCAACCAAGTGCCATGAAGGGATTCTATTTTTTTTTATAAAAACATATTCCAGAGAGAAAATGCTTCCACTTTTTAAGCCATTTTCAACCATCTTAAACACAAATGTGTGGTCTGTGTGCACACATGTATAATTACAAACATGATAGGTAAAATATTCACATTTTAGTGTTTAGGGACTTTTTGAGATGGAGTCTTGCTCTGTTGCCCAGGCTGTAGTGCAGTGGAACGACTGCAGTTCACTGCAACCTCCACCTCCTGGGTTCCAGCGATTTTCCTGTCTCAGCCTCCCGAGTAGCTGGAATTACAGGTGCGATCCACCATGCCCGGCTAGTTTTTGTATTTTTAGTAGAGACGAGATTTCACTGTGTTGGCCAGAATGGTGGCTCACACCTGTAATCCCAGCATTTTGGGAGGCCGAGACGGGCAGGTCACTTGAGGTAAGGTTAGGCACTTTTATAACCTGAATTGTCTCTCTCCAAAATTCATGTATTATACCACTCAGAATGCAGTGGTATTTAAAGTAAGGTCTTTAAGTGGCATCTAAGGTGACATTAGGTCATTGCGGTGGGCTTCAATCCAATGTGGCTAGTGTCCTTATTGGAAGAGGAGCTTTAGGACACGTGTGTATACACAGAGGAAAAGCCATGTTAGGACAAAAGGAGGACACACCATCGGCAAGCTGAGGAGACAGGCCTTTGAATGAAACCAACCCTGTCAACCTTCTGATCTTGTTTTAGTTGGTTGGTTTTCAGAGATGGCCTTCCTCTGTAGGCCAGGCTACATCGAAGCTCACTAGAACCTCACTACACACTCAAACTCCTGGGCTCAGCAATACTCCTGAGTAGCCTCCTGAGTAGCTGGGACTACAGTCATCACCACACCTGGCAAACACGTTGATCTTGAACTTTTAGCCTTCAGAACTGTGAGAAATAAATGTTTACTATTTAAGCCACCCAGCTTGTGGTACTTTATTATGGGAGCTCTAGGAAACTAATACAGGAGTACAGATTCCAGAGGCAGGCTGCCTGGGTACAAACCAAAGCTATGCCACTTACCTGCTGTGTGACTTTGAGTATGTCACCGAACTTCTTTATGCCTAGGTTTCTTTATCTATAAAATAAGTAAACTAAGAGTACCTACCTCATACTATTGCTAGAAAGAGTAAATGGGTTAGTACCTAAAAAGTATTTAAGCCAACGTCTCACACGTATTATCATTTATAGAGTAGCATGTCAAAGTACAGTAGATTTTAAATAATAATTGAGCCACATTTCAAACCTGTATGTCTCAACATTTGATTTTTATGTTCTTCAGTGAGTTGCACTAAGAGGCATAGTGGAATGCGCTTTGAGATTTGGGTTTTGATTGGCAGGCCTCAGTCTTAGGCACTCGTAAGATGCATGCTGCAGTGGTTTGGGAAGAAGTTTAACATTGATAGATTTTGCTCCACACCATCCCACAGGACTGAAATAATTTTGACACATTCTTAAATATTTGTCTGGAGGCCTAAAAGTGCTCATGATGAAAAGCAAGCAGGATCTCCTTTGTTTGTAGAAGGGGCCAGATGCAACGATTGATCCTTTATCTTAGAAATCGTATCTCCACATGCCCCAGGGCACTGGACTCCCAGAAATTTCACTGAGGCAGAAGGCTCCCAAAGTTTTGCCTGTTTTGTTTTTTGTTTTCTTTATAGGCCTCTGAATTTTTGTTAGATTTATTTTCTACCCGACACAAATGTCTTATCAGTAAGCCTAGGGTAGTTGCTTCTTCTCGCTCAGTAGGTCCAACCAGCATAATGTCATCAGTGTAGTGAACTGGTGTGATATCTTGTGGAAGGGAAAAGTGACTGAGATCTCTGCAAACTCAATTATGACATAGGGCTGGAGATTTGATATATCCCTAAGGTAGGACAGTGAAGGTTTATTGCTGCTGAAAGCAAACTTCTGACAAGTCTTTTGAACAGGTGTAAAGAAACAGGCATTTGCCAGACCAATAGCTGCCTCCCAGTTACCAGATGTGTTAATTTGCTCAAGCAAGGAAACGACATCTAGTATAGCAACCGCAATTGGAGTCACCCTTGGTTAAGCTTCCAGCAATCCACTGTCATTCTCCATCTGTCTTCTGCACAGGACAAATAAGAGAACTGAATAATGATGTGGTGAAAATCACCACCCTGCCTCCTTCAAGTTCTTGATGATGACACCAGTCTCTGCAATCCCTCTGGGAATGCAGTATTGCTTTAGAGTTTCTATTTTCCTAGGAAGAGACAGCTCTAATGGCTTCCATTTGGCCTCTCCCATCATAGTAGACCTCCCTCCACAGGTTAGGACACAAAGGTGAAGATTCTGCCCGTCACTAAGTATGTCTATTCAAATTATGCATTCCATAACAGGGAAATCACGTAAGATGGATTCAGGGACCCAGTGGATCTGCTGTGAGTTGGATCAGAGATAAAACACCACTGGTCACCTGACCTCCATAAAGACCCTACTCTGACTGGAGAGCCATAGTGAAATAATCAGACCTTTCAGGAACTACTGGAACACCGGCCAGTAGTTCCTGAAAGGTCTGATTATTTCCCTTTTACCAAGGCACAATTACCTGGATAAATGACCACAGATCTCTTTGGGGAAGGATGGAAGAAAGATTGAAATTGTGATTTTTTTGGTAGTATACTAGGGTCCTTCCTCCATGGGACCTGGCTTCCCATCATTCAAGGAGTTCTGCGTCTGTGAATCTGCTCAAGACTGGGACCTGACTGAGGAGTTACGACGCTGTTTTTATGATTCAGGTTGAATGTTTGTTTGTTCACAGGACCCACAGTTTTTCTCCTTATACAGCTGAAATAAGAAGTTAGTAGGCTTCTTAGCTATTTCCCTCCTAGGAACAATCTGATCAAACACCCGATTTCATAGTTTGCAGGAGTCAGGTTATCCTGATTGCTGCCTTGACTCTGCTGTCTGTAGCAGTACCACACCCACCTTGTTTTTGACAGTTGAGTGTCAGGCTTTGGCCTTTGCCTCCTGGGATCCAATTACTCCCATTGCATTTAGGGTTTCTAATCGAGTGGCTGTGACTCCCATTGTAAGAATGGACTGCAGAGAAGAACAATCACAAAGCTCTTCAAGGATGTTGGCACTGCCCTCACAAATCTGTTTCTCAAAGTATGATAAAAGGTGTGTCTTCTGGACCCTCCCCATGTGGGTAAGTAGGTCTCAGGTGACCAATCCACTCTAGCATTCCAATCTCCCTAAGACTCTGAATTCCTACGTCCACAGCAAGCCAAGGGAGATCAGGCATGTTCAACTTGCTCATGGTGAGCTACCTTTTGATTAATGTTTCAGCCATCCAACCAACCAACCGGTTTGTCTGCTTTCTAACTCTCCAAGCTGCAACATTAAATTCAGAATTACTACTTACAGGGCCCATGTTAATGAATTTGGCCTGATCAAATTTTATGTTCCTTCCACCATTATCCCATACTCTGAACATTCATTCCCACACACGTTGCCTGGATTTCTGCTTGTGCAAACTAGAAAATTCAAATGGTCCTTTTGGAGTGTAGTTTACCTCCTCATGGGTCAGACTTTCTACCTCACCTTTAGGAGTCTACTGGGATTTGAGTCTAGTTAAAAGCCTAAAAGCAAAAAAGGTGATAAAAGTGGGTATGAGAGAATCAGCATTGTCTTCCTTGGCAAATGCCTCAGGGGAGGCCATTATCTTTTCCCTAGACAATGCAGGGTTAAAAGTAGAAAGGCCACACCACTGTGGGTAAGAATGCCACTGCTGCTAGGGGTGGGAAGGGCATTTCTGCGTGCAAAAATGACTCATCAAAATTTAAGAGCTCCATGTCTCCAGCTTCATCAGGATCTCCTTCCCACATGTCTCCATGTCAACTTACAGGATCCCATTCTTTCCCAGTAAATGCCCTCACTTCAACAGTAAATGCTCTATGAGGCTGGGGATTCAACTTCCATTTAATTCAGCCAATTGCATGATGAGGACTTGTGTTCGATTTTTAGCAATTTCAGCCCTATGTCTCCAGGAGAGAAAATTTTCCTACAGGGTATATCTAGAAGCTCAGAAGTCATGTATTCATTGCTTGAACTGGGAATTTGAATCCCTTAACTCATTCTTTTCTTTCGTTACTTTGTGCAGTTACATTAGGAACAACCAAGAAATACCATTACATTCCTTAGCACCATGGTAAATATTTGTCTCCTCTAAACCTCATGTTGAAGTTTGACCCCCAATGTTGGAAGTGGATCCCAATGGGAGGTGTTTGGGTCCTGGCATTGGATTCCTCATGAATAATGTCCTTCCTGTGGGCGGAAAAGGGTGAGTTCTCACCCTATTGGTTCCCAAGAAATAGCTGTGGTTACAAAGAGCCCGGCACTCCCTTACTCTTTTGTCATGTGAAGTACACATGCTGGTGGCTGTTCACCCTCTGCCTTAAGTGAAAGCAACCTGGGGCCCTTAAATGCAGATACCCAAAGCTGAACTTCACAGCTATCCAGAACTGTGAGCCAAATAAATCTTTTTTTCTGTATAAATTACCCAGCCTTTATAGCAACACAATACAGATTAAGATGTTCAGTTTTTCGTAAACATTCAAAAGTACTATACACAGACTTATTGATTTCCTGCCTCTTATAAGTGGTTGACAGGAGTATCTAATGCAGATATTTTACATTTCTGTCTAACAGTTCATCCCATGGACAATCAATGCTCTCTGTACTACTAGAAACAGAGTCCTTAGCAAGTTCAAGTACAATCACACTAGTGAGCCAATTCCAGAAGCCCCGAAACCAATTTAGGATGCTCATCCTTACAATTCTGTTCCTCTAGAATCACTCCTGGCATTAGGATTTTTCAGAGAAACAGAACCAACAGGATAGATAAATGATAGATAAATACAAGAGAGGATTTTTTAGAGGAATTAGCTCACATGATTATGGAGTTTGAGAAGTCCCAAGCTGGAGAATGAGGGAAGTTCACAGCATAACTTGATTCAAATCCAAAAGTCCTGAGAACCAAGGGGCACTAGTGCACATCCTGATGCCCAAAGACTGGAGAACTTGGAGGTTCTGATGTCCAAGAGCAGGAGAAGCCAGATGTCTCAACTCCAGATGAGAGAAAGTGAGCAAATTGCCTTTCCTCTGCCTTTTAGATCTAGCCAGGCCCTCCGCCAGTTGGATGGTGTTTGCCCACACTGGATCAGCGGAGATCTTCCATGCTTAGTCCACGGCTTCAAATGTCAATCTCTTCTAGAAACACCCTTACAAACATACCCAGAAATAATGCTTCACCAGCTATCTGGGTATCCCTGAATCCAGTCAAGTTGACTCCTGAAATTAAGCATCACAGGCATATAGGCAGAGTGTAGCAGGGGTCCAATGTGGAGCTTCCAGTCCCTCTCTCATGGAGTCACAGATGCCATTATCTCTTTCCAGTCACAATGTGAAATAATACTCATCCCAGCCTTCGGTGGTCAGAGTTTTTATTAGGGCTTGATCACCTATTGTTTGTGTGGATAACATAGTCTTCTAGAAGTGTGTAGACTGAGCACATGTTTTTGTATAGTCATTCTCCTTCCTTGTCTGTATCAGCTAATGTCTGAAAACATCATACACACAGAATCTCTTCTAAAGCACAGACATTCTCTAATTCTGTATTCAAGCTGAGGTGACTTCCATTATAGCATTTTTA
Organism: Leontopithecus rosalia; assembly: GCA_028533165.1. NCBI lineage: Eukaryota > Metazoa > Chordata > Mammalia > Primates > Cebidae > Leontopithecus > Leontopithecus rosalia. The sequence continues at coordinate 5,744,924 of CM052665.1, forward strand.
CAAATGATATTTGTTACTATTTGCATCATTTTTCAATAAGCCAATTTTGTGAACTGGCAAAATGAGTACTAACTATAAAATGCAAATGTAACAAGCATTAAAATTAATAAGAAAGAACATTAGTAAGGTGAACGTCCTGTTAATCTCATGTTGGCTGACATTACAACTGACCAACAGTCTTCATTGTGCAAATGTGCACCTACGATAAACTAACTGTTACAAACTTAAGGGATGGTCATGCATCTTACATTTAACGTGCAAAATATGAATGACGTGCATAAGATTTGCAAAATATATGTGAAGTATGTGGGGAAAAGCTGCATTTTTTTCTCTTTGAAGCTGCAAATCTGCTTAACAGACTACCAAGGATCATTATTTTTTTAAGCAGCATTCCTCTCTAGCCCAAAGGTTAGGGTCTTACCCACAATTCAGATAAACGTCAAAGATGATAAGGGTTAAAATAGTAAGAAGGGCATCCATGAGAGATCAGAGTATTTTCTAATAAAATAAACTCTTTATTAAACAGTAAAAAGTACTTATACAAGTTAAACGAAGTGCCAATGATACATTGAACAGAACAAGCTATTTCACATACCAGTGCCTCCCACTAAAACGCCCAACACAAACTAAGTGTCCGATAAACGTCCACCACACCGAAACACATTTAAGAGAGAACACCAATGCAGTTTTAAAAATCAACTCTTTTGCTCAGTCCTAAACTTGTGGTCTGGTATAATGTTCTTCCTAAATGAGAATTCTGGCTTACATTCTGCAATTTCTCTTAATTCCTAGGAGTCTAATAATGTCCAGTAATATTGTGGTTGCTCTGACAATTTCAGCATTAAAGTTCTTGACGTGCACAAATTTTCTTTTCTTTTTTTTTTTTTTGAGACAGAGTCTTGCTCTGTTGCCTAGCCTGGAGTACAGTGGCACAATCTCAGCGCACTGCAACCTCTGCCTCCCCAGTTCAAGCGATTCTCCTGCCTCAGCCTCCCAAGTAGCTGGGATAACAGGCACCTGCCATCATGCCCAGCTAAGTTTTGTATTTTTGGTAGAGACAGGGTCACATCATTTTGGCCACGCTGGTCTTGAAGTCCTGAACTCAGGTGATCCACCCACCTCGGCATCCCAAAGTGCTGGGATTACAGGTGTGAGTGACCGTGGCTGGCCTGACATGCTTAAATTTTCTACTGTTATCTTATTTCTGTATTACAGGCTCTTTCTTTCATAAATCTGAACTAATACAATCACTGCAGTTAAAATAGCAAAACCTGTTGTCTTTGCTAAACAAATGTTTCCATTAAACTTCCTGAAATAACTTTCAATGACTTTATGAGCAGGACTCATCCAGAACTATGCTTCCTACAGAAGCAGCCTATCCCGAATCTGCCAGTTGTCTCTAATGCCACTCAAATATTTGCCAACTCCTATTACTCAGTCTCTTTGAGGGATTACTAGTAGTCTTTAATTTTACTTTCGGTCAAACTACTTTGTACTTTTCTTGACTAAAACATGGAAATATATTTTGAACATAAGCAACAAGATAAGTTTTGCAGAACAGTTTAAAACAATTGGGGGGAGATAGGGGAGGGACAGGGGTGAGGAGTTGGGAGAAATAGCATGGGGAGAAATGCCAGATATAGGTGAAGGAGAGGAAGGCGGCAAATCACGCTGCCATGTGTGTCCCTATGCAACAATCTTGCATGTTCTTCACATGTACCCCCAAACCTAAAATGCAATTAAAAAAAAAAAGAAAAAATAAAACAATTTCAGGACTTCTAGTGATTAGAACATAGAAAAATGTTTTAAAGAATTCACACGTTTTTCCCTTTTATGTTTTAGTTATGACAGAATAATTCCATTTTATAATTCTGTAGACAGAAATACACATATACCCATACACATACCTAAAAATGTATATGCATTTCTTTGAAAAAATGAGCATCACTTATGAGGAAGCAAAATAATAGAATATTTTCCCAACAATGAACTACAAATTCCTTTAAAAGCAATATTCTTGAATTGCTGAAAAGACATACAACCACACTACCTAACTATAAAATCACAGGAGACCTCAAAGCCCATCTAATCTAGATGGTTCATTTTTACATGTGAAGAAATTGAGGATTCAAGTTTAAATGCTTTCAAATTAAGGTAATAACAGTAGTCAGACTGTAAAGAAAGTGCAAGAAAAACACATGGGCTTTGTTGTTAAAAAACAAAAACAAGCCAGATACTAACAACAAAACGATGTGATCTTCAGCATGCTACTAAGCTTTCTTCGTGATGTGGGGGTCAGGGGAATGCTTCTGCTTCTTCATCTTTTAAGAACTAGGCTAGGCATGGTGGCTCACACCTGTAGTCCCAGCACTTTGGGAGGCTCACGCAGGTGGATCACCTGAGGTCAGGAGTTCGAGACCAGCCTGGCCAACATGGTGAAACCCCATCTCTACTCAAAATACAAAAAATTAGCTGGGTGTGGTGGCAGGCGCCTGTAATCCCAGCTATTCAGGAGGCTGAGGCAAAAGAATCTTTTGAACACAGGAGGCGGAGGTTGCAGTGAGTCGAAATCACATCATTGTACTCCAGCCTGGGCAACAAGAGTGAAACTCTGTCCCTAAAAAATTTTAAAAATTGTATAAGAACTAGATAATTCCATGTACCAGAGCGTATTAGAGCTCATATGTCATCATTCCAGAAGATTAACTTTGGCTTTATTCATTACACATATTTACTGAGCATCTAATATATGTAATATGCTAGGACTTGTGTGTGGTTTTTTTTTTTTTGAGACGGAGTTTCACTCGTTGCCCAGGCTGGAGCGCAATGTATTGATCTCAGCTCACTACAACCTCTGCCTCCCGGTTCAAGTAATTCTCCTCTCAGCCTCCTGAGTAGCTGGGATTACAGGCATCTGCCACTACGCTTGGCTAAGTTTTGGTATTTTTAGTAGAGATGGGGTTTCACCATGTTGGCCAGCCTGGTCTTAAACTCCTGATCTCAGGTGGTCCACCTGCCTTGGCCTCCCAAAGTTCTGGGATTACAGATGTGAGCCACTGCGCCCGGCCATTAGGTTTTATTTTTAACAGATAAGCTAAGGTCTAGGAATATATAAAGCTTTGAACACAAAGTAACATCACTTCCTTATTTCTGTCTTTAATAAATACTTAATATCTAGTCTCTGTGCAAAGCAATACAAATAAAATGTGTTAAAACAGTTACAGTCCCTGTTCTCAGCTTAAAATTTACTGGGGGAAATACATAATAAATTAGTACATAATAAATAATATCAAAAGTGCTAGACTGAAAGAAACAAGGTGCTCTGATACAAATACTGAGAATTTAGAGAAAAGAAAACATCTAGTCCAAGATAAAAAGAAAGCAGCCTCAAAGGTGGAAAGGAAGCAGCCATGAAATAAGTTTGGGATAGAGGATTCTAGACATGTATACAAAACTCCTGAAGAGGAAAAACGCTTGATTTTTGAAGAAATTTCATTATTAAACTGTTTGAATCATAGTTCTTTTCCTTCTACAATATATTATCAAACTGCCTGTAATAAAATAAAATGTTCTATAATTTTGGATACGTGGGCATAAAAGCAAAAGGCTAAGTAAGTAGAGGATAAAGAGAAAGCCTACTTAGCCTACTTTTTCATACCAAAAAACGTGTGAAAGAGAGTGGAGTCACACTAGGTGGTGATGAAAAGCAGATTATGGATTTTTATGTTTATCATGGATTTTACTGGAGGTAATGCAAAACCACTGAAAGTTCTGCACATGAAAGTTGTACTTTAGGAAAAGTTTAATGTCACAAATAGGTAAAAATATTAAAGCAGAGAAATAAGATTAAAATTAGTGAAAGATTATGGAAAGAGCACCTAACAGCAGCAGCAGCTGAGACAGAAAACACTACAGATATGCTGCATCTGGATGTGGCAAGAAATTGAACATATGAAACAAAGACCGTCTCTGATACTAAAATCACAATGGTGTCGTAAACAGGAGGGGAAAGGACTAGAGACTGTGGTGAGTTCAAGATATTTGACATAAACTGTTACATGTTATCCAATTATCTTAATGAAATAGTTTTCCATGAATATTCTGTATTTTTTCTCCAAGATGTTTTAAATCAGTAAATCAGCAACTGGAGATATAATTACAAGTAGAATACAGAATAAATTAATACTCCTACTCTGTATTTAGATAAGCAATACACATTAAAAGAATCTGTTTTAGAAGTAAATGCCAGTAAATGGAAACCTTCATACTGAAGATAATTGGTCAAAAAAGTATTCCTCAAAACCCTATTATATATGAGGAAATACAGTGTAGTCAGTATTTATCACATACTTTGACAGCTAAGGAAGTTTCTCAACCCTGTTTTGAGGTAAAGGAGGGATAATGGCGTCTATCTCATGTCACTGTCCACAGGATTGAGTGAGTAAATACATGCAGTGTACCTGGAACAGTAACTGGCATGTAATAAGCACCCCAAATTTTATTTACCCTGTGCAAGGCACTGGGAAAAAGAAGACTGCAAAATAAGTAAGAATCACCAGTTCTAAGAATTTACAATTTAGGGAGGCAAAAGTAACTTACATGTGACAATCTGAGGATTAAGTGTAATACTAATGACTAGTAAAGATGCAAACTTATAAACAAAATGTTTTAAGGAAAAGGCTTTCCTGTTATTTTTTTGTTCATAAAACACAATCAGACGAGTAACAGTTGGCAGTGGGTGATTTTTCCTCCAATCCTTAAATTAATTCAAGTATAACTAACTGCATACTTGAGACTTAGGAAATCCACACACTGAAGATGAAAATTACTAATCAAGAGCCTCACCAAATCACTCCCTTAAAAAAAAGGATGATTTAGCAGTACTGGGAATAGAAGATAGAAGCTACCAAATTCCAGGCCAGTGATTTCAAGACTAACACAAGTGGTTCTGGAGTTTCTGCTTTTACATATCATAATCAATATTACATTTAATTCCAATATGCACATCTTACTGGAAGACTACTGGGAAGCTTCTGACTAGAAAAATAAAGCTAAAAGCACTTAGCACAAACAATCTGGAAACCTTTCTTTCCAATTCTAAATAAAATGGCCTGTCAAAATATCCTGTATTTTGTATTGATAAAATATATAGGGCTTAGCTAGAGCCATATAGCTACTTAAAATTTCAATTAAAAAATTTTTCCAGATCATATAAAAGGATCTAAATCTTTCCACAAAGGGTCTAAAGAAGTTTCCATCTTAAGAAAACCTAAATCCAGAAACTGAGATCTGAATCCATTGTAAGCTTATGGAAATAATCTACTGATGTATTCTTTTGTCTGGCGGTTGAGTTAGTGACTTAAAATAGATGCTCAATAAATATACGCCACATAAATGTGAAGAGAACCATAATCCAGAAGGTGTTTCCCAGCATGGCCACCGTGCCAATTGCATCGAAACTGTGTAAATAACGAAGGTTATGAAGAAGATTTTGGGGGATGATGGGAGAGGCAGGAAGGACAGGTATAAGATGAGATAGGCCCGGAAGAAGAAATCGTTCATATTTTCAAAATCCTTCATCAGAATTAGCAATACACAATTATTTCTAACTAATGTCTTAGGAAATGTTTTTGTAAAGGTCTGGAGAATCATTATTTTTAAGTTATTTTTTCTTTTCACATTTTTATCACTTTCTCCAAAGCATGTTAATTATTCTTCATTAAATTTACCTTGTCAAAATAAAATGAATTCTGAATTAGTATTTTTATGTTCCACTTGACAGTATTTTGATTGATTTTGTCTCCATATCTGACATCATTTGAAAACCAAAATTCACAAGTTACAACTATCATAAACTAACATTTCCTAGAGATTATCCTTTCATTCATAAAAAAAAGCTTTCATCTGTAACTTAGGGACTTAGCAATGTCACTAAATCTTTTATAAATAGTTTTACTTTTAACACAGTATAGTAGTCTAGGAGAAACGTAATTATTATGGCAGGATTTTTCCAACATGGAGAATAATGATAGCTACAAGACACACAGATGTTTTAGGGACACCCATCGACTCAATGAAATACGTAAAATCTCTAAAAACATATGTAAACTTTTTTCTAAGAACGCAGCACTCAACTTACATGAGCACCTTCCACAACCCACATGAAGCAGTGAAGAAAAGGTCGGCTAAGTCTGAAGACAGAGATATCCTAAGGAAAACATTACAGTGTGATTTGCATTCATTTTTAGGATCTACTTAGCCATATGACCTATTTTGTTAAAACACAATGTTTTTGACTTTTTTTTAAGCCACTGTTCTTGAAATTTTTTTCTGACTCTATTACAATTTCTTATTGTTACTAGATAACTAAACTTCTTTTAGTATAAAAATGCTACCTTTCTGAAAACCTAGGAACATTTCCTGATCTGCTATCTTGTTTGCCATTTGCAAGTTGATTAAATAAATTAAAGATGACTTTTCCCCTTAGTATTGGTATTTTTGGTAAGAAGACACATTAAGTATGTTATTTCAGGTTCTAGATTCTAACAAAGTATTCTAACGTAACTACTAAGATTTTTTTTTTTTAAATTTTAACACAAAGGGATACGTACCATGTATGCCTTGCTTTTAGGCTATGGCAACTTAGCCTACAGCAAGTAAAGGTCCAGATGGTCTCTCCAATTTGACTACCCAGCTATGATGAATTATGTGTAGAGTACTGTATTCTTCTCTATGACTGACTCCAGACTTCCAAATACAGTTGGGTATATCAAAACAGAGAAGTAAAGCTGGGTTATTTATCTGCCATTCCCTAGCATAAACAGACTAATGGGGTTATAGCAAAAGGAGAGTTCAATCCTGGCACTGTGCTTTTGACTATTCTCACAAAAGCCTGATCAAGCTTCAAGCTTCACTAACAGATTTCAATTCCTCTAGGTCTTTCTTCTCCAAATACTGTTTCTTCACACACTTCCCCTATAATGTTTTCCAGTAGCCTCAGGAATCTCAGGGTCTCTTACTGACCCCTAGAGGCTTTTAAAGTCAGTATATTTCTCCTCCCAAATCTGAGTCATTCTGGGGGCCTAAAAGTTTCTGAGTATTCAAGTGTGAAATTCAAACAAACCACGCAACTGAAAAACTAGCACTGATGAGAAGAACCAAAGATAAACCCTAGAAGCAGAAAAATCTTTTGTACACAGCATGTAAGTTGCTTTTTGCTCATTCATTAACACACTCACTCCAACATTAGGCTGTACAGTGGGCCCAGATCTAGAGATTCACATGAAATAAAACAGCATCAATCCTCAAAAATCTTACAATAGCAAAAAGATTTGAAATGTTTAAGGTTGATTCAAAACTATGTGCAGAAATTGCAGCCTTATTTGGGCTTTACACAAACTCAAAAGTACAATATTAAAGATACCTAGAGGAAATCATTGCCCTTTTTAAGTATCTGTAGTAATAGAAATGGTTTTTAATTTTATTCTTTACTTAGGATGTTTATCTATTACACTTTATAATGATATTTCAAACTAAGGAAAAAAGGTAACTCCGCTTTCAAAACTCAAGCTGAGGTACAGGATGAATAAAGATGGACTTGTGACCTGACTGTGTACCTTTATAAAAGTATGAGAGGAAATTATTTTGCACACTGCTATTTTCTTTATACTTATTTACATTACAACGATAGCGTAACTGGCAGCTATAAAATTTTCTCTGTCCTGGTTAAATGCCTAAAACTTTAAGAGCAACATAACTGTAAATTAAATCTGAACAATACACTATTCTCATAGCAGACAAAGGGGATTTCCCTCCTTTATGAAGTTCCTATTTTAGGACTTATCAACTCATATTCCTCATAAGAGGCAAGCATTAAAAAAACAAAAAAGATGAGTTTTTAGCCCCCTATTTCCAAAATTCTTATAAGTCTCCCTACAAGACTATGAGCCAAAAAAAAAAAAGTAACATGTACAATACGTCACTGCATTTTCCAGTTCAGTTTTTTCCCAGATGGTACTTCTATAAATTAAATGAACTAAGTAAATCAAGATCAGCAAACAACTGCTAGGTGATGAACAATTTAAACTTCCAGCATGTAAACAATGTGGCAAGTCAACCACAGCAAACCTAGTAACACAAAGGCAAAAAACTCAAGATTCTAAGTTACAGTGTGGGAGTATATGTATACTTATGTATATGTGTATACTTATATTATAAACGCATGGAGTTTTTTTTTTTTTCTTTTTGTCACCTCTGCCAAGATCAATCAAGAGGAAGAATAATAATTCGTTTAAAAGTTAGGAACTGGGCATGCCTTTAAAATTTCAACAGTGCATTTCCTTTATATTGCAGTCCAGTAAATGCTCTATAAAAGTGTTGGTTTAAGCCTAAGTAATAATAAAGTCTGTTTTGAGAACAGCATTTATCATTACCCAAAATAGTTTGGAAAATATGGCAGATTACAAAAGCTATTTAGCTTGGACTACAGCTGATAACTTTGAAAAACATTTCTGAAATATTTAAAGAGGTAGTAAGTTTTCTTTACCTGTTAAATTACTGGACTTTTTGCCAAAAAAAAAGGCATCTAAATTTTCCAAAATGAGAACTCTGAGTTTACATTAAACATCTCTAAAATATTTAATAGTTTTAAAACATACTATGGTGAGATGCATTTGTAAAATAGTTACCCAGAGTCAGTAAGAAACTTAAAAAGGAGAAGCCTAGAACATTATTAATCCTTTCCCACATGAAAAGTGCAGATATTAACAGAATATTCACTAAGTAAAAGGGGATATTACCTGGTTTCTAAGGCACACAGTTAGCTATAACATCTAAAGTGGGATTTATTTGCATTAAGCTTTCAGAACATTTCTTGCAACTTGGGCAGAAATAGGTATGTAATCACATAACATGTAAGTCTGTAGTCCAGAAAGGTATTTCAACTAAAATATGTCAATTCTCACAGCTGAAATCATTTCGACATTACTGATGTAGTACTTGGAAGAGTTTCTGTATAGATTTCTTTTAGGCTGACAGTACTTCATGCTCTAGAGGGTCAGATAAACGCAGTTCTCTTTCGTTCAACAATGCCTCACTTCCAGTACATCAAGCTTGGTCAGTTCCACTATCCAATGCCTGCTTTACATTATGTCGTACTTCGTTGGTACCACATAAAGTGATTACATTATAAAAGGCCTCTAGATCACTTTGTTCAAATGTAACAGCTGGTTTTGGTAATGTTCCAGGAACAAGGGAACTCTCTCCTACAATTCTCAGGTTGATAAATTTGATTTTCCAAGTATTCTCCACAAAAGGGCAGCGGATGAGTCCAAAAATTTGTTCAAAAATGCCCAAACAAGTGTTCCCTCGATGGACAGTCCCAGCAACTCCAACCATAACCAGCCCATGAGGAGAAGATGCACATTTCAGTCCACGTGAATCTAGGTTGGGGCTGAGAAAAAGAAATTCTTCTTTTACTAGTGACAGCAAACGAAGGCTCACAATTTCTGCTCCATGGTAGTCCATCACATTTTGTTCTGATGTGTTGTAATAAAACCTAAGCTTTACATCATGCCAGAAGTGCTGTGGTCCCCATTCATCTTGAGGTGGTCCCAGAAAAGGATTCTGAGAATTAAGAAGTCCAAAGAACCAATGACAGAATTCTTCTCCTAGGCGACGAAAATCAACATTTTCAGCTTTTTTATCTTCTTTCACCTGCTGATTGAAACAAATTAAAAAAATACAAAATAACACCAAGTTTTAACTTTCATATCTATTTTACTATTTAGGCTATTTCAGAGTTAAGTTTGAACATACTGATTACAGCAGAGAGAAGTGAACTCTATGTGACCTTGCCGAACCCATCATGCATAATAAAAATCTTTTTTCAGAAAGAGAAAAACCATTTTAGAAACTTCCAGCTTAAACTGCTGAAAATTCAGCCTCGAGAGTAGGGTTTAGCAAGGCCTCTTAAAAAATCTGTATGAATAGTCAATAATAACGATTTATATAAGCGTTACCTCAGATTGTGGCAGTGTTTTCACAGCTGTCTGTCTCTGTCAAAACCTTCAAAATGTTCACTTTAAATGGATGCCTTTTCCATATAAATTAATAAAGTTGATATAAGTAAGCATTTTCATTGTCTTTAAACAGATACTCTAATGGCAACTGAAATGCGTTATTTTCTATAATTGGGATTAATTTTATTATCTTTTTTTAAAAAATAATGTTACTGTAAACCAGGCGTGGTGGTTCATGCCTGTAATCCCAGCACTTTGGGAGGCTGAGCCAGGCAGATCACTTGAGGTCGTGAGTTCAAGACCACCCTGGCCAACATGGTGAAACTCCGTCTCTACTGAAAATACAAAAATTAGCTGAGTATAGTGGTGCATGCCTGTAATCCCAGCTACTTGGGAGGCTGAGGTAAGAGAATCACTTGAACCCAGAAGGCACAGGCTGCAGCGGGCCAACATTGTGCCACTGTACTCCAGCCTGGGTGACAGGGCAGACTCTGTCTCAAAAAACAAAAACAACAAACAAAACAAAGAAGTTACTGTAAAAATAAATCTGATACACTAGATCTCATTCATTCATCCATGTGCTCCAGAGCACAGGACTATTAAATGGTAAGAGATCTTAGGTTTACTAAGCATCTGCTATTTAATATACTGGGCACACTGTGTGTGGCACTTAAGAGCCATTTCTTCCTATCTTCACAATAAGCCCTAGGACACAGATATTATTGTTATGATCATTTTACAAATTAAAAAAAAAAAGGTTCAGAAAGGTTGTTATTTGCCTAGTATATTGCAGACCCTAATTTGAAGTCATAACTGTATGATTTCAAAATCAATGCTCTTATCAGTACATAAAGCTCTTAGAAGATCCTTTCCTAATGTGAAGGCAAAGCTTTCTCACTGTGAAACCTCATTAATTCAAATAATGTGGTATGTAGTTTAAAAATCTGCAAATTACCTAGAGATCAATTCAAGCAACACTTAAATATCTGTGCAATATCTAAAATGTACAGTGGATATACAATGAACAGAAACAGCCAATGACCACTGGAGAAAATGTCTACAATAGGACTTTTTCTAGTTAAAAATAAATCAAGCATAAAAAATATTTTTATGGGCAGGGAGAGCATCAAGAAAAATAGCTAACACATGATGGGCTTAACACCTAGATGATGGGTTGACAGGCGCAGTAAATCACCATGGCAAATGTTTACCTATCTAACAAACTTGCACACATACCCCCGGAACTTAATTTTTTGTTTTACAGTAAAAGTAAAATTTTAAATTTTTAAAAAGTAAAAAAAAAAAGTTTGGTTCCTTTCATGACATTTTTGCAATGCCAAAAAGTCTTAAAAGAATTTGCATTAGAATTCTTCTAAAGTAAAAAGATTACACAGAACTAGAGAACTAGAGTTAAAGTTAATGTGCAGTTTAATCTTTAAAAATCCATTCGTCCTCATTTGATGATACTGATTGATATTGAAAAACACTTTTCCTCTCACATATCAATAGATGATTATATATGCAACACTCTATGTCAGAAATACTTCTTCCTTTAGTTACTCTACTGATCTTCCTTCGGGTTAGAATATGAAATAAAATTCAAAATTTAAAATATAAATATAATAGGCTGGGCATAGTGGCTCATGCCTGTAATTCCAGCACTTTGGGAGGCTGAGGCAGGAGGATCACTTGAGGGCAGGAGTTTGAGACAAGCCTAGGTAACATATGAGAACCTATCTCTACAAAAAAATTTTAAAAGTTAGCCAGGCATGGTGGTATATGCCTGTAGCCCTAGCTACTCAGGACACAGAGGTGGAAGAATCACTTGAGCCCCGAAGTTTAAGGCTGCAGTGAGCTATGATTACACTCCAGCCTGGGCAATAGAGTGAGAATCTCTTAAAAAATAAAAATTTTAAAAACCCAACAAACATTATCAATCACGTTCCCCAAGATCTATGCTTATCTACAAAGTTTCAGACAGAACAGAGTTTCAGAATATAACCATAAGATCTATTTTACCTGTCGAAAGAATTTCATGTCCTCTGTCTTTGTAACCGGCTCTGGTATTTCCTTCAATTTCAGTTGTGATTGCTTTTGCCAGTAATCTTTTGCATGCTGAATAAGATTGTGTTTTTCAGTAGCTGGAGGTATAATAATCCCCTGTGTTGTCAAGTACTTAAATATGATGTCTCGGTGGACTTTTCTACGCCTCAGAAGTTCTTCTGCACTTTGACTGTATACTAATATTGCATGAACAGCATCTAGAAAGAAATTTCAAGATTAATAAAAAATCATGAGGCACTTACAAATTTGTGCCAGGTCAGTAGAAACTCTATCAAATAGTATTTACAAACTCTTGTCACAGCATTATTGCTGCTGCATGATAGCCCTCATTTTTAAAAAATAGGAAGTCCATTGTAAGTTTTTAAATTTTAATGTCTTTATGCCTTAAACTTCCCTTATCTAAAATCTCCTTTTCACTTCCCATAAATGACAGTGGAATTCCAGCATTTTCTCTTAGAGGACTGAATTTTAAGAACACATTCAAGCCAGAAAAAATATGTTTTTCTAATAAGGCCAACAGTCCTAAATTCATATACAACCTCTAAAAATAGGGAAAATTACAACATTTTAGATGTCAAGGAATTTTAGTCCTATCTTCTCACTCTACTGATAATGAAAGTTAAAGCCATATTAGGTATCAATTATTGTATTTCAAGAAAGTGGCAGAACCAGGACTTATATTTTTTTATTTTTATTCTGAGATGGAGTCTCACTTGTCACCCAAGCTAGATTACAGTGGCGTGATCTTGGCTGACTGCAATCTACATCTCCTGGGTTCAAGTGATTCTCCTGCCTCAGCCTCCCAAGTAGCTGGGGTTACAGGTGTGCACCACCACAGCCAGCTAATTTTTGTATTTTTAGTAGAGACGAGGTTTCACTATGCTAGCCAGGCTGGTCTTGAACCTCTGGTCTCAGATGATCTGCTTGCCTTGGCCTCCCAAAGTGCTGGGATTACAGGCATGAGCCACCATGCCCGGCTGACTTGTATTTTTAAAAATTTATATTAAACACAGACCAAAGAATAATTCAGACATGTGCGAGTTACAGAGAATGGCAATAAAGTGAATTCCTATATGCATACCTCCTAGCTTGGGACATAAGAAATTACCACTCTTTGAGGTCCCCAATTTGTCCCTCCCTAATGCTACTGCTTTCTTCTCATCCACCTCAGAGTAGCTACTATCCTAAATTTTGCTTTAGGATTCCCCTTTTTTTTACAGTTGTACAGCATAAGTATGTATCCCTAAATTATATTTAGTTTGGTATGTTTAAAATTATGCTATAAATTCAATCCATCCATATACAGTATACAGTTTTCGCAATCAGCTTTTCAATTAATATTTTCCAGATTAATCTAATACATAGCTAACTCATTTTCACTGCTATATCGTGATCAGTTATATGAGTGTATACAAGACATCTAATTGCTCTGTTTACAGACTTTTATTCTGTGTGTCCAATTACAAATGCCGTTACGTTGAACATTCTCATACATATCTCCCAGGGCACAAAGGGGCAAGCAGCAGAGCATCATCCTGGAGCTTGTTAGAAACAGAATTTCTGGGCCTACCCTAAAATTAATGAATCAAAACCTGCATTTTAACAAGATCCCTGAGAGATTCAAAAGGTTTGAGAAGACTATGTGTCTAATCTGCCATTTTAGGAGATGGTAAATTTGTTTTTCAAAGTGGTGGTTTTAATTAACACTCCTTCACTAGTTGTCAACGAATTGCTTCACCCGATCATGAACACCTGAAGTTATAGTTTATGTGTGTGTGTGTGTGTGTGTGTGTGTGTGTGTGTGTGTATATATATATATATAATTTTTTTTTTTGCCAATCTGGTACATAGAAAAGACAACTTCTGTTTCCGGTTTCATTTCATTAGTTTCCAAAGACGCTGAATATATTTTCATATGCCTGTTTTTTTCCCCCTAAGAAATGTTTCTTCATTTATTTTTTTTATTTGCTTTTAGATCCACTATCAACTAAACGCAGCATGTTATCCATTATAATTTTAAATTCACACTCACCATGATTGTAAAAAGGTGAAAGCCATGTAAAATAAATGCTGAAGAACCATATAAATCTAAAACTATTTTCTGTCTTAATTCTTTGGAATTTCCTCTTTAGTGTCCATGGTTCAAAGTGACAAATGACTTTCTTCAATGCCAAAAATGAAATCCGACTTAAGCAGAAAAATCCAGTTTTAAAAGGGCAGAATGTTTAAAAAATAATAATATACTAAAATGGGGATCTGGAATTTTTCACGTTGTGAAGTAAAATTCAGCACATTTTAAATAAACCTAGCTACCCGATAAGCAGAATGAGCAAACGCTTTCTATTTTTATATGAACTAGTCACGATCAGGCTTAGTACCCTTAAAAACCCATAGAAATACGTATGCAGCTCGCTTGTCTGTATTCCTAGTACGAAAATCAGCTCAGGAAAATTTCGGCTCCAAAAGAAGACATGGATCCAAGGTACCTCGGTACCTGCGTTTTTTATTACAGTAGCTGCTTTTTAGCAGAGACTGATAGGAAATGTTTGCCACGGCCTTCCCCTCAAACTTGAAGGTGGAAGCAGCTGACTCCCTTCAGATCGAAACTGAAAATGCAAAACATTCTGGCTCCCCAGAAAGTTTGTTCTTTTTTTTTTTTTTTTTTTTTTTTTTTTTTTTTTTTAGCTGGGCACAGTGGCGCGTGCCTGTAATCCCAGCTACTCCCCAGAGAGTTTTTAAAAATTACTCCTGACTTACTTGGAATCCTCGAATCAACAAGCCCTGCCCATATTACTGAAATGGGTAAAGCCTCGAAGCCGAACGGTAGTCGCCGCCGCCACCTCCCTCCCTGGACCCGGCTGCCCAAGTCTGCGTCCCGGTTTCAGAGCTGTGGATCTGCGGCGACGGCGGCCAGGATTCCCGAGGATTCTGCCTTAGCGGGTCGGGGACTAAGTGGGTGCTGGGCCTCGAACCCCCTCCACTCCCACGCTGCAGCGACCTGGGGTCGGCGTGAGGCCTGGGGAGGGGCGGCCGCCTTCCTCGTGAGGGGCCTGCTCTTACCTTGGCGGTTCTCAGGCTGCACCAGGCGGTTGGTGACGGTGTCGCACAGGGCCATGATCTCGTCGTTGTCCAGCAGGCCCAGTAGTTTACGGCAGCCCTCCATCTCTGGAGAGCTGAGTCGCGACATCTCGACCCCCGGGACGGGGGAGCAGGACGACGGCAACAACGTCGCCCCTACGGCCCCGCGGGCCGGCGCCTAGGCAACAGACACCGGAAGTGCCTTTCCCGTAGCTCGCCGTGCGAGGGCCTTGAATATTCCAGGCCCCTGGGCGGAAGTAATCGCCAAAGAGGTCAATCAAGAATCGAAGTGCTCCCACTAGTGGTTCCGGGCTGGGGACGGAGCGAAGTCCCACGTATCTCAATTAAGGGACGTGCCGGCTTTATACGGGGAACACGGACCTTCCGCAAGGGAGCCGATTACCGAAAGAGAAGGCTCTCCTCGAAAACAGCGTTCCGGAGTGCTGCGCAGGTGCAGGTGCGTGGAAAGCGGCCAGCCACCCGGGCGCACGGCGAGCTCCCGTGATGCCGCGGGGGCGGCCAATGGAGGCGGCTCCTCCCCGCCCGCGGGCCGGGCCCCCGGGAGCGCTTGAATGTCTCCTGCGGCCACTTCTGAGTTGGGTGAGCCGGTAGTTTGATTCCTTAAATTACGAAAATTAAAATAATTTTGTTTTGTTTAACATTATAGTACGAAAAATGAAAAATAGATCATGCCCTGTGCCTGCCCGCCTTCCAGCGGACTTTCAAACACGCCGGGACCGTCTCTTGCCTCCATTCCCCTCGTTGCCTGCTCGGCCTTAGGAGACCCGATGTCGCGCGCAACTTAAGGTTGCGGGTTCTGGACGCAGATTACCAGGGTTTTACTCCGCCATTTACTGTGGCTGTAAGCAAGCTCCTTAGCCTTTTCCCCTTGAGTTTTCTGTCGAAGTGGATCCCGTAGAGATGCCTGCCTCTTGCTGTTGTGGGGGCAGGCGAACAGTGCATGGGGCTAGTAAGACCTGGTATTACTATTGGCATTGTAGCAACACACATTTACGAGAGAAATAGTCATGCCCTGCTAAACTGGAATTAGACTAAGTACATTGTCACTTGCCTTTTTCTCTATTTTTAAGTCCTGTTTTTGTTCAGTTGACATTTAATTAGGGTATTGCCGTTTAGTAGCTGAAGTGTACACATCTGCAGATCCTGGTGAGCACATTTAACTTTGTTTAAAATATCATGGCTTGGCCGGGCGCGGTGGCTCACGCCTGTAATCCCAGCACTTCGGGAGGCCGAGGCGGGCAGATCACAAGAGGCCAGGAGTTAGAGACCAGCCTGGCCAATATGAAGAAACCCCGACTCCACTAAAAATACAAAAAATTAGCCTGGCATAGTGGTAGACACCTGTAATCCCAGCTACTCGGAGGCTGAGAGGCAGGAGAATCGCTTGAACACGGGAGGCAAAGGTTGCAATGAGCCGAGATCGCGCCACTCACTGCACCCCAACCTGGGTGACAGAGTGAGGCCCTGTCCCCAAAATAAATAAATAATAGCTAATTATCAGTCATATAGTGTACATGTAGTCTTTAAAACAAGGCATTCAAAATGTGGTGAAATCGCCAGTGGATGTTATTTGGGGTACCATTTACTCAACGTGTAGCAATTCTTCATTGTTTAAATTGCTAATGAATGCCTACATTGTTAGTAATTGAAGGTTGAGACAGGACCCTGGCCTTTCAAAGCGCTTTTGGGAGTGGTATTAGTAAGGAGATTACGAATGCTAAAATATGTTGGTGTGGGACCACGTGGAGGGCATGTCTAACTTCCTTCATTCGTTCATTAAAAAATTTATTATTGAGCACCTACTTGCCAGTTACTGTTCTTTGTCCCGGGGACAAAAAACAATGCTTGAATTTTGGTAGAAGGAAATTACACAATAAACATATAAGGAACTATATGCTCAGCCAGGAGTGCCACGTAGAAAAATAAATCCAGAAGACAGGGATGGGAGAGGATGTTAGTATTTCATACAGGTTGAAAGGAAAGCTTCTTTATGTGACGTCGAAGATCAAAGAAAGTGAATGAACCGCAGGAAAAGCATGTTAGGAAGAAGCAACAGTACAGATTTTGAGGAAGGAGTCCAGGAGACTGGAGCAGTTTGAGCAAGGAGGAGGCAATGAGCAATGTGGTTAGAGTTGCAGTTAAGACTCCTCTAAAGCAGGGTTTCTTCATCACAGAACTATTGACGTTTTTGGGCAGGATAATCTTGTGTTGAGGGGATTGTCCTGTGCATCGTAGGATGTTTAGCACATCCTCATCCTCTACCCACTAGGTGCCAGTAGCACCTCCTTCCCGCACTGTGGCAATCACAATTACCTCCAGACATTGTTACATGTCCCCTGCAGGGCAGAATCACCCACAATTAAGAGCCACTGATTTAAAACCTGTCAAGTTGCTTTTCGAGATGATGAAAATGTTCTTTTTTGCTGTACAGTACAATAACCATCAGCCACATGTGGCTCTTAAGGTTCTAAAAATGTGTTTAGTGCAATGTAGGATCTGAATTGCAAGTTTTATTTGAATTTATTTTAATAGCCACACATGGCTAGTAACTACTGTCTTGGATAGTCTAGGTCTAGAATATTCTATGGCATTATATGGACTTGGGGCTTTTATTTTTTCTCTCTGACTTCTTACTATTCTGTCAATCTCTCCAGACTAGTCAGTGGTGCCCCTATCATTTGTTCCTTCAACTTTCCATACATGGTCTTGCCCCAAAGCATTTACTCTTGCTCCTGGCATATTCTTCCCTTGGATATCTGAATGGCTCTTACCCATACTTTATTCAAGTTCCTGCTCAAAAGTCACCTTATCCATGAGGCCTTACCTCATCATCTTGCTTAAAATCACCACTGACATCATGCTTACTTACGCATTTCCTCCACACTTTTTCTTTATAGCACTCATACTGTATGTTTGTTGTCCCCCAGTAGAGTATGAGCTCTGTGAAGCAAGGATTTTTGTTTTCCATTGCCTGTTACAGAGGCCAGCACATGGCAGGTATCCAATGAATATTTGTTGAATAAATGAATGAGCTTTGAAGGTACTGGCAGGTTTTAAACAGGAATAACATATCTGACTTGTCTCAGAACAGGATTACTTTGGCTGCTAGTGTGAAGGTTGAAGGGAGGGTAAGGGTAGAAGCAGGGAACCCAGTTAGGAGACAACTATAATAGTCCAAGTTAGAGAAAATGGTGCTTGAATTAAAGTGAAAGACATTGTAAGAGTCAGGGATGATTACAAGGCTTTGGTTTGGGCAACTAGTTGCCATTTATTGAGAGGAGGAATGCTGGGAAAATCAAGAGATCTGGCTTTCTGGCAGAGTGGTGATGCTTAGGAAGGATTAAATCAAAGAATGAGAGATGAGATGGGGAGAAAGGTGAACAACTAGTAAAGGGGACAGTAGTGAAAAATGCATGGAATAAAATAGCATCCTGAGAGTAGGTGGGGTTTTAAATATGGCTGGAGCCAAAGACAGCGTATAGGAGCTGTAACATGAAATTTAGCAAAATTATGTATCAGTGGAATATACAGCTCTCCACAACCATAAAACTAGAATGCTGGAATTTGAATGACTGACCCCACATCTCTTTGCACTGTCTCCATTAAATTCTGTTCTGGTAGGAATACAACTTAAGCAAAAAACAACAAAAAACCCTCTAGAGCAGTTTGGGATATGAGATTGTACTACTAAAGTATCCTTTCACCCAACAATTTAAGTACCTATTCATAGGGAACTTCTTTAAATGTCTTGGAAACTAATTTTTAGAAGGTTCTATAAATTTAAGGGTAAACAGTTTATCTTCTCGAGAAATACAAAGAAGCTTATTGCTTTAGATCTATGATTTTCAAACCTTAGCTTGTATCAGAATCACCTGGAGAATTTGTTAAGACAGATGGCCTCCAATCTGACCACAATTTAGCATTTCTAACAAATTCCCAAGTGATGCTGATTCTGCTGCTCTAGAATCCACTTTTAAGAATCACTGCTAGAAGATAATACTACATCAACCAGAATTCTACCAGGCTTCATCCTTTGACTCTGAAATCACTGATCCTCAGGCAAATCTGACCCTATTTGGATTATTAGATCCACTCATGCTCTGCCTTTGTATGGAAAACTGTATGGCAAAATGGAAATATGGTTTTAGGACACATCTGATTTTTCAGTCACCCTCTCCATTTATTAACAATGTGACTTTAATCAGGTTAACCTTTCTGAGCTTTGGTGTCTAAAGAGCAGAGTTCATATTTACCCTTCAGTTGTGAGAATTAGATGTAGCTTATATAAACAAGCCATTTCTTCCTCCAGTGTGCAGTACCCATCAATAAGGCATGAAACTTTCTACCATTTACAATTTTTATTCCAAGTATTAGTCGATTGACTGTTTGAAATCTTGATTTACAGTTAAAACATGTTTTATCAATTGATTCTTGAAATCAGTACAGATATTATGCTATGAAAAGCAGCTTAAATTGGTTATCTTGGAAGCTTATTTAGTAGTATTTGCTTCCCAGAATTCCTCAAATTTCAGAAAAGGAAAATGAAGTTATCTAAACCCCAATAACTCTGTCCAAAAACCACAATACGCTGTTTTGAATATGGAATATATTGAGTCTAAGATCGTATGACCATAAATCAGACTGATAATCTTAGATCTCAGCTCTAGAATGCTTCAGTAACGTTTTCATAGCGTTTCAAGGCATAATGCTTGTAATATGCACAAATCATTTTATCCCATTATCTATTGCAGTGTGATCTCATTATTATCGAAAGTATTTTTTCCCCTACTTAAAGCCCCATTTTATCCAATTGCAAGTTACAGCAAATAGTATGGAGGGTTTTCCTGTTAGTGAGCCAAAACAGTAGGAGGCCTCTTGCTCAAGGACATCACTTTTGGTTACAGCTTATTGACTTAAACATTTCCCCATTGAAATTATTTCCTAGGAAGTAATTTTCATCATCATTTATATTGTAATATTTCAAAATGATTTCAGTCTTTGTTTTAAGTTGCACCAGAAGCTCTTCATTTTCTGACAGATTTATCTACTCTCTTGCCTTTGGAGTGTTCCTATACTTACTAAGTTTGCAAAGTACTGTATCACACCGAACCCACTTACCTGAAGTGACTTTAGTAAAAGAGAATTCCATCAGCTTTTATTCCTGCATACAGGCATTCATTAAAATGTCCAAAAGTGCCTATTTTGTGTAAAATTTTAGATGTTTCTATTTTTGATACCATGTTTTAAAAATCACTCAATGCAAGTATGGTAATGATACTGACTGAAATACGCGATTCCTTTGTGAGACATAATATTTTCATTTCATGTATACCTTATGTAAGTCTAATTCCTTCTGAAAGCAATGTATGTACTACATAAAATTGAACACTTGATTACCAACAAGGACAATGTTTTATTGAACAAATCTATGTACAGTACAAAAAATTTCTTGAAATGAGACACTATTGTTGATTTATTGCAGTTCAATGGCTCAGTTTTAATTTGTACTCTTATAAAATGCAAAGTAAAATAATTTAATGTTCAACAAGGAAGCACAAATTTCCTTTCTTGCTGAATCTGTAATATCTTTCACATATTAACAATTCCAAAATGCATATGCAGCATTTTAGTCATTCTGAAAAGGTGTTTTACAGTACCAAATAAATTAAAATATAAACACTATCATCCCTTTTAGGTTTTTCATCCATACAACAGTATTAAACCAAACATGAAAGGAGTACGGCTGAACCTTCAGTGTGATTTGAAAAGAATCACAAGTTCAATGATACAAATTGTTTACGTATTATATAATTGGTGGTTTTGAAAAAATGAATATGGCTAAAGCCCAAAGTACCAGTGTCCTTGTCCATGGAGATTCCCCTTTTTGCCTCCTCCATAATATCTGAGCAGCAAAAATTCAGATTTGCCATCTTCTTGACCTTACTTACACACAGCAGAAATTTAACATTTAATTTTTTGAAGGAAATTTTTATTTAAAAACAAAGATTTGAAACTTGGTCCATGTAGGATGAATACATCCTCAAAACAGGAGAAGAAAAGGAGAAGAATCTGAGGAATAAGAAGCAAACTTCCTTTTTTTCTGAAGCTCAAATTAGAACCCTTGGAAGTTTATGCACTCTATAAAAGCAAAATGATGTAAGTTTATGTTTTAGAAGACACAAAATAAAATAAACACATTCTTTCAATAGCTATTTGAGAAGTATATAAACCGAGGTTAGAACAGTATGGTCAAATAGAATTTCATAAAACATTCCTTGATTTAGTTATATATAAACCAGTTTGATCTCAGTCTTTCAGAAATAATTTTCTCTTAGCAACACAAAAGTAGAAATAAACCTCAAAGACAAATAACAAATGGAATATATTTAAAACATCTTGGCATGAACAGTAAAAGTAATGAAAACGGAATACTTTGTGGGCATGGATTTATGTCAATTGTTACAACTTGTAAAAAATGTGATAAAATATTAAGTTAAACTTCTGGAAAATGTACAAAGAAATTATATTTAAAAAAACTTCACTGTTCAAATGAGCCAGTTTCCAGACTTTTCATTATATGACATACTTTTAGAATGAACTGAAATAAAAATCATTACATTTTTAGTATCAAGAAATACAAAAAACGTTTTTTTTAGCTGACCTTAAAGAAAAGATTTTAAAACTTAATTATGAATTGTGTTTAGTTACCTAAATGCAAATTCCACAGCCTAATGTAGGCTACATAACAAAAACAAATTTAAATTTGGAATGGACTTAATGACCATCATTGCATAGTAGTGAATGTTGATGATAAACTAATAAAAACTGGGAAATTAAAAAAAGTCATCTGATCTATCATGATCTGGAAATCCTAATAAAATATAGATGCTACCTGGAAGAAATTCTCCACTTTCAGAAGCTCTAATATAGTAGGGTCTGATGGGATTATCTGCCTTGAACAAAGATTTTATTATTTAGAATAACTGGAATATTTGACATTGGAACATTAGGAGATCTGCTTTGAAACAGTTTGGCTTTTTATCACTGTTTTAGATTTCATACTATTAGGTAAAAGGAAGTCTTTAAATCTTCCTTTCAATAATGGACAAGTGGAAACCATCTGAGGGCATTTTAAAAAATATTTATTGTTTTAAGAATTTATTAAGTTAAAATCTTCCTTAGGAAAATAACATCACCAAGGAAAACAATGCATGAATGTATTTTATTGTGTTCTTCTTGTGCAAATACTTCCTTTTACATATAAAAATTACTATTCAGACCAGACTCATCACTAATGAATTAAAAAACAGGAATTGTATGGCTTAATTTGGAATTACCTCTCCTAATAGAAGAAAATGAATGAATTCTCAACCTGATTCTTAGCTGATTTTTTTGAGCCAGTTGTTTTAATAGGACTGTACTTAGATAACTCACATTAATGTCTAAAGGACCTTACTATGAATCATCAAGCAATGTCCTAACATATATACAAATAGAAATATCCCAGTGTGCTTTTACCATTATTCACATTGAAGAATTTGCAATTCAGTGTTTTCCTTCAACTACAAAGCCTGTAAAGGTCTTAAGATTCCTTTCATTTCTCCCCAGAGTTACTGTTGGTGTTTTTCTATTTTATTGACACTGCTGCCCTTTAAATGTAACTAATATATACCACAAAAGTGGTTAGTGGGAGGTTCTATCAAGAGCTTACTAGCAAAGCACTTGTTTTTTTGCTTTGTTTTTGAATTTTCAATGCTGGCATGCCATTCATTGAACTTTGACCTAATTAGTCATCTGGGAACCAGTTAGACTCTTTAATTGATAGCACTGTGGTAAGTTAATGTATATGTTTCTAAATCATATCACAAACCAAACAGCAGCGGTTCCTTAAACCATGTTTGACCAGAGGGAGGGGACATAATCTGATTATGCATGACAAGAAAACAAACCCCATTTGTAGAATAAAAGACTTTAAATTGTTTATTATTGTAAATCACCCCCCTTCCCCACACACACTTTTTCATAATGGGTTGACTTCTCCCTTTCTGTAAGGCCATAGCTGGTTTTCTGATTCGTTGCCTGAACATGTTTCTCATATAAGCGAAACTGAACATGCTGCTGCTATTAATCATAAACTTTTTAAAAATGTGGTTTTCTGGAAAACTGGTACTTTGGGAGTTTTATAATAACCTTTTGGAGTCTAAGCCAGCACATCTCCTCTGTGAGTTCATTCTAGAAAATGTGCTTTGTCTTTATCTTTAATAATCCGAGACCACTCTAAAATTAAGGCCATCAGGGAAATAGCAAACTGATGATGCATTTTCTTATAGTGCTTATTTCACACTACTGCTTGATTGACAGATCTTTCTGAAACATTTTTATCAGGCACCTGTAAAATGGAACACATCTGTTAATTCAAGTTTTACGATGTTTGACTGTAATTCCAACTCAGATTCCTGTTTAATTTATACCCTGTCATTTTAAAGGATACTGATATTAGTAGAAAAGCAAGCTCTTTCTCTGATTTTGTTTCTCAATTATTTTCTGTTCTTGTTTTACTTCTGTTTTTCTAACAGACACAGATTCACTTGATTTATATTCTGGAATGCATATGAAAAATAGTTCCCATCAAAATTACAACTTTCATTACATGAAACTTGGAATGAAGAAAAACCTTTGATACAATAATGGAAGAAGTATAATCAAAGAATATGAAAAACCTGTGTTCAGGTTCTGCCTTACAAGTTCATAGGCAAATACCTATCCAAATTACTTGTGAATTTGTTACTTGATCTATAAAACAGTAATAGTGGCATCACCTCACACTGGTTGTATATATTAAAGGAAATAACACATGGAGTAGTGCAATCTCAAGGATCTAGAATAGTTATATTTATGCCATTTTCTCTTTCTACAGATGTATCTACTAAGAAGACAGAAGACTTACTTTCATCATCTGAATCAAATCCAAAGAGTGTCTGACATTTCTTTTGTGCAAGATGAGCCTCAAGTGCTTCTGCATTACAGTAGGTGGTCAGGCATTTGCCACATCTTAATCTTTTCACTGATTTTTTATACACGTTGTCTTGATCAGAACAGGCATCTACTCTATCAGTCAGAAATTTTCTGCGTTTTGGCATACTGAGATACCGTTCATCAAGGTAACTGGGAGGCAATGGTCTGACGTATGGTTTTGTTAAAATTAAGCCATATGAAGTATGTTCACTTGTCAAATTTGGTTTGGAAGGTGCCTGAGATACTGGCAAGGTATTGTGTTCTTGTGGTACAACACTGGGTAAAATGGAACCATTTTCTGTCCTGATTCTGTTTGTATCCATTTTCAAAGCAGGATTTGACGAAACTAAAGGTGTTTGCTCTACTTCACTGTGTCCATTGACTAAATCACTACTACTACAATTATTTTCAGAATTTGGCTCTATGTCAGGCATCTTTTGGTCTATCAAGCTTATATTTGAAACAGTGTCATCAAAACGTTCATTTCCATTCTGAACTAAACTGTCTGTTTTCTTTTCCGTACTTTCTATACATGTCTTTGGTTCTGTAGAATCTTTCCTTGATTTGCTAGTAGAAACTGGCAGACTAATAGTTTGTTTCTCATTACTAGATGAGTCTTTTTCCTGATGAATAGGATCTGAGTCTGTATGAACATCCCAAAGAATTGTTTCACTTGGTTGTGCAGATGATTCTGGTGTTTTACTTAAATAGTGCTGAGCTTCATGTTCATATAGCAGAGGAAGATCTTCAAAAAGCTCATGGCATTCTGGGAAACTACACTGAGCTTGAAATATCCTGTGACTTTTTGTATGCTGGGCAAGCTGGAATGGCAGCTTAAATGACTCATTGCAATTAAAATGCAAACAAAAATACACATTTGGATAGCTGTGTCTATTAAGGTGGTCTATGAAATGCTGAGAATCTTCAAATTGCCTTTGACAATACTTGCATTTTCCTTTGCTCCACTTCATTACTGTTTGTCGCACATTTAAATCAGTTGGATGTACGGTCATTGCATGTTTATTTAGAAATCCAATTCTTTTAAATATTCGGACACAGCCAAGAGCAGGGCACTTAAAGTTTCCTTCTTGATCTGTGGCATATATGTCCTTTGGATGGCACACGATTCCATTGATTTTATGAATTACTGAAGTTTCTTGATTCAGGTCATAGTCATCTTCTTCATAATCACCTTCTTCATCCTCTTCCTCCTCATAATCATCCCCACATTCAGGTAAAGGCTTCAAGACATTATTTAAAGAAGTATCAGGACTGCCATTTTCAATAACATTTTCAATAACATCTTCTGGTACACTTATGGGAATTTCAATGAGTTCAGCCACATGCTCGGGGATGACTTCTTTGTTTCCGTCACTAGAAGAAGTAAGAGTCTCTACTGCCAAATCCTTACTATCAGAATTCCCATTTTCAAATGAAATGGAAGAACAATTTATTTCTTCCAAAGCAGTGACTTCCTGATCATCCTGTTGAGCTGCAGCAATTTGCTGTCTCTGTATCTTCTTAACATGATTCTTTAAATGCTTCTGCATAAGTCCTCTGTTTCTAAATTTCCTACCACATATTACACATGCAAAACTGCCTTTTTTCTGATGTGCCTGGGCATGCCTTACAATGTGACCACCTAGAAATTCCTTGTTACATAACATACAACGATGCCTTGGGACATTGTGATCTACTCTGGAAGTATTAAGAGCTGTAAGGTTTTTCTTCGTATTAATTTGACCTTTAGGCTGCACTCCAGAGGCATCATCAGGATCAGTCTCTCCAGTGCTCTGATCTGTAAGAGAGTCAAACCCTTCATCCAATCCTTGCTGTTCCACTGTCCTTTTTAGATTACCTGCGTTATTTTCCAGTGTGCTTTCACTTAGAAATCTAACTGCTGATTTATCACTCAATAATGCTACACAGTTTTTCTTAATCATTACAAAGTTCCAAAATTCAGGGTCAAAGAACAATCCCTTTTTCAAAATTGGAAGTAATTCAAAACGAACACGATTCTGAACAGTACTTGTGCCTTCGTTATATTCTTCATCTGGACGTTTGTAAAGCTCTTCAACAGTATGATATGCTTCTAAGGAGCGCTCCAGAAAAAATATTGAGAGTGCACAAATCCTGAGGATCTCCAAATCATTTGGCAAAAAATGTGCAATTGTTTTATAAATCAGACATTTTGTTTTGGGGTCATCATGAAGATCGAGTTGTAGAGCACAACCACATATTTCGACACAAATTTGCAAGCCTTCTTCTTCAACCTGTAAAAAGAAAAATATTAGTGCTAAATACTTCTTTTCTTCCAAAAAGATGGTTATACCAGTGCATCTTTAAAAAATATAACTCTTAAAATGAAAGCTAAATAAACATGGTATTCCAATGTGCAATTTTCCTTATTTAGTAGCCTTTACTCTTTATAGACCTTTTTTTTTTACCTTGAGAATAATCTGGAATAGATAGCCTTTTAGCTTGTGATTTGTTTAATTTTCATGTCTGACAAGCCCTACTACCCATAATACAAAATAGATTTATGGTGATTCATAAACTTATGGTGATTAAGATTTCTTACACTTCTAGACCCCCATTTATTATTTTAGGAACAAATCTCATATTCTTTGAGAGAAGGGTCAAAATTACATGTATTTTAACAGATTTGTCCATTTTCCACATTAAGAAATAAAGTAGGCCTGTGGGAACTTTTATTATAATGCTATATGAAAAAATATTACTTATTTTGCTTATTAAGTAATGCTATTTATCCAAGCTGTCGACCCATCTTAGTTATAATAGTGTCTCTAGTGGTTTGGAATAATCTAAATGCTTATGTTGATTGGAAGAGACACCATAATAACGTCCTTAACATCGTATTTATGTACATACACCATACTGCCTACATATGGTATATTATAGATTACAGGGAGGGCTACTACCTTGCTAGCCTCACGTTTTCTTAGTCTCTTATATGCTGTGTAACCCTGCAGAACTACTTAACCATTCCCACAGGCAGACCTGACCTTTACGTATCCTATTCTCACTTTACGCATCCTATTCTCACTTTACGCAGCTAGTAAATTCCTAGTGATCCTCCTATTCATTCTTTGAGAATCAGTTCTACTCTGAAGGTCTCTGCCCTGAGGTACAGTTAAAATTCCCCATTCTTTCCACCGAGAATAACTTATTTTTAAAAAACATTTCCATTTTGTTTTTTTTGTTTGTTTTTCTTTTTTGTTTTTAAACAGAGTCTTGCTCTGTCCACCAGTCTGGAGTGCAGTGGCACAGTCTCGACTCACTGCAACCTCTGCCTCCCGCGTTCAAGCAATTCTCCTGCCTCAGCCTCCCGAGTAACTGGGGCTACAGGCGTGCGCCACCATGCCCAGCTACTTTTTTTTGTATTTTTAGTAGAGACGGGGTTTCACTGTGTTGGCCAGGATGGTCTCGATCTCTTGACCTTGTGATCCGCCCGTCTCGGCCTCCCAAAGTGCTGGGATTACAGGCGTGAGCCACCGCGCCCGGCCTCCATTTTGTTTTATAAACATCTTTGTATGTGTGTTTCCTCACCCAACTTTGAATTCCTAAATTACAGGGGACAGTATCTCATTTTTTATATTTCTCTATTGTTAGCATAACAGTTGGCACAGTAACCTCTGAATAAACGTTTGCAGAATGAGTGAAAATCAGACCTCTCCATGTACTTAGTTTGCTCCTATAAACCCATCATCTACAACCTGGAATCCTTTCTGAGTTCCAACTTTTTATTTCTAAATGTCAATTATAATTAGACTTTACTACCTAGATTTTTCAGCTACAGCAAATTCAAAATCCATTCATTCAAAACAGAATTCCTTTTCTTTCTGCAAACTTCTGTCTACCTCCTCTATCTTTTTTATTATTTCATTTTTTTGAGACAGAGTCTTACACTATCACCCAGGCTGGAGTGCAGTGGCCTGATACTGGCTCACTGCAACCTCTGCCTCCTGAGTTCAAGCAGTTCTCCTGCCTTAGCCTCCCAAGTAGCTAGGACTACAGCCGTGAGCCACCATGCCTGGCTAATTTTTGTATTTTTAGTAGAGACGGGGTTTCACCATGTTGGCCAGACTGGTCTCAAACTTCTGGCCTCTAATGATCCGCCCAACTTAGCCTCCCAAAGTACTGGGATTACAGGCATGAGCCATTGCGCCCAGATTACGTCCTCTATCCTGGCTCATAAAATTATAATGTATACAGATGCTCAAGTTTAAAAATGTTAAGTTTTTCAAAAAAGAGAACAGGCTACTTCCTTACCTGAAATCTTTTGATGGTTCCAGGATATTTATGAATTGAAGTTTCAATTTGTTCAATGAAATGCATGAATTGTAGCATTCACATCCCTTTAAGTATCTCCAACAACCACTCCTACCACACACAGTCTCTCCATTAGTCTCATCTCCCTCCCACTTCCCGTTGTGAAAAACAAAAAATAAAATGAAGAAAAAGTGCTCTGTAAACTATAAAAGTCTATACAAATGTTAGTACTATTCTCAGGTCATTAAAACCTCAGCTTGAAGTATTTCTTCTGTGAACCCTTTGAGATGTGCCATCTATAATGTCTCCTGAGCTCACATACTATTTATGACTCTTCACAGTACTGAGGCGATTGAATGATTTATTCCAACAAATGAAAGTCTTTTTAGTAGAGTATAAACAGTTAAGCATCATATTTTAATACTTATTTCGTCTTTGAATTTTCCTTTTATAATATATTATTAGGTTTACCACACATATGAAGATAAGAAAGCTCTATGATGGCTGGCAAAACCTCACCTACACTGCAAACTTTCTATAATAATATATCTCAATTTATGGTACAAATAAGAATCATGGTACAAAAATATGGATACATCTTTTTTTTTAAATTAAGTTTTACAGGTGATTCTAATGCACATCAGATGTTAAGGCGTGTTCTGTAACACAGTTTTCCTTTTTTGCTGGAAGAGAAGGTTAACTTTGAGAATGCATTTGAATGATAATTCACTATTTAATAAGCATACCATGAATGCAATTAGCAAAATAAATTAGAAATAAGAAAAAAACAAAGCCTCTGATAGAATGCTGCCAACTTTGTACCATGGTAATATGTCACTGCATGATCATACATCTAATGAGTAATGTGATAATGAATGTAATATAAATGCATAAATACGTAAAAAATTAAAATGTAAACATGTCCTTATATATTTAAAAGTGACCAACATAAAGATTCAGTTTAATGGTGACACCTAAAATGCAAAGTGGTGTTATCTTTATAATCAAAGTCCTATTGATATGTTGGGGGGAAAACTAAAAGATCTGCAGGATCCACTTTCATGTCTACATGGCCTTAAAAATCTTCCTTTCCTTCATTTTTAAAATCAAATAAATTTTATTAAAAGAGATTCAAGTTTCAGTGAACTGTTACTTCATTTTAAATTCAAGGGATAAATATATCCTATTTACCTCATCTTTAATGATTTTCATGAAAGGAAATATGACTCTCACATTAGTTGCTGTTCTTAAAAGCTGGTAGCACTGATCTACAAAAACTTGTTTGGAAGGATGAGATTTAAGCTGTAGTTTACTCCATATGAAAATCAACTCCCTGTAAATGAGAAAAAAAGAGAATTATCACGAATACAGTTGATTTAAATACAGACATTAGCTATCTTTCCCTGATTCTATAGTGCCCTGGCTGGAATGTTTATGAGTGTAAATATGTATTACATTCACTCCCAAGCTACTTCTGCTACCTATAAGAGAGTAAAAGAAGTTGGGAGAGAAAGAAAGATCAGAAATTACAATGTACAGTGGTAAGAATGAATTCCAACAATATGCTGGCATACCTAAGATGTCTCCGTACTGGATCAAAACAGAAATTCTAATCCAAATGTAGCAATACTGATACTACTTAAAAATAATAAACTTTGGCTTTTAGTTAATATTTTACTTCTAAGTTTAGAAACCAATGTTGAAGACCTTCTATAAAGAAACGGTTCATATTTTTCATTTTCGGTTTACTAAGATATCAAATGTACTAAATACTAAAACTGCAAGTATGTTATAGAACTGACTAAGAAATAGTACGTTTCAGACTTTCTACTTTTATTTTATTATTTTTTTTAATTTTTATTGCATTTTAGGTTTTGGGGTACATGTGCAGAACATGCAAGATAGTTGCATAGGTACACACGTGGCAGTGTGTTTTGCTGCCTTCTGCCCCTTCACCCATATTTGGCATTTCTCCCCATGCCATCCCTCCCCCGCTCAGACTTTCTACTTTTAAACAGGCAGGCTATGGACTATTTGAACTGTTTTATAGGTAGATTCTGTTCTAAAATATGGCCACTGTTATTGATATATATATGATACACAAGGCTAGGAGCACTGGGTTTTGAGGCAAAGGCAAATCACATGATAGAGCTGATATATTTGGATGTCACAGTTTAGCAAATTAGAATTCTTTAAAACGTCATAAAAGTGTACAAAGCATCATAATCTAAAAGTATTAAAATAATGAAAATATTTTTTAAAAAGTGATTTACTGAGCATATACTTTGAGTTCAGCACATACAAGTATTAAATCTAAGGAGAGCTTGATTACCATCATGAGGATGCACATAGTCTACTTAGACAATACAGAACACACAAAACAGAAAATGACAACAAGCAACAAATGAGAAGTAAAACCTAAATCCACTTCTCTTTCATACTAGCTATTTATTAAGTTTCAGTCCACGAACTCCTTCTTTTTTGCACTCATACTCTTTTAGAACTCTCACGAGGTTTCATGCCTTCCTACCAGGTCTCTAGCTTTTACTGCTTTCCAGTTGTCATGCTTCGGTATTTCCATTTATATTGCTTTCCAGCCCCTTAACTAGTCATATTCCTGCGAAATGGATGATTTCCTAGATCAGTCACTGACAGTAAACATTCCTCTATCCTGGTCGGGTTCTAACCTGTGTGTCTTGCAGGGTCTTACATTTCAAGTCTACTTTTGCTCTCATCTATATCATTCTTTCTCAATGTTACCACTTTAGGCCCTTCAATTTTACAAACATACTTCTACAGTGGTTTCTAACCTGATCTGTTTTCAGCCTCTCGGATCACATTTCATTTAGTGCCTACTCAATACGCTCTATAAAGTTAATAGCAAGAGAAATGTGGGTTTTAGAGTTAGAGGGTTCAGGATTTGAACCTTCTTAGGAACTCCTTACTCTCAGCTAAACTCCTTCATTTAGTCTCATTTTTGTTTATGCTGACTGCCGTACTTGGAAAGTACTTCATTCCTAAGATAAGCTCTTTTTTTTTTTTTTTTTGAGACAAAGTCTCACTCTGTCACCCAGGCTGTTAGTGCAGTGGCTGGATCTTGGCTAACTGCAACCTCTGCCACCTGTGTTCAAGCGATTCTCCTGCCTCAGTCTCCTAAGTAGCTGGGATTATAGGCTCCTGCCATCATGCCTGGCTAATTTTTAAATTTTTAATAGAGACAAGGTTTCACCATCTTGGCCAGGCTGGTCTTGAACTCCTGACCTCGTGATCCACCCACCTCAGGCTCCCAAAGTGCTAGGATTACAGGCATGAGCCACCACACTCAGCTTATCTTTCAAAGGCTCTATATCAAGTATCTCTTCAGGAAAGCCTTCATGAATACCCCAAACTAAAGTGACACCTACTTCAGGAAAGATCTTATCCCTCTTACTGATTTCATGCCTATCATATACCTCCTTGTTTATGTTTTATAGGTCCTACCTATTTCCCCAACCATTAATATATTGTAAATATATACCCTGACACATTGTTTAGTCGATGCAGTGTCAAGAACATGAAATTGGAAATAAGAGAGACCTAAATCTCAATACAGCATTATACACTAATTGGAGTGGCATACCCAGTTCAATAAGCCACCCTTTTCCAAGCCTAATACACAAAGGCAGAATAGCAGTGGCCACGTCTCCTATGTGACCCTCTTCTGCACTCCCCTTCAGATATTAATTCAGGGGTGAGAAAGTGATCCCCATCAGGCTAATCAGAATCTCTGGGATGTTCTCAACTCTAAACTATTAAGCTTAGAGGTTGCTGATGTTCCTGCTGGTCTGCAGCAAGAGAGACTTAAGCCAAATGACAAAAAAGAAGCAGATTTTAAAAAACATTAGCAATCTCAGTGTCCCTGGTAGCAGTTATCTTTGAGAACCACCAGTGGCCTTCCATGGAGCTTCATGTAGCTCATCCTGCTGCACCCTAAATCCTTTTTTCCTATACTGGTTAGGCACGGATGCTATCACTTACAAACTAACTAGTACAAATTCCAGCTCCATCTCTTACTAGCTGTATGACTGTTTTCTCTTTTATATAGTTTTCTTATACATAAAGGTTGGGATTCTTCCTATTCAATATCTTTATTAAAAGAATTAAGAGAGAGAATTGAAAAACTTAGGTGAAATGTCTGGCATATACTTCCCCTAAATGCTGAAAGCATTTAAAATGTACATTGCAATATCCTCATAAGTTTGCCAAGAGAAGGCTACCAGGATGGATCTTTGCTTTTGAGCAGGCAAAGCAGAAATCTCAGAATAGTGTTATGAAGCTCCATTTTGACTGGATTTACAACATGGGATCTGAGGTTTTAGTTGTACAGTGGATTCTGAAGGAAAAAAAAAAATTCTGAAAACCATTGATAGTCTTCTTTTAGAAGACCAAAACAGAGCAGGTTTAATGCAGCTTTTATATATTTTCCTTTATTCAGAGTAACATTAGAAAACACAGCACTCATTCAGGTTTCAAACACATTTCCCAGGTAACTGCTGATAAAAGACCCTATTAACTACTAATATTATGATTAAGTTATATGCTTTCTGAGAAAAGACTATATAATGAGCTCAGTTACCCTTACAATGCAGATTTTTTTTTCCGACTTGACCCATTTATTTTAAATAATTTTAATATTGCAGAGGCTGGAAGACTGCTTACGTCTGAACACTGGCTTCCCTAGTTACTAGCTGAACGGCTTGAACACAATAGGCTTATTGGATTAAATGACATATGCATATATAAAGCAAAGACTGTAGGAAGCATTCAGCAAATATTTGCAGCTGTTATTAATGACTGTGTAAGAGAAATGGGCTTAGCAACTTGTCCCACTGGCTTGGGATACAGCAAAATTGGATCTGGTTGTGTTCACACAGAGGGGACATAAATGACAAGCTGTCTATAGGTAAGGCCAGGATGAAACAGACAGCACAGACTTTGGAAGCTGAAAATAATCCTGCTTGTCAAATTAAAGTAAAATTAACTTTTAGAAGGAAGAAAAGAGACCTTAACATTCAGAAATATAGAAAAGAGGTAGAAGAAATAAGAGGGTAGGCCATCAGAACCCACACCACTTAGAAGGAATGGCCAAAAAGAAGGCTAAAGACTCCTTTCACGTTAGGCAGCTGGAGACACTGAGCTTCTATTCTTAGAAGGTATCTGTGGTCAGGAACTGGAAGATAGGCATTATAATATTTTTAAGGTCCCTCCCTAAAGAGTAGAAACTGGTTACCAAGAGGAGAAGGAAATAAAATGTATTTTTCTGGTTTTATGTGTATATACTTGATTCTAGTTATTTATGAGAGTATATTACAATGAAAGAATTAAAGATACTCTGTTTAAATAGTGTGATATAGCTAAGGACAGAAAACATTCCTATTTTATAGGAAAATATCTATTATAACTGTCATGACTTTTCAGTTTCCAAATAACCACATATCAAAAAATGATAATACTTCAAAACTATAGTTATATGCAGTATAACAACATTTCAGTGAACAGCAGACTGCATATACAACAATGGTCACATAAGATTATAATACCAGCACTTTGGGAGGCCAAGGCGGGTGGATCACGAGGTCAACAGATCGAGACCATCCTGGTCAACATGGTGAAACCCCGTGTCTACTAAAGATACAAAAAATCAGCTGGGCACAGTGGCGCGTGTCTGTAATCCCAGCTACTCAGGAGGCTGAGGCAGGAGAATTGCCTGAACCCAGGAGGCGGAGGTTGCGGTGAGCCGAGATCGCACCATTGCACTCCAGCCTGGGTAATGAGCGAAACTCCGTCTCAAAAAAAAAAAAAGATTATAATATATTTTTACTGTACTTTTTCTATATTTAGATATGTTTGCATAGACAAATACCATTGTGTTATAATGGCCTACAGCATTCAGTACAGTAACACTGCCATACAGGTTTGTAGCCTAAGAGCAATAGGCTATGTCATACAACCTAGGTATGCAGGAGGATATAACCATATAGGTTTGTACCTCTACAATATTCACACAAGGAAATTGCCTGTTGACATAGTGCTTAGAATATATCCCCATCATTAAGTGATGCATAACTGTATATAAAGGTGTGTATGTCTTACCACTACTCCTAATCTTTCTCTATTTGAAATTTCAATTTACATGGTATAAATTAGAATAAAAGTTAGCATAATCAATCTAACTAAAAATATACTGTAATCCATAGAAAACAAATTTACTTGTTTCTAGATCTAAGTCTGCTACTAACTAGCTACTTAACTCTTATCTCTGAGTTTGAAGATTTTAATCTTTAAAACAAGAAGAGATCCAGACACAGTGGCTCATGCCTGTAATCCCAGGATTTGGGGAGGCTGAGGAGGGCAGATTACTCGAGCCCAAGAAGTTCAAAACCAGCCTGAGCAAACTGGTGAAACCCTGTCTCTACAAAAAAATACAAAAATTAGCTAGGCATGGTGGCACACATCTATAGTCCCAGTTACTGGGGAGGCGGAAGCGGAAAATCACTTGCACCCAGGAAGCTGAGGCTGCAGTGAGCTGTGATAGCACCACTGTACTCTAGCCTGGGTGACAGAGTAAAACCCTGTCTCTCACCTACCCCTCAAAAAAACCAGCCAAAAATATTGAAGTATTATGATATGCAGCTATATGTTTTCAAGTTACTGTTTTAAGTAGCTGAGATTTTAAAAAAGTGTTTATAGCCCATGATTATTTCAGATTCTTAATGTTTAGCAAATAAAACCTAGTTTTTTGTTAAGAATTAATGAAATAGCAAAGTGCTAAGAGTTTCTGTGTCTTATGTGTGTATATTGGTATATGGGTGTATACTGGAGTTGAGGAAACAAATTCTTAATAGCCCTTGAAGAGTTTTTATTTTAGGTACCTAAAATCACTCATACTACATTTTAAATTACATGATTGCTAGGGTAAACCTGCTGCTTCATATATCCTACTAGCAACTTTTAAATGTTTTAAAAACTCAGACTCCAAATTAAAATTTAACTTCAAACCATTGTTTCATTTTAGCACATCCCTTAAACATTTACACTCTCAGTTTAGTGGTACATTATCTTTTCTTTTTAAAGTCCCTAGTTCTTAGAATCTACTATTGTTCCTTACACAATAAATTTTTTTGAAAAGTAGCTTGACATTTTCACATAATTTAAAAAATAAAGTCCATACTCTGCTAGGCAATTTTCTTTCTGTTGCCCATCTTACCATTCCAGTTTCTTTATTACAAACACTTACCAGATACAGTACATATCCCCATTCTGGAGCTGTGGAATAAGAAAGGATTCACAGAGTTGCAAGGCTAACATAGTTTTGCCTTCTTTTTCAGCATTACAGATGATATCAATTCCACTCTTACAATCAGTTTTCAATAAATGCTGTAAGAGGAAACGAGAAATCAGTTCATATCATTAAAAATATCTAAGAAGTTAGTTGTAATAAATGTTTAAACATTCAAAAAAATTACTTAAGATTTCTAGTTTTCTTCTACAAAGACAATGATGACTTGCACAGAAATATTTTCATGGTTTCATTGTACAGCACCTACATTTTACAGTGACTACTTTTAATCTCATTAATGTCCACAACCTAAAGGCCTAAAGGTACATACGATCCATTAGGAAAAGATTAATTACTTCACCTTAAGAAACAAAATAAACACGAGCATTTTACCTCTAGTACTTTATTTTGCAAGATCATAATGCTTCTTGGGTGTTTTTTTTTTTTTCCCCACCTGGCAAGCTATGAGCTTGTTGGCTTTTATTTGACCTCTTCTCCATCACATCAAAAGTGCAATGTGAATAATACTTATTAATGAGTATATTTTATTGATTTCATCATTTGTTAAAATCAGATTTTTCAACATGACCTTAAGTTATGGTGCCAAAAGAAAACACATCTAGATAATGTAATCCTTAAAGCTTTGGCATTACTGTAAAAGGAATTTAACAACAGTGGGCTACTATTTTTTTTTTTTGGTAGGGTTAAAATGGTAATAGGCAAAAATAGTCTCAAACAATACCTCCCGGAATAGCTGATCTTCTACAGGTGACATAAACAGACATGTGAAGAGTGCTTGATGGAAGTATAAGTCTTTACTGATTTCTGGGTGATTTATACAAGATTTAATAAGAGCCATTGCTTCGGGTATGCGTTCACAAGCAATTAGGTATCTGGCACGTAGTTCAAAGAACAGTGGATTTTCAGAACTTAAATATTTGTTCACTATATTAAAAAGAAAACAGACTCTATTACTCTCAAGAAAAGATTCTCTCAAACTTTGTTCTTTGAAACTTTACCATTAAAATATGGTTTCTAATTAGATTTAACTAGTTAATGAAATAGCATTTTCCTTAGTAGGAGTTTATTTGTGAAAAGAATATTCAGTTATATGGTTGGAAAAAGGAAAATAAGAGTGACACCAAAACAGTGCTCAAGAAATATTTGTTGATTTCTTCTCAGTCTAAAAACTAAATAACAAAAACAAAATTTTAAAAAGAAAAATATTTTCTTCTTTCAGTTCATTAATATGTTAAAATAGTTTCCAAGTAACATGGGTCTATGATGTCTTTTTAGTCTAAGATTACATACTTTATCTTCTTACTGCTCAATATTTTCTTTAAGATTAAAAGGCTGAATCCTAATCTGTCACATTAAAACCATGTTAGTTCACATTATAGATGTAATCTGAATAAATGAAA
The DNA here is from genome assembly GCA_028533165.1 of Leontopithecus rosalia. Lineage (NCBI taxonomy): Eukaryota > Metazoa > Chordata > Mammalia > Primates > Cebidae > Leontopithecus > Leontopithecus rosalia. The sequence goes on from CM052665.1 coordinate 5,782,153, forward strand.
AAGTTGAATCACCAGAAAAATATATTTTATTTAAAGATAAAATTAATCCAAAAGTAGTGCCAAATAGGACTGCTTATTAATATACATTTATGTATCACTAAGGATAACTACTACTATTTTTACATAATTTAAAAATATATAAACACCATTAGCTACATAAATTTATTTAGACCTAACAACAACCTTATGATGGGTATTATGATACTAGCTTTATAGATTGCAAAACTGAGTCTCAGAGAGGTCAAATGACTTGCCCAAGGACAAAGAATTAAGTGGCAGAGCAGGAACTGGAACCCATATTTGTATGATTTTGAATCCAGAAGTATTTTAATTACTTAATTAGTAGCTTCTACAGTGCTTATGAATGTTTTATTTTGGCATAAACATATGTCTTGCAATTCTGTTTACAATATATGTTATGCATACGTTGATGTATATAGTTAATGCAGAGATAACTTCAGTCTGCTCTTTACCCTAATGATCACCAACTAGAGAAAAGTCATCCATAGAAATGAGGCTCTAGAGCAGCTTTTCCCAAAGTGTGAGGTGTGCTAGTACAGGTATCAAAGGAGTATTTCTTATCTTAATGTAATTCCCAGCCTAAAAGGCCATCAGCCCTCAGACCAACCAACAACAGGTTTATTCCAGATCTTATGTTAGTAAAGCCTAAATCTCCCTTAAAATCTCAAACTTTCTTCTCCCTGTCCTCGCTTCTCTTGAAGCTCTGTCTTTGTCCAGCTCCTTCGCACTCTGGCCACATGTAATCTCTTCATAATTTCCTCCAGTCTATCACCCTTGCCTTTCCTATATTTGACTCTTCATACTTCCTCAGTAACCTAACTCTTCTTCCTCAGCTCCACCTCTCTCCCTTTTCAGGTTTTTTTTTTTTAATCCCTTTCCAAGATCCACACATCAAACACCAGTGTCCTTTTTATTCCTTGGGTTCTTCATACCACCGTCACATGTACCTTGACCCTACCCTCCTCGTCTTGTTCCATCTCCCATTCCATCACAGGTCCTCCTCTACTCAACTGCATTCGCAACTCACCCTAACCCTTAACTTGTGACTGACTAATGGAGATAACCTGCTCAACAGAATATGCGGTAGGAAGTGTCTTTCTCACCAAACCAAGGTCTAACTGGTTTCAGGGTTGGGAGGTCTCGTTTTTTCCTCTTGGCTGTCTCATAACTGAACTCCATAGGCTCTCTCCACACTTTTAAATGTCGGCCACATTTCTATGCTTATTCACTATTGCTGAGCTTACATCTTACAGTTTAGGTGATCCAAAATGTTCTGGGGGTTCAGGAATAATATGGGGAACATTTTTGTAAAGAATTAACTAAAAGCAGTTGACAAAGCCTCCTGCCTTGAAAGAAAATTTTGGCCTACAAAGGACCACTGTTAAATCAGATTGGACAGGAGTTGATACCAAAGAAATATACCGGTAGTGACGGTATGAGACAAAACTTCTAATGCATAAAGTTTGGGAAATACTGCTCTAGAGTATTTGGCATTCAAATGTATTCACTTGGTCACTTATTCACTCATGCATTCATCATGTGATCATTCATTCAATCAGCAAATTAAGCATCTACTGTATACCAGGCACTGGGCTAGCTATAGGATATGCAATAATAGTGACAAAAATTCAGAGTTCCAGCCCTCATGGAGTTTCCTGTGTAAGGGAAGGGAGATTCCATGTGCTTTCATGAAAAGCAGAGTTTTTGTTTCTTAAAGAAAAATATGTTCCTACTTAAACAGATTTTAAAAATATAACTAAAGTGACAAAATATACTCTTTTTAAATAAATAACATCTAGTAGATGTGGTACCACTCAGAATTTCCATTACGAGAAATAAATATATCAAAACTGGTGTCAGAAATCACTTGGGGCCAGGTTAGAAAAACAAACACTTTTCATGTGAAAATACATCACTCCATTATTCAGTATTTTAAAATGAAGAAAAATCATTGTTACTGCTCTAGTTAGCAAATGAAAGTGTATTTGCTTCTCACAAATGTTGGTTTGATTTTGAATCTCCTGAAGTACCTATCTCCTGAGATGCTGGCTGAGCTTTAAGGACAGCTTGCAAAACTGGATCTTCCCATGGGCCACCATCTCTAATGATTCGAGTCACCAGTTCCAGATTCACATTTCCATATCTGCGGAGGTGATTCTGGCATTCCTAGGAGAGAAAAATCATTTTGGCTCTGTGAATTTAAAGGGGTTAAAAACTAAACTTGATCATTATTGTCAATAAAATGACTGATGGCCAGCTATTAAATTATAAAAGAGAAAGGGTTACTATTGTAACTTAAGTAGGGTGTCAAAACCCCATGAACACAAATAGGCTTTATTGCCAAAGGTTATACAGTATGCATAAAACTGGATTTAGAAAATCCCATTAAAACAGGGATGATGTGTAACCTAAGGGAAAAACCTAAGGGATACATTATTTCTAGGAAAAGAACCAGGTTGCAAAAAACTGAAACTTAAATGTTTAGTTAAATTTATATAAAGGCGCATAAAGTACCTCTTAATAATGGCAGGCAAGAGCCTGACAAGAAAGAGAGAGGGTGGGGCAGGGGGTGTGGGGTGCCTTCTAAATGTAGTCTCTGTTTGGCAGGTAGACAAAAGTCTCCTGTCCTGATCCCAAACATATAATCTGAGTTGCGGCAGCAGGCTGGAAGATGGAGATTCTATTTCCCTTTATGGGATAATTAGATTTGCATTTTGGGGATAAAGAAATGACTGGTTAAATAAATAAATCTAACCTATAAATAAGTAAATCCAACCTCTACTTTGCTTTAGATTTATGATAAAGATGTACTGGTAAATTGGGCAATAGCTGTGAATGTGTCCATACATTTTCTGGGTTTTTTTTTAAAAAGATACTTGAAATGTTTTTCAGAGAATATGCTTGGACTTGTCATTAATTTAATGAATTTATAAATTTCATTTAGTAGATTTAGACTTACAAGATTTGTTAAGTTTGATTATGCTTTTCGATTCATTACATATTGTGTTAGTTTTTTTTTTTTTTTTTTGAGATGGAGTCTTGCTCTGTCCCCCAGGCTGGAGTGCAGTAGAGCAATCTCAACTCACTGCAACTCTGCCTCCTGGCTTCAAGTGATTCTCCTGTCTCAGCCTCCCGAGTAGCTGGAACTAAAGGGACGTGCCACCACACCTGGCTAATTCTTTGTATTTTTTGTAGTGATGGGGTTTCATCGTTTTAGCCAGGATGGTCTAGATCTCCTGACCTTGTGATCCACCCACCTCATCCTCCCAAAGTGCTGGGATTACAAACATGAGCCATCACGCCCAGCCGAGGTATTATTTTTCAAAATGGTTCAGAGAATTTAATTTGACAATTTTAAAGATTAACTGCATATCTAGTAAAAGTATTATTTTTTAAAATGTACAAATAGAGCTTAAAGCCTTAAGAAAAAAACTAGATGTAGAAACTGGCAATGTTAAAAAAAAAAAAAAGCTGACTATTAATTGTACATCAATCAAAACACAACCAATTGCCAGAATTTAATTCTGTGCTCACAAAATCTCTCAGATATTAAAAACTTCATAGAATTTATAAAGCAAAGCTTCAGAATTTAAAAAACATATCTTCACAAATGTTACTTATTAGATAAATCAAGGCTATATATTCAAAGTGGCTACAAACGTTTGGCTTTTATTAAACTGTCCTATTCTTTCATTATTTGCTGAGATTATAGTGATTTCTATATGCCACATTGCATTCCTGGTTAAAATATACAAAAGGTTTTACTTGTTTTATAAGAGAACAAGATAGTAGAAGAAATCAAGTTTTAAGATAAAGAATCATTCAGTCAAATAAGTCAAAACATTATTTATAGTCAAACATTATGAAAATTAATGTCTTCTAAAAGTTATTTAAGGTTGGTCCCAAATTAAGCAATCAAGCAAACAAAAATCCTACAAACAATGGGCAAGTTACTTAACCTCTCTGTGCTCTATCAGTCATTTCCTTTACAAAATGGATACTAAAACACCTACTTCATAGGATTGTTGTGAGGATGAAGTAATGTTATACAGTATGGGAAAGTGCTTGAGACAGTGCCTAGTAGTAAACACTCAAAAGATGTTAGCTAGACACCATTATTTCTTCTAGTATTTTTTAAAGAGTTTGAATAAATATTTTATTTTAGGACGTCTAATTTCCTTGGCATGAAATTAGTTTCTGCATGTCCACATGTTAGCATGTTAAGAGCATTCATTAAACAAGGTAAATATAAAGGTATTGATCATCCATGAATTGAACATACACGGAGCATTGTAATGATTTCTGGCAACAGCTTTATGGGTACAAACAATGATCAACTGAAACCTCCCAAAGTAAGCAAGGTAGCAAGCTTCCAAATTACTCTAGACATACAGATTACTGCCCCCAAAATTCAACTAATGTAAGCTAGCTTTTGGTCCAATCAAAGCAAAAGATACCATTCTACATAACTGGTCTGGACCCGTCAGCGGTTTATCATCAGATGAAGGTCTTACTTTAATCTCAAATATAAGAACTTTGGGACTTAGCTACCTACTCATTCACCTATTGTACATCATGAATTCTTTTCTCAAGCCTGGACTCTTCCATATCTCCCAAAATTCACCTTGTCTTTTCTTACCTATGCCATTTCTCATGTCATTCTCTTACAACTTCCATAAGCCTATCTAAATCCTTTATTTCCACAAACCCACTTTCACCATGAACTTCCACTAGCTACCTTAATCCGTAATAAACTTAATTTCTTTTCCTGCCATACTGAAAATTTGTACTAGGCCACTCTTCTGTACATTATTGTGTAAGAGGAAAGCCTTGCATTACTATCTTAAGTGTTGATATCTTACTTTTTAAACCAAGACAGGAAAGGAAAAGTGTGCCAGAGAAGATACATCCTCAATAATAAATAACCTTTTAATCAAAATAGGGTTGTATGGAAATCTATGTAAATGGAAGCACTATGAATCTGAATTAAATGAAAATTCCAGAGTACAGCTACAGACCACCACCTATCCAATTCACTCATAAGCAAGTTACTGCCACTAAGACAAAAATGTAAAGGGTCTTCAATATGTTTAATATAATAAAAATATAATCTTCAAAATACAGTCATCTTTATAATACTTTGAAATGAGAATCATCATAAATCTTATTATACTTTCATTGGTTATCTCATAGAAAACCAGTTCATAAAGTTATAAAATTTAAGGATGTTATACATTTTCTTTTACAAAACGGCAATCATGTTTAATTTGCCATTCTTTTTTTTTTTTTTCTGAGATGGAGTCTTGCTGTCTCCCAGGCTGGAGTGCAGTGGCGCAATCTCGGCTCACTGCAACCTCCACCTTCCAAGTTCAAGTGATTCTTCTGCCTAAGCCTCCCGAGTAGCTGAGAGTACAGGAATGTGCCACCAAGCCTCTTTTTGTTGTTGTTTGTTTTGTTGTTGTTGTTGTATTTTTAGTAGAGACGGGGTTTCACCCTGTTATCCAGGATAGTCTCAATCTCCAATCTTGCGATCTGCTCACCTCAGTCTCCTAAAGTGCTGGGATTACAGGTGTGAGCCACCATGCCCGGCCAATTTGCCATTCTTTTTTATGGTAAGTTCCTGAGAAATATTTACCTGATAAATTTATCATTCTGAGTTTGCCCATATAAAGGGAACAGTTATAACAATGAAAAAAAGTTACTGTTTTTCAAAAGAAAGTTCTTACAAAGAAAATAATTTAAAATGAATGTTTGGAATTTGGAAGTGTTTGCATTATGATTGCTGTTGCCAAAAATCAGTGTGTCACCTATAATACTTCTATTATGCCGTTAAAAAAATAATTTTCTGTTGAAAAAATTTTCAATTCAAGCATTTTAATGACTTTTGAATTCATCGTTAAAAGTGGTTAGTATTAAAGAAAGCAGATTGACTTTAGGAATACAAATTTGGTAGTTAAATTTCACTTTCACATAATTAACAGAAGGCATTTTAAACTAAGCATTGTGATTCAGAAAAGACAATTTTCTCTTTTTTTTAATTTTGTTCATCTTTGGTTTCTTTTTATTTATTTATTTTCTATTTTACTTTAAGTTCTGGGAAACATGTGCTGAACATGCAGGTTTGTTACTTAGGTATACATGTGCCATAGTGGTTTGCTGCACCTATCAACTCGTCATCTAGGTTTTAGGCCCCACATGCATTACTTATTTGTCCTAATGCCCAGAAAAGAAAATTTTCTATCAAAAGTATCCTTTTAACTTACAACCAAACATCAAAGTAAACTGAACCTAAAATTGAATTACTGTATCACTGTGATACAATAATTTTGAAAATTTTTCAAAAACATGGCATAATCACACTACTGTCACTTTATACTCTTGAATTTAAAACATTATTTTAGTTTTATCCTTTTTAAATGTACTTATAGTATGAGTACATGTGCATAAGTAACATATACATAAAGGGGATATGCGCTCAAACTGTATTTTAAAAACTGTATACTATATCAGAAATCTGGAGCTTCCTGGTCTTAGGTATTATTTGTTTTTATATTTGTGTTTGGGGCTGAATAGAAAACTCATCTTTGTCTTCCATTGATTATCATGTCAGTTTTCTTCACTATCTCCTGATTTGCTTCTTCCTTGCCATTTCTACAATTACCAGTCTAGTCTAGGCCTTTGTCAGCTACCACTCAGATCACCAGATTAAAGTTTCTTCATCCCTCCCCATCTAATAAGGCAGTCTTCAGGTTTTAAAATCTTAGACTATGAAGCTCTCAAGAGAGCAGAATAAATAAAACATTTATATAAACCTGTTCTTTTGCCATATGCATTACTGTAAACATATGAGCATATCATTATTTAGAATAGATTAGGGAATGTGGCCTAGAAAGAATGCTGGGATGAGAGTAAGACTTAGGCCCACATTCTGTTTCTATCAACCTCAACTCTGTTGGGGCTTAATTTCAGATACGTAAAATAAGGGAATTGGATAAAAAATTTTTAAGATGACTCTGTTTCAAAATTATAAAAATGTGTGAATGCTTGTAAGTTACATTATTTGATTTTAAAAAATAAGTAGAATTATGTACTCATTGAACTATTTAAGGATATCCTTTTTGGGACTTTTAAAACATGAATATTTTAAAATATGAATAATGATTCCTTGTTTAATAAACTTGATAAAAAGTAACAAATGTACATGCTACTTTAATTAGCAGTTTTATCTGAAGAAGAAGCCAATCATAACTACAGTAAAGCCATCAACTAAAAGCAGCTTTTTTCAAAATTAGTTGGTAGTTACAATCTAATGGAAGTACAACCCTATCATTAGCTTTTTCTTTTTTTTTTTTTTTTGGTGGCATAGAACTATTTAATCATTAAAGTCATTTCCAGTATGGTGCCTCCTTGCTCACCTGCTGCCCGAGGAAGGGTGGGTGGGCCAGGGCTTGGGCCCCAGGACCTCCCCTACCCCAGGACAAGCAGCAGAGCCAGGGCTTGGGTGCATTTCAGGGAGACAGCAGGGGAGGGAGCTCAGTCTTTTTTGGCAGCAGCTTTCCTCATGGCGGCCAGGACATTGCTCAGCTCCTCCCGCTTCCTCTTGGCCCGGATGTGTGTTCCCACCCTTTTCTTGATGAACTTGAGGGCCCGTTTGTCCTTGGAGACCTTCAGCAACTCCATGGCACGCCGCTCGTATGGGGCAAAGCCACACACCTCCCGGATCATGTTCCGCACGAACTTGGTGTGTTTGGTCAGACGCCCGCGGCGGCGGCTGTGCCTGGGCTTGCTCACGTTCTTGGTTACCTTGTGGCCCTTGTTGAGGCCCGCGGCCATAGGATACCGAAGAGCCATGGCTGCCACTCTCCAGTGGCGACCGCGGCGGAAGGTCATTAGCATTTTAAAGTAAGTAATGAATTAATATGGCTACCATCTTAATTGTCACTGTTCCAACTACTGTCATCATCCTGACCTGTACTACATAGGCCCTGAAGCAGAATTAAGGTGCATGCAAGATTTTTTGAACACAAGTTCGCATACAAAGAAATAAATATAAAATTTGATTTAGCAGAAAGAATACTGGAGTCAGTCCAGAGAACAGGTCACAGTACTGCCTAAGCTACAAGTAACTGCCTAGGCTAGTTACTTAGTCTCCCATAATTGTTGTTTAATGGATTAATGAATGAATCTCTCTGGTACTTAGTTTCATCACTTATTTAAAAATGAGATTGAACTTAATGCCCTGTGCAGTTCCTTATAGCTTACATTTTCTATATTTTATCTGGAAGAATATAAATTGTTTCAAGCACTAATATACTGAAAGGTCTAGTTGTTATGTATTAGGACACTCTACATGATCTTTCAGTGAACAATGTATGCTTCAAGGATGTGTTCTCAGAGCTAGTTTTGAAGTTAATCCTAACACTGATTTTTAAAAGCAGTTACATGCCTACTCTTGACAATACTAGACTGCAAGAGGCTCCCAATCTTTGTTTATGGTTGGATGTACCCTCTCCTGAAATGACTGTTCTATATCATTATTCCCATGTCAGGGTATACTGGCCTTTCCTGAAATGTATACAATTTGTTGACACTGACAGTCCTATCTTTTGGAAGCTTGCTCTTGATCCCTTTGGCTTAACTGTCTCAAGTTTATTTATTACAAATTTTATGTTTGAAATAACTCTGTCTCTTGCTCCTCTTCAAGATAATTATACAAGTTCAACAGCTGAACTGAAGTAAGGTTTTTTTTTTCTCAGAAGATTATTTTGAAAAAACACAGAAAGTGAAAATCTTTTTGAGATAGTGATATGTAAGAATTATTAAACAGAATGAACCATTTCAAATAGATAAAAGCCAATGGCAAAACATCAAAGCTTTACCCATTGCTACCCAAAAATTATGTAAGAAACACAATCATCCTGAAGTGATTTCAGAATCTGAAACTTTAACAGTCCTTCCCTCTCCCAATGCTAAATGTGTGGCACATTTATCAAATATGTTTCTTTCATAGATAGTGAAATATTTTCCCTTATACTTTTTCTCACAGTTGAGCATGTTTCAACTTTCATCTTTTCTGCATATTGTCAAAGTAGACTCTACAAGTAAATGTTTGATATTTTCATCCCACCAATACATTTACTGATTCATCTTCCATCTGACTTTGCAAGGTGGTAATAAATGGACTATGTAGACAATACACCTATTTCGTGTGTGTGTTACGGGAGGTACTGTTTTATACAAGGTGGTTAAGGAAGGATGTTAGTTTTTCTTTAAAAAAATTAACCTAATTTTCTAAAAAAAAAAAAAAACAAAAAACAATCCACCACTGTGGATATATACACGAATTACTAATTCTGGCTTTTAGGAATTCTCCCATTCACCTACTCTAAATTGAAACTTGCCAACCAACAATTCCATTGATGTACACAGTGGCCCCTATTGCTTCAATCTTTTTAATTTCTAATTGACAAGTAAGAATTGTATATATTGGCCAGGTGTGGTAGCTCACACCTGTAATTCCAGCACTTTGGGAGGCAGAGGCGGGTGATCATTTGAGGTCGGGAGCTTGAGACCAGCCCGACCAACGTGGAGAGACCCTCTCTCTACTAAAAATACAAAATGAGTTGGGCATGGTGGCACATGTCTGTAATCCCAGCTACTCGGAAGGCTGAGGCAGGATAATTGCTTGAACCCAGGAGGTGGAGGTTGTGGTGGGCAGAGATCGCACCATTGCACTCCAGCCTGGGCAACAAAGGCAAAAACTCTGTCTCAAAAAAAAAAAAAGAATTGTATACATTTACAGTGTACAATATGATGTTTTTTGTATACACTGTAAAATATTTACAACAACCAAGCTAATTAACATATTCATCACCTCACATACTTATTTTTTTTGTAATGAAAATATTTAACATTTATTTCTAGAGTAGTTTTCGAGTGTACAATACATTATTATTAGTCATAATAACCATAGGTATAATAGACCCCCAGAATTTATTTATCCAGTCTAACTGAAACTTTGTACTCTTTGACCAATATCTCTCCATCCACTGCCACCTTCAGCCCCTGGTAACCACCATTCTACTCTTGCTTCTGTGAGTTCAACATTTTTACACTCTGCATATAAGTGAGATCATACAGTATTTGTCTTTCTTCACTTGGATTATTTCACTTAGCATAATACTCTCCAGCTTCATTCATCTTGTTGTAAATGACAAGATTGCCTTATTTAAGATGAAACAGTATTTTACTGTGTGTGCGTGTGTGTGTATATGTACACACACACATACACATATCTCATACCATATTTTTAAATATCCATTCATTTATTGATGGACACAGATTGATTCCAATGGTGCAGTAAACACAGGAATGCAGGTATGTCTTTGACATAATGATTTCCTCTTTTTTGAATATACACCCAGTAGTGGGATTGCTGGATTATATGGTAGCTCTATTTTTAGTTTTTTTTGAAAACACTCCATACTATTTTCCATAATAGCTTTACTAACTTACATTCCCATCAACATGGTAGAAGAGTTCCCTTTTCTCTACGTCCTCACCAGCACTTGTTATATCTTCTGGTTTTTGTAATAGCCATTCTAACAGGTGTGAGATGATATCTCACTATAGTTTTTATTTGTATTTTTCTGATGATTAGTAATGTTGAGCATTTTTCATAGCCATTTATATGTCTTTTTTTTTAAGTTCTGGTACAGTTTAGCAGCCAATAAACACATGAAAAAAATTTCAACATCATTGATCATCAGAGAAATGCAAATCAAAACCACAATCGGATACTATCTCATGCCAGTTAGAACAGCAATTATTGAAAAGTCAAGAAACAACAGATGCTGGCAAGGCTGTGGAGAAATAGGAATGCTTTTACACTGTTGGTGGGAATGTAAATTCAACAACTGTGGAAGACAGTTGTTGGAAGACAGTTGTGGAAGACTCCTCAAGGATCTAGAACCAGAAATACCAATTGACCCAGCAATCCCATTACTAGGTATACACCCAAAGGAATATAAATTGTTCTACTATAAAGATACATGCACACGTATATTTACTGCAGCACTATTTTACAATAGCAGAGACATGGAACAACCCAAATGCCCATCAATGATAGACCGCGTAAAGAAACTGTGGTACATGTACACCAAGGAATACTATGCAGCCATAAAAAGGATGAGATCATGTCCTTTGCAGGGACATGGATGAAGCTGGAAGCCATCGTCCTCAGTAAACTAACACAGGAACAGAAAACCAAACACCACATGTTCTGACTCATAAGTGGGAGTTCAACAGTGAGAACACACGGAAACAGGAAGGGGAACATCACACACCTGGGACAGTTGGGGTTTGGGGTGGCAAGGGAAGAGAGCATTAGGACAAATACCTAATGCATGCAGGGCTTAAAACCTAGATGATGGGTTGACAGGTGCAGCAAACTGCCATGGCACATGTATACCTATGTAACAAAACTACATGTTTTGCACTTGTATCCCAGAACTGAAAGTATTTTTTGTTTTTTAAACTTCACAAAAGATGATACATCACTAAAAGAAATGTTTTATAAGAGAGGCATGCCTAAACTTCAGAAATGACTGTGGACCTACTTATCTTTCATTTGTTTGGCAAACATTTATATCGTACTAAGGGATTAACACTACTAAGTACTGGAGAGACAAGAATGAAAATCAGTCTCCACCCACTGGATCTAACCACAAAGAAAATACATGGGGATTAGTTCTTTGTAAGTAATGGTGGAAAAACTTAGCAGGGGGCGGTGGGGGAGGTAGTCACACACAGTCAAAGTGTAGTTGAGTAGACCCAGAAGAGAGCTATCTGAGCCGAAAACATGGTAGCAGTTTTGAAAATTCTCCCCACAAAATGCCTTGCTCTTAAGCTGATACGTTGTTTTCTTTGAAAGCCTTTTAGCTAGCACTACAAAGGCTGTTTTGAATACCAACATTAGGACTTTCCCAAATTAAATCCTTGGGAAACTTAATTCCAAGTACTCCAGAGAAGAGTCATGGTCCAGGTTGTGAAGTTTTAGTGGAAAGTCAGTAGTTCTAAACACCTTCATCTTAGCTAAAAATAATAAAATCTGGCAGGTTTGCTGGTTTATGATGACTATACACTCTTATTAGGGGAGATCAACACTTGCCCCAGGAAGCAGGGTGGGCTTTTCATCTCCTTTCTTGTGGCTGGCTCCTTTGATTTTTTTCCACTTCGGCTATGGTGCTACTGCAGTGAGATAGCCTTGAGCCTCCTGCTTGGGAAATAATATCCCTTACCAAGTCCTAACTCTCTTTCCTGACTGACCCAAAGGAAAAGCAAATAAAAAACAGGTTGTGTCTCAGGGAAAGAAGGCTTAACTAAGGCCTACTTCTAGCCTGAACAAAAAAGATCTTTGTGACTTATATAATGGCTCCAAGGGATGAGGATAGAATTTTCTCCAAAGTCAGGGCAGGCTCATTAAAACATTTGCAGAGCTTTGGTAGTAAGATTTTTAGATTACTAGTTTAGCTGGCATTTCAGTTACTACCCCACAGTTGCTTTTTCCCCTTCTTATTAAAAAATAAATAAATAAAACATCTATGTTTCTCTTAATTTATAAAAGTAGCAAATGTTCTTTAAAAAACAAAAAACCTAACCATCTATTGGGCAGTAGTACTTGGACGTTCCAATATGTCATTGGAACATTAAAGCTCAGTGTGTCTAGAATGAAACTTGACATCTTTCTATATGCTGCTCTTCCCCCTTATATAATCACTGCTTACTTAACACAATGTCACCACTCTGTAGTTATTTCCACAGATGCCCAAGAATACATTTGCTCCTTCTCTGTCTTCCTTATCTCCATCCAATCAATACCATAACCTGAGATTTTAGTTCTAGATTATTGTGTGTTTTTTCCATTTCTATTTTACTTTTCCAGAATCATTTGACATTAATGGGTTCTTCATGACAGCCGTAATAAAAATGCCTTACTTCTTCCTCAGGTCAGTCCTATTTCTTTTATTCTATAATGACCGTATTTGCAAATCTTAATTGTGATCACCTGGCATACGACTTCATTGTCCTGGTAAAAGACCTGTCATTGGTTTGTTTCCAAGTATTGGTTGGAACTATCTATTTCTGTTGCCCTATCTTATAAACTATAGAGCTTGACAGCTGTATTATTAAATCATATTTTTCCCCTTAAAAATCTCAAGACATTATTTATGCTGGCATTCTATGGAGAATTTTATTGCTGGCCTGATTTGATTTTTTCCTTTGTGGGAATCCTTTTTATTCTACCTACATGATTCCTACATTTGCAGGAACTTTCCTTTATCCCCAAAATTAAAAAGTATAATCAAGATATATCTGTAAGTAATTATGAGTTGTAAATTGAATTATGGTTTAGAGATTATTTCCTTCATTCATTTGGTTTTTGCTGGAATTAATCTGCTAATTGCCTTCACTGTACTTTTAATAGTTCCATCTCTATAATATTTTACCTCTATGTGTTCTTTGGGGTTGTCCCTTCTTTGCAATTTCACTTAATTTCATGGAAAATATTAGGAACGCAACATCGGCAAAAACATAAGAGATCCTTTAAGAAAAGTGTTTTATTTTAAACCTCTTATCTTTCCATTTTTAACTGATGATAACTGAGCTATTTATCCTCTTCAGTCATCTTTATGTAGAATATCTAGAACAGAGAACTGTTTTACTAACAGGTGAATAAGTCTCTGTCAAATCCTTCATGCCCAAACAAAGAGAGAAGGAGGAAGTTTATATGTAGTACAGTTTAATTTGTTAGATCGTGGCCTATCAGAGTAAAGAGGAAGCTTCAGTAAAAGACAACCAAGCCTCTCTTGTAAGACTTTCTTACCTTTGGGTGTTGGGGCTGGCTGCATTTAGTTTGGGTCATACCCTCATTCTCTCAATGGAGAATGCTCACATGAAAAGGCATACATATATATGTATTTTTCTTTCTTTTTTTTTTTGAGACAGAGTTTCGCTCTTGTTGCCCAGGCTGGAGTGCAATGGTGCAATCTCAGCTCACTGCAACCTCTGCCCCCCAGGTTCAAGGGATTCTCCTGCCTCAGCTTCCCTAGTAGCTAGGATTACGGGCATGCACCACCACACCCTGCTAATTTTGTATTTTTAGTAGAGGCAGGGTTTTTCCATGTTGTTCAGGCTGGTCTCAAACTCCTGACCTCAGGTGATCCACCTGCTTCAGCCTCCTAAAGTGCTGGGATTACAAGCGTGAGCGACCACGCCCAGCCCATGTATCTTATTTTTAACATGGGTATAAAAGTCACTCAGGATTCCTGTTCTTTAGGTTTTGCTGCATGTCTGATGTACTTCTTAGAATCAGCAACAAGGATGAAACTGACCACACCCCAAATTCCTACCATCTGCTACTTCCTCCAGCCTCTGTTGTTACAAGCAGGGGATAGAGGGGGACATGGCTGTATACTATTGAAAGGTCTCTCTCTCTATATATATTATCTTTTCCTTTCTCACACATTTCCCTATTTCATAACACTCAGTCAATCCAGTACTGTTTGGTCCATCCTTCAATCTGGTTTCATCCTTGAGCAACTCACATAAAGCCCCCATCCTAATTTCCAGCATTTATCATTATTGTTTTCCCTCATTTTACATTATTTTTGTCATTTTATTGGGAATCTTGAAAACTGCTAGATCTAATGATGATGATGATGATGAATGAGGCAGGTGCATCATATGAGAAATGTAAACAAAAATGACTGGAAGCAAAAGGCTAAGAAAGATGACTTTAGAAGCCAGTAAATGGAATGTTTGGCTCTAAGAATGAAGTTTCCTCTGGAAACAACAGAGAGAAAAAATTAGTCGGTAGGTAAGGAGTTAAAAATTTTTATTGAACAACTCAGATTTTAGGAGATCAGAAATTCATGGAAGAAAATAATAAATCTAAGAGCTTGGTTTTGTTATTATTGTAAAAATAAAAATACAGGTAGTAAGACTTGAGAACCCATGCCCTTCACCAGACAAGCTCTACTGCCTGCCTTAAAAACAGTGACACGATCATTTTGCCAAGAATTATGGCACTTTACTCATTTTAACCCATAAAGTGACTGTGCAGCAAGTACAGTTATTGCCCTCATTTTACAAATAAAGAAACTGATACAGAAATTATGAAATTGGCCCAAGATGGCACAGTGTAAGTAGCAAAGCTGGTAGCAAAACTCATAGTTGAAATACAGGGCGGGAAACAGAAGTTAACTCAAATCCAACAAACCCTTGGTATTCAAAGTGTGGTTCAGGGGCTAGCAGCATCACTATCACCTTGGAGCTTATCAGAAATGCAGACTGGCAGCGCCCCTCCCACAACTACTGAATCATCATCTAAATCTTAAGATCCCCAGGTGATTATGTTCATTAAAATATGAGTAGCACTGTGTTTGTCCTACTTATGGGAGAAGAGAAAGAACACCATCTTAGGCTGGTATGAGTCTGTATGAAAGATATAGAGAAATGAACCACCTGGGGAGCTAGGGTGCACTTGCACTAGTACAATAATACATTTTAAATATTTCAAAAGGTGACATTTGTGTTGTTACTGAATTGGTCACTGTATTATCAATGTCAGTCAAAAGCCTGGAGAATTCATAAGCTTGGAAAATACAAGGTTTTAGGGAGATATACATGATGGACTACATGTGGCCCTTTCGTTCCTAAGGGCACAGGCCTGGGAAGCACCTACAGCAGAAGGTCAGTTCAGCAAATGAAGGCTGTTTCTCTAGGTAAAGATAACATGGGAACAAAAGGTGAAACCTCTCCTAGAAGTTAGGAGTTGGAGGCTCAAAAGTGGCAGAAGGTAGGGGGGTGGGGGCGGTTAGTGGATAGGCTTAGAATCAGCCAGGATTAGAGACTGTCAAAGGATCACAGCAGGAGATAGAAAAGTATGCAAAACTGTTAACTTTTCCTTGAGAAACTTCTTATTTTCATAACTGAATGGGCATCCTGCTTTCAAGGGAAAAAATAAAGGATATATCCCTTCACAAATGTTATGTTTTTGATACATTTAAAATAGAAGTTAAATACTGTCCCTCATGTACTCCAGACATTTCAGTGGTTCCCATTATCGCTGGTCAACCAACATCTCTATGAGTTATTTCACCTCCCCATTTCATACTGAAATATCCTTCCCCAATACCACCATGCTAGCAGTATCCCTGTCCTCCTTTTATTTTTCTCTAAGGAATCTGTCACTTTATAAAATATTTTTCATTTATAAAGGTTTGATTTATTGTCTTTCTGTCCCTATACCAGAATTATTAATAACTCCACAAGAGGAGGATTTTTCTGTTGTGCTTACTATTGTTTTTCTCAGACCTTAATGCACAGCACTATAAGGACTCAATAAACATCTGCAGAGTAAAAGTTTAAGAATGAATCACCAAGAATACAAGTGTCAAAATAAAAATGGAATGGAAAATTTAAGTTTTAAATACTTGAATATATACTCTAATTGGAACGTATGTTCCATGATGGGTTTTTTTTTTTTACCTCTTTTGCTGGATGTAAGAATGGTTAAAGTAGAATGTTCAATATAATGTACCTAATACAACAGTACTGGTTGTCTATAAGCCTTTCTTTCAACACCATGGTAACAAATGTAAGATATGTTGTCTGTATATTTCAGTTCTAAATGGGTGGTCAGAGACACTTAATTCCTAAGGGGAGCTCAAAGTACATCTTCCTTTTACTTCACCGAGTGGGTCAAGGTTCCTTCCCAATAAGTGGTAAAGAGATCAAATGTTATTTCATCTATAGGAGAGGTCTTCGATCTTTTGTCATTCCCATCTGCATTTACTCTCTTCTCTCCTATACCAAGTGCCCCCCCCCTCAAAAAAATAAATAAATTTCTGCCTCCTAGCTTGGCAACCCTATTATAAGAGAGAAAATCAAGTCCAACCAAAGGAAAAATAGCATGGGATAGACAGCCTGCTTCAAGTCTGGCAAAGAAGATTGTTTTTCACCAGGGCTAAGTTCTAGAAATCTACAAGGGTTGTAGGAGGCTCTTTTCTAGCAAATGTGGAATAGGAATTCCAGCTACGAACTGCTTGGGAATATAGTTAAAAATTAATTTTAAGAGTTTTCTTATCTGCCAGTAATAATAGGACCTTAAACCTTGCTATGTTAGCAACCATTAAAAACTTATAAGCAATAAATAACCAATAAGCTATATTTAGGAGGAGCATAATGGCCTATTTTAAATGTAGACAAAATGTGAAGTAGTAAACTTTTTTTTTTACCTGGAATGATCCAAGAATATCCTTTAAGGGCTCTTCATAAAACTCATCTCTTCCAAAGAACAGCAGCAACTCAAAGAAACTCCTAGAAAGAATAAGCAAATAACTTTCATTGCTTGAGTTTTGCTCCAATTCAAGATTATCAAATAGTAACAGCTACCTAATATCAAATATTTGACTTAAAATTTTTTTATTTAAAAAAATTGTACTCATCACTAGAATTCACATTATATTTTCTGTAAGACTTTAAAAGAAGTGCCTTCAAGGAGAATACAAACAAATATACTTAAGTTTCAGAACTTTAGAATGAAACAATTATACTACTCATGCCTACAAATGACCACAACGCAATAAAATTTAATGGCATACAAAGTCACAACAATGATAGCTATACATGGAAGGATGATCTAAAATGAAAACATTAAGTCCGGCTTCACCCTAAAGTAATGGGACTCCAGAGAAAATCCAAAATCTCATTTTTTTTCAGGGTGATATAAGAGTTGAATAAAATTAACACAAAAACATAAGAAAAGTTAGAGAATCACCATAAAACTCTAGGCCAATATTTATATTATAGCATATACTAACAATTATATCTAATAATTGACATGTGGTTCCTCACATTAGGCTTACCTTGATTATCCCACTCATAACAGGATTGCTCAAATTCTGTAGTTCCTCCTTTTTAAATAAATTATTTGGAAAACACTGTTACTAAATAATTTATGTGCTTTTAATAATTTATGAGTTCATAAAGAAAGGAACATGAAAAATTATAAAATTATTTATTTAGCAATCCAAAGTAGTACAGATAACAAATCCCTCTAAATCTTATATCTTAATTCATGTAGCAGATCCTCAAGTGTGAATACCTGAGGTTGTTTTTTTTTTTAGTAAATGGTTTTTGCTTTTAATCAAATCACTAATAAATACTAAAATTATAATATGTAATATAGCTATTATATAAGTTTTGAAACTCTAAGACCTAATATTATACGCACTTATAAACATAGCACAATTACCATACCCCATAACCTGATGTTTTTTTAAGTCTGACTACTACAAAATCTTAAAAATATCAACAGACCAAAAACTTAAAATCAGTCAAAAGCAAACTGATACACTGAGGATTCTATGATGATTTCCTTAATTTAAATGGTTCTATAAGTTAGGTAAAAAAAAAAAAAGTCAACAACCCAGGGGAAAACTGCAAGAGAATATTTCGCAGAAAAGAAATGTGAGTGGATTTTTTTTTCAAATAGGAAAACATGCTTTTATTCATTAAGCCAAAATTATAAAGATGAAATGCCCTTTCTCCTATCATATTTATGAAAATAAAAGAGATGATGTATTCTGTGATGGCTTTGGTTTACAGAAAGAGGACCTGATAATCTTGTTGGAGGGAATGTAAATGGTCCTATACTCATCACAATTTAAAATGTACACATACCATTTAACTCAGCAGTTCTACTTACAGAAATTTCATCCTCTAAATATACATATGTAAGTTCAAAAACATAAATAATATATATTACAAATGGTTTACAGTAGCAAAAAACTGGAAATACTCTAAATGTATACCATAGGGTACTAGAAAATATATCCATACAATGAAATATAATACAAATATTAGTGAGAATATAGCTCCATCTACATGAATAGATTAAAAAATCCAAGATATATTATTAAGCAAAGACACAGAGACATATAGTCATTACATTATCTTTGTGTAAATGGGAATAGAGGTAAGGGGTCGGGGGATGGAGGTAACATGTACACCAATACATCAAGTTTGTACACTGTCAGACTATCTAGCGGGACATCCAACAAACTAGTAAAAGCAACTGACTCTGCAAAGGGTAAATAAGAACTAGGGGTCAGGAATGAAAGGGATAATTTTTTGTTATTAATCCTTTTGTAATTATTCATTTTACTATTAATAAGTATGAAACAAGCCCAACAAAAAGTACCTCTGGAATCTTCTCTATTCCTATTAACAAAGCACTAATTTACACCTATCTCATCTTTAAACATCTAAAGAACCTCCACTCTTGACATTTCCATACTTACTCAAAATCAACCTTCAACACAGCAGTGAATATCTTCCTACAACACAGAAATGAACCCACTACTTACAGACTTTACAGACTGCTGTTTGGACTGTACCATCTAAAGCAGAGAAGGTAGTGTGCATGCCCCACTACCACTTAGGAAATAACATGGTCCAACTCCATGATAATGATCGTAAAAAGAGAAAAAACACATGCAAAATGACTGAATAAAGGCAGAACACATGGTTTAGTTACTTTTCCTTACAGGAAGCTTTAAGGAAGTCAAGTATTTATGAAGTAAGAAAAGGCTGAAATTACTGTAAGAATCTAGAATACATGTAGAAGAAGAAACCTCTCGTTTCCAACCTGTTGGATTTCTTGCTGACTGTATAAATGATCAACTAAGTGTTTAGAGATCAACTTGTATAGTCCTCCTATGGAAGAAAACTCTGTAAGGTGCAGAGTGAATGAGTCCAAAACAGTACAAAGTAGAAGCCCAAAATATAACAGCCTACAATAAGGCTGGTAAACCACTGCCCACAGGCCAAATCTGGCCCAAGGAAGGCCAGTGTTTGTACATTATGTGAGCTAAGAATGGTTGGCCACATATTTTTTAAGTCAAAAGAATCATATTTCATGGCAGGTGAAAATTACATGAAATTCAATGATCAGTGCCAATATATAAGGTATTATTGGAACAGGGTCATATCCATTTATTTACATATTGACTATGGCTGCATTTATACCACAGTGGTAGAGTTGAGTAGTGACAACACAGACCTATAATATTTACTATCTGGTCATTTACAGACACATGGTCTAGCTGTTTGGGTTTGAATCTCAACTCCATTACTTAACTGATGAGAACCCTGGGCAAGTTATTTAATATCTCAGTGCTTCAGTTTCTTTATTTATAAAACACAAGTAATAATAGTAATCACTTCTTGAAAAGCACTTGGCACAATTCCTGGCATTTAGTGCTATAGATATTAGCTGCTTAAAAAATATAGTACTACCATTATTATTAACATCACCATCCAAATTTTCTTCAACAATCTATAAGAAACACAAGATCTTCAGAGGTTTGTTCTGCTCCACTATGCGTATGTCAATTTTGTTGAAATATAACAGGCTAACTGTTCTTAAATTATGAATATTTTAAAAATATCTAATTAAAGTCATCAAAAACTTTCCAAAAATGTATTGTTGTATCATAATATTTATCATTTTTCATGTTGAACATGTTTAATATGTTTGTAAATATATGTTTAATATATTTATTTTTACCATGTTTAATATGTTAATAGTTTATGCATTTATTTATAAATAATTTGGGTCCATATTATGTTATGTACAGTTCATTTACCTAAACTGGAATAGTTATCCAGAATAATCCCAAACAGAATGATTTACAGTTCACCCTAGAACAACACATGTTTAGATTGTGTGGGTCCACTTATAAACAAACTCTTTGACTTCTCCTAACTCTGAGACAGCAAGATCAAACTGTCTTCTTCCTCTTCCTCAGCATATTCAACACAAAAACAATATATTCACTATTCATTCAGTTAATGAATAGTGAATTATTTTCTTTATGGTTTTCTTATAACACTTTTTCTCTAGCTTCCTTTATTATAAGAATTTAGTGTATTATACATGTAACTTACAAAATGTGTGTGCAGCAACTATTTATATTATTGGAAGGATCCCTACCAATAGCAGGCTATTATTTAACTAATTGTAGTTAAATTCTGGGGGAGGATGGTCAGCACCCCAACCCCTGCATTGTTCAAAGATCAACTATATATACAAACATAATTTGTGGTAAGACAAAAACATGGTAAATGATACGCCTTTTGAATTAAAAAAAAAAATCTACATTACATAATCATACTTATTTGCCTTTTATCAAATCAGTATGTTCCTATTTGCTATGCAAGCTAACTAACTAGAGTACTAATAAAGTCCCTATTTATGAAGCAAATTATATTCTGTGATTTGGATGCTAGGAATTCAGACCATTGTTTTCCCCCATGCAGTTATGCATCACTTACTGAAAGGGATACATTTGAGAAATGCATCCTTAGGCAATTGTGTCACTGTGCAAACATCATAGACTGCTTATACAACCTAGCTAGTGTAGCCTACCATACATCTAAGCCATATGGTATATAGCCTATTGCTCTTGTATCACGTTATTATACTGACTGTTATATACAACTGTAACACAATGTTAAGTATTTGTGTTATCTAAATGTACCTAAACAGAAAAGGTATCGCAAAAGTACAGTATTATGATCTTATGGGACCACTGTCTTGTAATGTGGACAGTCATTGACCAAAATGTTGCTCTGTGGCACATGACTGTATTACAAATGGTGATAAGGTACCAGACTTTCGTAAGATACACAGACAGACATAGAGTCATGATAATGATAAACAGAATTATTATTCTTTTTTGGATTTCTGTAGTATATTAGTAATTTTTACATTAAAATACAGGAAAGTAGATTTGTGCATTTATTTACTATAGGAAAATTCCACTAAATATGATACTTAACTCTCCAGTTAAAAGAAATCCACTTACCAACTTAAGTAAAGGAAAATTAGGTCTACTCTACATGAATCTAACAATAATATAATAAACTTTTATTACCCACATTTTATTTAAAACACAACTTTTAAGAACTTTTTCTGTATATACTAACTGAAGTTTTGGTATCTTACAAAAGTTTCTATTCAGTCCTACTTAACAGTAACAAAGAGCATGTGAATGTGGGTAACGCTAACATATTCAACCATTCTAATACATTTCAAAATATTTTCTTCAGTAACATTTTTAATGAGGGAGGAAAAAGTTAACAGTTTTGTTCCTATATATACTAGTGCTCACTTATCCTCAAGGGATATATTACCAGACTCCTTCCCTCCCACTCAATTCCTGAAACCATGGATAGTACCTAACCCAATTTCCATCAATTTGAACATGTGTCTGTTCATGTCTCCCACTCACAAGTTTAATGCCTTTTCCATCTTAACTAAGCACCTTAACATGCACTGTGTGGGTTTAAATTTTGGAGTTTGAGGGGTGACAATAAAACTAACATGAATTCCTTTGTCTCTCATAATTTCAGAGAAAGGAAATTTGTTGTCACTGTGAGATTTTAGCAACCTCAGCATACAATTCTTTTTCTTAAGTTGAGAACTTTCACCTTTTCAGTTGAAGCACTTTACAGCTTCTCTTTGGCATATATGAATTACCAGTATTACTACTCTTGGCTTAGGAGCCACTATTAAGTAAAAAAGGGTTACTTGAACACAAGCACTGTGATACTCATTATAGTTGATCTGATAAACTAGAGGGCTATTAAATGACTAATGGGCAAGTAGCATATACAGTGTAGATACACTGAACAATGGGATAATTCACATCCTAGTTGGAATAGTGTAAGATTTCATCATGCTACTCAGAATGACCTGCAGTTCTAAAATGTATTACTTCTGGAATATTGTATTTAATATTCTGGACCATGGTTGACTATGGGTAACAAACTGCAGAAAGTGAATCCACAGATGAGACTACCGTGCAGACAAAATTAAATCAACTGTACATTGTATTTTCCATAGTATGAATGACCAGGTACCTTGAATGATTCTCTCTCTGAAAACAATTAAAATGCTGGATAAAACAGCTTTCCTTGACTAAAAATTCAAATAGCTACACCAGTATATTCTTCCTACATTTCTAGACTGGACCCAGGACAGTTCAGCTCAGTGGGAGGAAGGGCGACAACCACTACTGAGGCCGTCCGCCACTACCAAGCCAGTTCACACAGCAGCTGGGCAGAGCCTGCAGCAGCTCAGCAATGCCTCTGCTGGCAGACTGTAACTAGACTACTCCTTGCGGGGCAGGGCATCTATGAAAAAAGGCAGCAGCACAACAGGAACTTATAAATAAAGCCACCCTTCCTGGGACAGAGCACATGGGAAAAGAGGTAGTTATGAGTTCCACTGCAGCAGACTTAAAAGTACCTGCCCAGCAGCTCTGCACAGAACAACAGAGCTCTCAGCACAGCACTTGAGCTCTTATAAGGGACAGTCTCCTCAAGCAGCTCCCTCCGACTCCCATATACCCAAAGAGACACCTCATAAAGGAGAGCTCAGGCCTACATCTGGCAGGTACCCTTCTGGGATGAAGATAACAAAAGAAGAAACCAGCAGCAACCCTTACTGTTCTGCAGTCCCTGTGGGGGATCCCCAGGCAAGCAGTGTCTGGAGTGGACCTCCAGCAGTCCTGCAGCAGAGGAGCCTGACTGTTAGAAGGAAAACTAAGAAACAGAAAGAAGTAACTTCATCATCAATAAAAAAGACGTCCACTCAGAGACCCCATCCAAAAGTCACCAACTACAAAGACCACAGGTAGATAAAGCCACTAAGATGGGAAGAAAACAGCACAAAAAGGATGAAAAGGCCACAAATCAGAACGTCTCTCCTCCTCCAAAGGAGCACAACTCCTCACCGGCTAGGGATCACATATGGATGCAGAATGAATATGATGAATTCACAGAAACAGGCTTCAGTAGGTGGGTAATAAACTTCTCAGAGCTAAAAGAACATGTGCTAACCCAATGCAAAGAAACTAAGAACCTGGAAAAAAGGTTAGATGAGATGCTAACTAGAATAAACAGCTTAGAGAAGAATATAAATGACTTGATGGAGCTGAAAAATACAGCATGAGAACTTTGCGAAACATACACAAGTTTCAATACCTGAATCAACCAAGCAGAATAAATGATATCAGAGATTGAAGATCAACTCAATGAAATAAAATGAGAAGATAAGAATAGAGAAAAAAGTGAAAAGAAATGAACAAAGCCTCCAAGAAATATGGGATTATGTGAAAACACCTAATCTACATTTGATAGGTGTACCTGAATGTGACGGAGAGAATGAATCCAAGCTAGAAAACACTCTTCAGGATATTATCCAGGCAAACTTCCCCAGCCTAACAAGGCAGACCAGTATTCAAGTCCAGGAAATACAGAGAACACCACAAAGATATTCCTCAAGAAGAGCAATCCCAAGGCATATAATCATCAGATTCACCAGGGTTGAAATGAAGGAAAAAATGTTAAGGGCAGCCAGAGAGAAAGGTCAGGTTACCCACAAAGGGAAGCCCATCAGACTCACAGTGGATCTCTCCACAGAAACCCAACATGCCAAAAAAGATTGGGGGCCACTATTAAACATCTTTAAAGAAAAGAAGTTTCAACCTAGAATTTTATATCCAGCCAAACTAAGCTTCATAAGAAAAGGAGAAAGAAAATCCTTTATGGAAAAGCAATTGCTGAGAGATTTCATCACCACCAGGCCTGCCTTACAAGAGCTCCTGAAAGAAGCACTATACGAGGAAAGGAACAACCAGTACTAGCCACTCCAAAAATGTACCAAATGGTAAAGACCATTGACACAATGAAAAAAATGCATCAACCAACAGGCAAAACATCCAGCTAGCCTCAAAATGGCAGGATCAAATTCACACATAACAATATTAGCCTTAAGTGTAAATGGGCTAAATGCCCCAGTCAAAAGACACAGACTGGCACATTGGATTAAAAAGTCAAGACCATCAGTGTGCTGTATTCAGGAAACCCATCTCATGTGCAAGGACACATATAGGCTCAAAATAAAAGGATGGAAGAAGATTTATCAAGCAAATGGAGAGAAAAAAAAAAGTAGGAGTTACAATCCTAGTCTCTGATAATATGGACTTTAAAGAATAAAGCTAAAAGAGACAAAGAAGGGCATTACATAATGGTAAAAGGATCAATGCATCAATAAGAGCTAATGATCCTAAATATATAAGTACCGAATACAGGAGCACCCAGGTATATAAAGCAAGTTCTTAACGACCTACAAAGAGACTCAGACTCCCACACAATAATAGTGGGAGACTAACACTCCACTGTCAATACTAGACATATCAATGAGACAGAAAATTAACAAGGATATCCAGGACTTGAACTCAGATTTGGACCAGGCAGATCTAACAGACATCTACAAAAATCTCCACTCCAAAACCACAGAATATACATTCTTCTTAGCACCACACTGCACCTACTCTAAAATTGACCAAATAATTGGAAGTAAATCACTCCTCAGCAAATGCAAAAGAACGGAAATCATAACAAACACTCTCTCAGACCACAGGGCAATCAAATTAGAACTCAGAATTAAGAAACTAACTCAGAACCGCACAGCTTCATGGAGACTGAACAACTGGCTCCTGAATGTAGACTGGATCAACAATGAAATGAAGGCAGAAATAAAGATGTTCTTTGAAACCAACAAGAACAATGACACAACATACCAGAATCTCGGGGACACATTTAAAGCAGTGTCTAGAGGGAAAATTATAGCAATAAATGCCCACATGAGGAGCGAGGAAAGATCTAAAATCGACACCCTGTTGTCAAAATTGAAAGAGCTAGAGGACCAAGATAAAAAAAAAGCTCAAAAGCTAGCAGAAGCAAGAAATAACTAAGATCAGAGCAGAACTAAAGAGGATAGAGACATAAAAAGCCCTTCAAAAAAAAAAATCAATAAATCCAAGAGCTAGTTTTTTGAAAAGATCAACAAAATAGACTGATAGCCAGATTAATAAAAAAGAAAAGAGAGAAGAATCAAGTAGATGCAATAAATATCGATAAAGGGGATATCACCACTGATTCCACAGAAACACAAACTACAGTCAGAGATTACTACAAACTTTATGCACATAAACCAGTAAACCTGGAAGAAATGGATAAATTCCTGGACACTTCCATCCTCCCAAGCCTGAATCAGGAAGAAGCTGAAACCTTAAACACACAAATAACAAGGGCTGAAGTTGAGACAGCAGTTAATAGCCTACCAACCAGCTCCAGACAGGGTCACAGCAAATTCTACCAGATTTACAAAGAGGTACCAGCTCCTCTTTGTAAGTCTGGTAGAATTCGCTGTGACCCTGTCTGAAACTATTCCAAACAACACAAAAAAAGGGAATCCTTCCCAAATCATTTTATGAGACCAACATCATCCTGATAGCAAAACCCAGCAGAGACTCAACAGAAAAAGAAAAATATCCATGATGAACATCACTGCAAAAATGTTCAATAAAATACTGGCAAACTGATTGCAAAAGTATATCAGAAAGCTTATCCATCATGATCAAGTAGGCTTCATTCCAGGGATGCAAGGCTGGTTCAACACACACAAGTCTATACACATAATCCACCACATAAAGAAAACCAAACACAAAAACCACATGATTATCTCAATAGATGCAGAGAAGGCCTTTGACAAAATTCAACAGCCCTTTATGCTAAAAACTCTCAATCAACTAGGTATCAAAGGAACGTATCTCAAAACAATAAAAGCTATTTACGACAAACCTACAGCCAATATCGTATCAAAAACTGGAAGCATTCCCTTTGAAATCCGGTGCTAGACAAGGATGCCCTGTCACCACTCCTATTCAATATAGTATTGGAAGTTCTAGCCAGAGCAATTAGCTAAGAAAAAAAAAAGGATGTTCAGTTAGGAAAAGAGGAAGTCAAATTGTCTCTATTTGCAGATGACATGATTGTGTATTTAGAGACCCTATCATCTCAGCTCAAAATCTGCTTAAACTGATAAGCAACTTTGGCCAAGTCTCAGGATACAAAATCAATGTAGAGAAATCACAAGCATTTCTATACACTAATAACAGACAAACAGAGAGCCAAATCATGAGCAAACTCCCATTCACAATTGCTGCAAAGAGAATAAAATACCTAGGAATACAACTAACAAAGGATGTAAAGGGCCTCTTCAAGGAGAACTACAAACCACTGCTCAAGGAAGTAAGAGAGGACACAAACAGATGGAGAAACATTACATATTCACGGTTAGAAAGAATCAATATCGTGAAAATGGCCATACTGCCCAAAGTAATTTATGGATTCAATGCTATCCCCCATCAAGCTACCTATGACCTTCAACGCAGAACTGGAAAAAAACACCTTAAACTTCATATGGAACCAAAAGATTGCCGCATACCCAAGGCAATCCTAAGCAAAAAGAAGCTGGAGGCATCACACTACCTGATTTCAAACTATACTACAAGGCTTCAGTAATCAAAACAGCATGGTACTGGTATCAAAACAGAGATATAGACCGATGGAACAGAACAGAGGCCCTGGAGGCAAAGCCACACATCTACAATCATCTGATCTTTGACAAACCTGACAAAAACATGCAATGGGGAAAGGATTCCCTGTTTAATAACTGGTGTTGGGAAAACTGGCTAGCAGTATGCAGAAAGCAGAAACTGGACCCCTTCCTGACACCTTACACTAAAATTAACCCCAGACGAATTAAAGACTTTGACATACGACCTAACACCATAAAAACCCTAGAAGAAAACCTAGGCAAAACCATTCAGGACATTGGCATAGGCAAGGACTTTATTACTAAAACACCAAAAACATTGGCAACAAAAGCAAAAATAGACAAATGGGACCTAATTGAACTCCACAGCTTCTGTACAGCAAAAGAAACAATCATTAGAGTGAACCGGCAACCCACAGAATGGGAAAAAAATTTTTGCAATCTACCCATCTGATAAAGGGCTAATATCCAGAATCTACAAAGAACTTAAACAGATTTACACTAGAAAAACAAACCCATTCAAAAGTGGGTGAAGGATATGAACAGACACTTTCTTAAGAAGACATATATGAGGCCAACAGACACATGAAAAAATGCTCATCATCACTGATTATTAGAGAAATGCAAATCAAAACCACATTGAGATACCACCTCACACTAGTTAGAATGGCGATCATTAAAAAATCTGGAGACAACAGATGCTTGAGAGGACGTGGAGAAATAGGAACACTTTTACACTGTTGGTGGGGGTGTAAACTAATTCAACCATTGTGGAAGACAGTGTGGCAATTCCTCAAAGACCTAGAAATAGAAATTCCATTTGACCCAGCAATCCCATTACAGGGCATATACCCAAAGGATTATAAATCATTCTGTTATAAAGACACATGCACACGTATGTTCATAGTGGCACTGTTTACAATAGCAAAGACCTGGAACCAACCCAAATGCCCATCAATGATAGACTGGACAAGGAAAATGTGGTATATATTTTCCACACCATGGATTACTATGCAGCCATAAAAAATGATGAGTATGTTTCCTTCATAGGGACATGGATGAATCTGGAAACCATCATTCTTAGCAAACTGAAACAAGCCCAGAAAATCAAACACTACATGTTCTCACTCATAGGTGGGTGCTGAACAATGAGAACACAGGGACACAGGGAGAGGAGCATCACACACTGGGGTCTGTTGGGAGGGGCCAAGGGAGGGACAGCATGGGGTGGGGAGATCAGGGAGGGATAACATGGGGAGAAATGCCAAATGTAGGTGATGGGGGGATGGAAGCAGCAAACCACATTGCCATGTGTGTACCTATGCAACAATCCTCCATGATCTGCACATGTTCCCCAGAATCTAAAGTACAATGAAAAAATTTTTAAAAATCTCATGTGAACTTTTTGAAAAATAGAGCAAAAACACATCAGTAACGTGTAAGTTAGCATTCATTCCAATGAATTAGTGTTCCAATTTCATTTTACTGGAAGATAAAGTATATAAAGTGTCTACTTCAGTAAGTTAAGAGCTAAATTCTCCTTAACTAATTTACAAATTTACATACAGTAAAAGTATGTCCAAGTTTTTCTGGAGGTGGGCAATTTCATTACAAAGTTGAATAAGGAAAACCATGAAACAACATGAGCAATGAAAAGGGACTAGACAATATCATATTTTGTAAAGCCTCTATAATTGAATCAACATTATGTTTGCACACAATGATATCAACTTCAGTCACAATAAGAAAAATACAAACTAAAATACACCAAGATGCCATTTCTCATTTATTAGTTTAGTCAAAAAAAAAAAAAATCAAAAGATTGACAGAATAAATTGTGATGAAGTCAGAGATAAACAAGGCCATATTTTGTGGGCAGGAATGCAAAATGGTACAAGCCCTATGGAGGGAACATTGGGCATATTTAGCAACATTACAATGTGTTCATCCTTTGACCCAGATTCTAGGAACTTACCCCCAAAATCTGGCAAAAATTCAAAAAGAGGTATCCAAAAGAATATTACTCATAGCACTGTTTACAACAGGGAAAGAATGGAAATAACTCAAATGCATACCAGTAGAGGACAAATTGACTAAACTATGCTACATCCACACCACAGAATTCACGGAATACTAGAAATTGTAAAAAATAAATCTGGAATAGTCTGTGTCACTATGGAGTGATCTCTAAGATATAATACTAAGTTAAAAAAGCAGGGTATCTTTTTACCTAAAAAAGGGCAGGGGGGCATGGATATGTTATTTGTTAGTTGGACCTTGCTTTTCTATCAACCAAAATCCTGTCTTTAATAGGCATAGACCATTTAGATTTTATGTAATTTTTGTTTGTTTTCTGAGACAGAGTCTTGCTTGCTTGCTCAGGCTGGAGTGCTGTGGTGTGATTGGGCACACTGCTACCTCCGTCTCCTGGGTTCAAGCGATTCTTGTGCCTCAGTCTACCGAGTAGCTGGGATTATAGGCATGTACCACCACACTTGGGTAATTTTTCTATTTTTAGTAGAGATGGGGTTTCACCACGTTGGCCAGACTAGTCTCAAACTTCTGGCCTGAAGTGATCTGCCCACCTTGGCCTTCCAAAGTGCTGGAGAACAGGTATGAGCTGCCGTACATGGCCAAATTTTATGTAATTTTTAATATGTTTAGATTAAAACCAATCCTCTTTAATAGTTTTGTTTGTTCTTTCTATTGATTGTTCTGTTTCACCTCTTCTTCCACCATCTTTGGGATTGAGCAGTTTTAAGATTACATTTTGTGTCCACTTTGGCTTAAAACATCCACCTGTTTTTAGTGGTTACTCTAGGGTTTACAAATATATATGTCTTTAAAAATCCCAGCCTAACCTCAAATAATATTATAGCACTTTAGGTATAATAACCTAGGTGCTATTTTTGTCATTCATTTAATTTTAAATATGCTACAAACCCAATACTATTTCACTACAATTTTTGCTTTATTCCTGGCATCTGGAAAATAAAGCCCATAGGCTGCCTTCCAGTTTCTATAAAAATTGTGTTAAAACAAAACCTATCCATTCATTTATGCAGTGTTTATGGCTGCTTTCTTGCTGCGAGAGCAAAGTTGAGTAGTTACAAACAGAGACCCTAGGGTCCATGAGTCTAAAATATCTAGCCCTTTTAAAAGCTGTTTTGTCACCTGTAATCCCAGCACTCTGAGAAGCTGAGGCTGGTGGATCACCTGAGGTCAGGAGTTCGAGACCAGCCTGGCCAAAATGGCAAAACCCCATCTCCAAAAAAACAAAAAATTAGCCAGGCATGGTGGCAGGCAACTATAATCCTGGCAAATTGGGAGGCTGAGGCAGGAGATTCGCTTGGACCTGGGAGGCAGAGGTTGCAGTGAGCCGAGACTGCACCAGGCATTCCAGCCTGGGCAACAAGAGCAAAATACAACCCAAAACAAAACAAAACAAAGCAAAGCAGAAAAAGCTGTTTTGTCAACCCCTGCTTTAGACCATCAATTATGTTTTACAGTGTTTAAAAATAAAAAAAACTTAACTTTATATTTACCTACAGTTTTTACCATTTTCAGCTCTAATTTGTCTAGAATCTGGTGCTCCCTTTAACATTTTCTGTAGTTTATGTCTTCCAGAAATGAATTATCTAAGGTTTTGTTTAGATACTTCTCTCTTTTACTTTAGAAATATATTTTCTCAAACTGAAAGTTTGGCTGGGTGTGGTAGCTCATGCCTGTAATCCCAGCAGAGACTGAGGCAAGCAGATCCCCTGAGGTCAGAAGTTTGAGACCAGCCTGGCCGACATGACCAAACTCCATCTCTACTAAAAACAGAAAAATTAGCTGAGCTTCATGTTGCATGCCTGCAGTCTTAGCTACTCGGGAGGCTGAGGCAGGAGAATAGCTTGAACCTGGGAGGCAGAGGTTACAGTGAGCCAAGATTGCGCCATTGCACTCCAGCCTGGGTAACAGGGAGACTCGATCTCAAAAAAAAAAAGAAAGAAAAATTAATAAATCTTTTTCTTTTATCACTTTAAAGTTATCACAGCATTTTGTTCTGGCTTGCAATTTCTGAAGAGAGGTCCACTACACATTGTCTTCATTCTTATTTGGGTTATTTTCTGTTTACTTTCACCTACTTGTGTTCTAGTTTGGGGATCTGTAGTTGGATCCTTTTAATTATTTTAAGAAAATTCGTGGCCATTATTTTGTAAATATTTATTCTGCCTCATTTTTTTCTTCTTCTGACATTCTAGTAGATATGTTATACCATTTTACATTTTTCTAAATTCTTAGACACTCCGTTCTGTTTTCTCCTTGCCTTTTAGTTTGGGTATTTCTATGAATCTACATTCAAGGTTCATTCATTCTTTCTTTAGCTGCATCAGTCTACCAAGGAATCTGAAGGCCTTAGCAATTCTTCATGTTACTGTGTGTATTTCCAGAATTTTCATTTGAATCTTTCTTAAAGTTTCCATCTCTGTGCGAAAATTTCCAATCTGCTCAAACGTATTATCTGTCTTTTCCACTATAGCCTTTTTATCTGGATCTGGTTCTACTGATTGTTTTATCTCTTAATAGTGGGTCTCTCTCTCTCTCTCTCTCTCTTTTTTTTAATGTGTCTATAATTTCTGGTTTTTGAAAGCTGGACTTCATTATATAAGGCCATTATCCTAAGTGAAATAATGCACGAGCAGAAAGGCAAATACCACATGTTCTAATTTATAAGTGGAAGATAAACATTTGGCACTCATGGACATAAAGATGGTACAACAGCTATGAGGGACTACTAGTGGGGCAGGGGTAGGATTTAAAAAGTAATGGCTGGGCGCAGTGGGTCAGGCCTGTAATCCCAGCACTTTGGGAGACCGAGGCAGGTGGATCACCTGAGGTCAGGAGTTTGAGACCAGCCTGGCCAACACGGTGAAAATAGAAAAATTAGCCAGGCATGGTGGTAGGCACATGTAATCTCAGCTCCTTGGGAGGCTGAGGCAGGAGAATTCCCGGAACCCGGGAGGCAGAGATCGCAGTAAGCCAAGATCGCACCATTGAACTACATCCCAGGCAACAAAAACACACTATCTCAAACACACACACACACACACAAATGGTTACTATGATTACCACCTGGGTTATGGGATCATTCATATCCCAAACCTCAGCAATATATCTATGCCACAAACTGGCACACATGTTCCCGGAATCTAAACTAAAAGTTAAAATTATTAAAAAAAAAAAAAAAGATAGTAGAGGTTGAGGTAAACAGCATTTATGCCTAGAAAGAGGCATGTTTTTTCTCTTGTTAGGGCTTTATTGTGGAGCACATGAGTAAAATCGGTCAAAAGTTAAACTGAATATGGGTTTTGTTGTTGCTATCATAATCTTAAGTGCACCACTGGCTTCAAATTCTTGCACTATTATATTGGCTTTAGGGTAGAGACTGGATTACCAGATATTGTTTTAGGATTTGGCCTGTGGGCCATAGTTTATGAACCCTAGTGGCAGAAAAAAGATTAGCCATGTTAAGTAAAGAAATGGAAGACACACAAGACTTTCATCAAGCTTCTGCATATAAAAATAAAATGTCTGAAATGAAAAATACATTGTATGAGATTAACAGCAAATTTGACATTATAGAAGATAATATTATAATGGGTAAACAAAAATATAGCATAAGAAAACTATTTAATATAAAAGAGAAAGACGAAAAATGACTAGAGCTGTCAATAAGCTATAGGACAGCTGTTGCTGCCCTTCAGGTAGCATCCCTGAAGTAAACATAATAGTGGTTTCTAAAAGAAGTTTTTTGAAGAAATTTCTGAAGAAATTTCCAAAAGTTGACAAGAATTATAAGCCCACAGATCCAAGAAGCTTAAAATCAAGGAACATGAAGAAGATAACACAACATATTACAACCAAATTTCTTAAAACCAGCAATAAACTTCAAGAGACACCAATGAGAAAATGGAAAAACAAGATACAGAGTGAGATAAATTACAAATCACATATCTGATAAAGAACGTATATCCAATGCCTGTAATCCCAGCACTTTGGAAGGCCGAGGCTGGTGGATCACGAGAGGTCAAGAGATCGAGACCATCCTGGTCAACATGGTGAAACCCCGTCTCTACTGAAAATACAAAAAATTAGCTGGGCATGGTGGTGTGTGTCTGTAATCCCAGCTACTCAGGAGGCTGAGGCAGGAGAATTGCCTGAACCCAGGAGGCGGAGGTTGCGGTGAGCCAAGATCGCACCATTGCACTCCAGCCTGGGTAACAAGAGCGAAACTCCGTCTCAATTAAGGAAAAAAAAAAAAGGAATGTATATCCAGAATACATAAAGAATTCTTGGAACTCAGTAAGATGACAAATAATACAATTTAAAAATTGGCAAAAATTTTGATAGATTTTGCCAAAGAAAATAGCAAAGTACACAAAAAGATGCTTACCAATGACAACACTGAGGAAATGCAAATTAAAACCAAACTGAGATGCTACTGTATAACCATTGGAATGATTATTATGAAGAACATAGTTAGAAGTATTAGTGAAGATGTAAAGAAACTGGAACCTCTATAGAAAACTGGTTACGATTTTAAAAGTACAGTTGCTTTAGTTATAGAGTAGCAGTTTTACAAAACTCTAAACATAATCATACATCTAACAATGCTATGCCTAGGTATCTACCTAAGAGAAATGAAAAGATGTGGCCACACAAGACACATACACAAATATCATAGCCCAAAACTGAATGTAATCCAAATAGCCATCAAGTACCAAATAAATAAAATGTAACATACCCATATACTGGAATCTATGCAGCACAAAAAGGAATGAGCTACTGATAAATGCTATAACATAGGGGAACCTCAAGAACGTTATTCTAAGTGAAAAATAATCATTTAAAAGACTATTTTACATGACTATTTCACAAGACTATTTTAAATACTTTCACTTGCTCTAAGTGAAAGTATCCAAAAGACTACATATTGTGTGATATTGTTTACATAAAATGTCTAGAAATAGCAACTCTATAGAGATAGAAAGCAGAGCAGTAGTTGCCTTGGGCTGGGTAGGCACTGGGACCTAACTGCAAATGAGCATGAGAAAACTGTCTGGGGTAATGAAAATGAAAAACTGGATTGCGGTGATGGTTGCACAACTCTATAAATTTACTAAATATCACGGAATTATAAATTGACAATGAGTAAATTATATGAATTTATACTTTTTAATAAAGCTTTACATAAAAAAGATAAACTAGTAATGGGTAAGGAATGGAGAAGTAAATGAAATAAGATTGATAATATACTGGTAATTGTTGAAGCTGGGTGACAGTTGCTTCTACTACTTTTACTTTCAAGTATACTTGAAAATTGTCAAAATGTTATTTAAAAAAAATAGTTCACAAAGGTGTGAGAAAATGTATTTTCTTACCTTGCTGGCAAGAATGTAAATTGGTTCAGCCTTTACAGAGGAAATTTGGCAGTATCTATCAAAATGAAAAATTACATTCTTTGTATAAATGTATGGTAAGTGATAAATTATACTCTTTGATCCAGCAATTAACTCTACTCCTAGGATACATCTAGAATATACAAATACCCTGTACACATTCCACTCATACATGGTAATTCATTAAAGGTTTGTTGATAACAGCAAAAGATTGAAACAAAAGCTAAATAACCAGTAGTAAGGGGCTGGTTAATTACATTTCGATATACACATAAAAGTGAAATACTCTATAGTTAATATGATGACCAGAAAGGTATGTTGATGGGGAAAGATACCTAAGTGGAAAAAGGAGGTACAAAACAGTGTATATGGTATACTAGCATTTGTCTAAAATGAGAATATGAATTTTTTCTTATATATGCATAAAATATCTGAAAGGAAAATTCAAGAAAATAAGTACACTGGATGGCTACAGAAATGGAAACTGGGGGCCAGGCACAGTGGCTCTCACCTGTAATCCCAGCACTTTGGGAGGCCAAGGCGGGCAGATCTCCTGAGGTCTGGAGTTCGAGACTAGACTGACCAACATGGAGAAACCCTGTCTCTATTTTTTTTTAAAAAAAAGAAGAAATGGAAACTGGGAAACTAGGGGACAGGTAGATGTAAATGGCAAGGGTATCTCATTGTACACTCTATACTTTTTGAATTTTGAAACATGAACATGTATTACCTACTCAAAAATTAAAAGAAAAAGTGATAAAGATGAAATCTTAAAAGCAAGTTCCTAAAAGGGTACATTATATACATGCAACCAGATGAAAAGCAGACTTTCATCAGAAGAAAATGTGGCCAGAAGACACTGGATGGACTTCTTTAAAGTATGAGGAAAAAAAAAAATTGCCAACCTAAAATTCAATAATCAATGGAAATGTCTTTCAAAACAAAGGTCTTTGGCCTCTGGTTAGGTTTGGCTAAAGGAAGTCAATGGCCGAAATCTGAAGTCAGGAGGAAAGAGAAATGAGGGTCTTTCCCCCCTTAACCCTCTGCTTCAGGATCCTCTATAGCAGTAGTTATAGCTCTTCAGAGGTACTCTCTCATACAAATCAGTGCTGCTTCCCCTCTTCAACCATCTCCTGTCTTTGGGCTCTAGCAATACTTTCTTTTTCCTCCTCCATTTCTAGAGCTAACAGCAACTTGCCACATTACCAATGTCTAGGTTCACCATTTCCTGTCTATTCTCCCAGATCATCTAACATGTTTTAAAGTGATTCTATGAATAAGTTCCTTCTATTGAATTACCTAGCATGTTTATATTTACCTAATTGAACCTTGACTGAAATATATCTTAATCAAAAAGAAAATGAAGGTAAGTCTGCCAAGCCCTAGACCTGGGTGGGGAGGCCCCTACTGATAGCCCCGAGAGAAAAAAGGAATTGGAGGTAATCTGGGACACAGTGGCCTTAGTCCTTCAGGTGCAATAGTACAACATGGGAAAGAAAACTAAGTACACAGCTGGCAGTTCTTCAGAGAAGGTGCTAGACAGGCATGTGATTAAGGGGCAAGTAGAATATCAACTGAAGTGGAAAGGCTTTTCTGAGGAGCACAGTACTTGGGAATCTAAGAAAAACTTAGATCACCTTTAGCTCAAAAGTGTAAAATGATGAAGGAGGGTTAAAATAAACCTAGGGAGAAGTTAGAAAGTAGGGAGAAAATCCAACTTCTCAAACAGTGCTGACAGTATCAAGTCCAAAAAAGGTAACAGAGCAATGGTATTTATCGCTCCGGGCTTTGAGATAAGACTGGAACCAGAAAAGATCACTGGGAGTGACAGATTCCTGTAGTGATTTATGGTTTTAATGAATTGGAAAGACACAGATGAAGCAGACCTGGTTCTTGCAAAAGAAGCTAATGTGAAATGTCTACAAACTATGACATCATTTTGTGAAGAGAGACTGATGTTACATGCATACCTTGAGTATGTAGAAAACAACAAGAAAAGAAAAAACAGCAAAGGACTAAAGGAGGGAGTGATCTCTGTCATTTTTCTTGGTACATAATACATTCACATTCCTGTCTCTTCCCTTCTCCCTACCCCTTTCTATCCTTAACACATACATGAAAATGTGTGCTTATCTCTGTGCTCCATAGGAGAAATGTTGGTATTGGTTCTCTTTAACATAACTGATAGTCTGATTCATGAGAGTGAAAAATAAAAAGGGAAACAAAAGTGAATTGATTGAAAATTATTCCCTATAAAACAGGGAGCAAATTGTTTCTTGTCTCAATTCCAAAATTAAAAGGGAAAACCTTTTCAAGATACCATAGCTTAACAAAACTATAGCTAATAGGCTTCAACCAATAAATTAACTACCAAAAATATATGATTTGCTTAAATATTTTGAATTCTATAATTCTGCTCATTGCTTCTTATACAACAAACTTAGAATAAATTCTCCCAGTACCTTAATCCTGGGATAATTTCTCACAAGTTTCCTTTTTAAGAAGCAGTGAGCAAAATTTTGTCTATTTTATAATTACAGAAGCATTTCATGTATTTTTTTTCTTCATTCCACAGTGAAAGCTGACAGTATAACATTGTAGTCTAGTTCTATAAACCAAAAATATTAGTGGGAAAGAAGTTAAAAACAAACGATTCTGATCTGTAGTTTTTTAATGATCTGACTTAGCACAATATTAAGCGTTCAAAATAAAAAATTTCACATGTACTTACACCATTCATAGTGACTATATACATCTTTTAAAGAATAACCTTTAAAGAATAAAGATCTTCCTAATAGTAGCTTGTAGTCTACTGCCTTTTTCTAATTTGTTTTTATCCACACTGACCAAGAGAACTATCAAGCTTTCCTTCCTTTAGCTAAGAAAAACAATAAATACCATTTTCCAAAACTACGTATGTACAGCCCTCTAGATTCTGATATATACTAATGTGGTTGGGAATTAGAGTATTTCTTTTCCCCTGATGCCTTTCCATCCCAGCCAACACAAATATACCAATTAGTAATCTCTTTGCCCATGAAACAACTATAGTTCTCAACCACTTTACTCCAAAATCAATAAAAGGAGCAATAGAAAGGAGCAAAATTACAGGGGAAAAGATACTGGTCACAACTAAGACCAAATGCAATACAAAGTTTCTAACCATGGCCAGTATAAACAAATGCACTAAGGGTTTTTTAATGTTAACTTTTGCTACAACAAATCCTATAGACAAACTATTCTAGTGTAATACAGAAAAACAAAACCATCTCATGAAATTTAGTAAGAGAAAAGAATTAAGACCACCAACTACCTCTAAAAAAAAAAAGAATCCTCTTTTCCTCAGAGAGAAGACAAAGAAATAGAAGGCTAGACAGCCTAGATTTTTCTCTCTCTTTTTTTTTTTTAGGGAATATGGAAGCTAAGGCTGGAGAGGTGGTTTGGATCAAAGAGCTGAAGCTCTGAGATTTTTCTCTAAAGTGACTGAGTTCACATGTCACAAATGATCAGTAAAGATAACAGATACAAAATTGGTTAAGGTGTTGAATAAGTGTTAGTCAATATAATTAAAGACTCAGGAAGTAGTATGAGTGCTATATGCTATGGAGATGGGCAATACTCATTGGGCCCTACAAGACAAACACCTTTTGTGGGTTCCAGCCCCACCAAAAAACAAAGGTACCTTTATAATTAGCCTTTCTTCCTTTGATTTCCAAGACATTTCCTGAACTATCTGAAAGCCTAGACTTAAATTATAAATGCAACTGAATAAAATGTGGGCATTATACAGTAGAGTTAATAATATTTGAAGTTAGACTCGGCACAAGTTGTTGTGTTTGAAATACACTACAATTTAGCAAAATAACCAGAAAGGATTGGTGATCTACCATTACATGTGTGGTCTAGTCCAAGAAGATCTAGCCACTCCAAATAAGAGACTGATTATACCCACTTAGCTCCCTGAAGACAAGACCCTTTCATCTTCTCTCTTAGACAACTTGGCATACACTTTAGTCTTTGCCAGTGCACACACAAAACACCACTAGCTGAACTAGTTCCTCCTCCAGTGATTCTTGTGGATCTAGTGGCCGTCGGGCAAATACCTGCTATCCCATCACTCACCTTGGCCTGGAAAGCTGAAATCTATGAACATTTACTTTCTGTTGGGTAAAAGTAGGTTGTGAAGGCAGCATTAAAATTTGCTTTTCTTTTATGTAAAACTTAGAAAGTCTTCTGCCTGAAAGTCCACTTAGTTTCAGGGTGTTTGGGTTTTTTCTATCTGGGAACAAAGGAATCAGTATTTAACCAATCTAAAACAAGGCAAAATGAAAAAACCAGTAAGAACTTGATAAACTCAATGTGCAAAAGTCTCCCAACTTCTCAGGCTTTGGTTTTCTTATCTACAGAGAATGAATCTGAGGTCCATATGCACAAAGCAAAATCTCCATTTCTTAAGAAAATATATCTTAAAAGGAGAGTCAACCCAGGTAAAGTTAGAAAGAATTATAATTAGCTGATTTCAGACAATTCACTACATGACTTTTTATTTTTGTAACGTTTGAAATAATACTCAGGTATGAAAAAAAAGCAGAATCCCCTTTCCTTCCCTATAAAGAACACTAGCAAAACTCTAATTTTTTGAGTCTCCCAGCAGACAGACGGCAGATCAACACATATGTATAATTACAAAGTAGATATACGCTTTGTAAGGTGGATATATATACCAGAGAGTACTTCCAGAGAATACAGTAACTTACAACTTTTCCATATAATATATTTTATTTGTAAATGTTATACATATATAAAAGACAAAATCTCCCTCTTAAATTATTTTATAACATTATTTCATAAGCTTCATATGTCAAGCGAATAAAAAATTTAAAGCCATGATATAAATCAAAAGAACTGTTAAAACAGATACTAAACATACTGAAATCTGTAATATCCAGGTGTCTTAAACATTCTGTTTGCCATCCCTAAGAGGCACTTCTGCTCCTTCATCTAAGTTCTTCCTGTCATTCCTTTGGAGTAGAGCAAGTTAGCTCCCCCAGCACATTTTCACTGACCTCCAAGACAGGTCAAGTCCCTTTTATGCCCTCTCATTGCACCCTGTAATTCTCTCCTAACTACAATTAGGTAGCTCTGTAACATCTTTGAAAACAAGGATTTATCTATCTTATATTCTATTTTATCCCTAGAAGCAAGCAGAGCTTTACAGAATAAACAAATAATTACACAATAATTGTTAGAAAAATGTTTGATTAAATACTTATTTAAATAAAATAATATACTGTTGTAAACTGACCACTCTTTTAGTAGAACCAGCATGTTGCTATTTTCCCATTTTT
Source organism: Leontopithecus rosalia (assembly GCA_028533165.1). Taxonomy (NCBI): domain Eukaryota; kingdom Metazoa; phylum Chordata; class Mammalia; order Primates; family Cebidae; genus Leontopithecus; species Leontopithecus rosalia. The sequence goes on from CM052665.1 coordinate 5,822,505, forward strand.
CTTCTGGTATGGAAAATACAATTAACTTCTCTGTAAAGTTTACAAAAGTTTACAAAAAATGCAAAAAGGTTTCCTTTAAAGAAATCTTACTATTTAATAAGTCATCAAGATAATATATTTCTTTTGCCTTACACTGAACATCTTAGATAAGATTTGCTTTTATTTAACACATTATTTTTTACATGGGCAGTAGTAAAAAGGCTAGTGTATTACTCCATTTTCATACTGCTATGAAGAAACACCGGAGCGGGTCATTTATGAAGAAAAAGAGATTTAATGGACTCACAGTTCTACATGGCTGGGGAGGCCTCACAATCACAGCAGAAGGCAAAGGAGTAGCAAAGGCACGTCTTACATGGCAGCAGGCAACAGAGCGTGGGAACTGCCCTTTATAAAACCATCAGATCTCATGAAACTTATTCACTACCACGAGAACAGCATGGGAAAAACCCCACGCCATGATTCAGTTACCTCCCACAGGATCCCTTCCATGACACATGGGGATTATGGGAGCTAAAATTCAATATGAAATTTGTGTGAGACACAGCCAAACCATACCAGCTAGTAGGCAATGAAAGAGAAGTCAATAAATGACATTTTAAACCAAAGAAACTGAAAGTTTTAAGAGAACTGTCACATAACAACACTGAAGTTAACAAAGATTATATAGATGAAGGGGGAAAAAAATTCCAATAGGCACTGAAACAATAACAACACTTATTGCTTACAAATAATTTCTTTTAATACTTATTTTTCTCAAAAATCAGTGGAGAATAACTGAAACAGTTTTGGTAATCTGCAAAATAATATAAAAATATTCCCTATAGTATCATTATTTTTGTTTATTATTTTTGTGTACATAACCAATTCTTTAAGCAACTGCTTATCTCTCCAACATTTCTATGGTTCTGATGGAGCAGCCAACATAGTAGAGTCATATGTTGCTTAACGACGGGGATATGTTCTAAGAAATGCATCATTAGGTGATTTTGTCCTTGTGTGAACATCTTTAAATGTATTTACACAAATCTAAATGGTATAGTCTACTACGCACCTCAGCTACAAACCTGTATAGCGTGATACTGTACTGAATACCATAGGTAAGTGTTACACAATAGTATTTGTGTATCTAAACACAGAAAAATACAATAAAAATACAGTATAAAGCAAGCTTGTCCAACCCGCAGCCTGCACACAGCCAAGGATGGCTTTGAATGAGGCCCAACACAAATTCATAAACTTTCTTAAAACATTACATAATCTTTTCGCAATTTTTTTTCTTAGCTCATCAGCTATCGTCAGTGTTAGTGTATTTTATGTATGGGCCAAGACAATCCTTCTTCTTCCAGTGTGACCAGGGAAGCCAAAAGACTGGACACCCCTGGTATAAAAGATACAAGCTGTATATGTGTATAGGGCATTTACCATGAGTGGAGCTTATAAGAATGATGTTGCTATAGGTGAGTCAGTGAGTGAATGGTGAATGCATGCGAAGGTTCTGACATGACTATACACTAATACAGAAATATAAATACTATATATGTAGGGTATACTACACTTATAAAAAAATTTTTTTCTTCAACAATAAATTAACCTTATTGTAACCTTTTTACTTAATAAACTTTTTAATTTTTTTAACTTTGACTATAACATTTAGCTCAAAACACAAACACAATTGTACAGCTATATAAAAAGATTTTCTTGTATCCTTATTCCCTAAATTTTTTCTTTTTAGTATTCTATATTTTTGTTGTTGCTATTAAAAACTAAGACACCTACTGAACAGCCTAGCCCTACACAGGATCAGGGTCATCAATATCACTGTCTTCCACCTCCATCTTGTCATGGTGGAAGTTCTCTAAGGGCAAGAACATGCATGAAGCTGTTGTCTTGTATCATAACAATGTCTTTTTCTGGAATGCCTTCAGTAAAACCTGCCTGTGGCTCTTTTAGTTAATCTTTTTAAAATAGGTAGAAGGGGTACACTTTAAAATAACAATAAAAAGTATAGTAGAGCATATACATAAACCAATAATATCATTGTCAAGTATTATGTACTGTATGTATAATTCTACGTCCTATACTTTTATATAATAGGCAGAGCCGTAGGTTTGTTTACACCAGCATCACCACAAGCATGAATAATGTGTCACACTACTTTATGGTGGCTATAACTTCATTAGGCAATAAGAATTTTTCAGCTCCATTATAATCTTATGGTACCACCATCTCATATGAAACATCTTTATGCAGCGCATGACTTCCTCTCTTTTCCCCTAGCCATGGACTAGCCCAAAATCTTATGACATTCTTAATACAGTGATTAATCTAAGCAGTAGGCACATAACTGAGGCCTGGCAGAGTTCTTCTCAAGGTATTTTTGGGATCTCTGAAGCAGAGAGAAGGGGTTTCTTCCTCCTTGGTTAAACTGAGCTTAATCCTAGAACTGTCAACAGCCCTGAAAAAATAAAGCCCAAAGAGGAAAAGATGGAAAGAAACAGTTCCTAGATATTAGCTCACCTAACTACTGTTGAGATATTCTATTCTCTAGATTCAGAAAATCCTGTAACTAGTCCCAGTTCTTGCTTTTCTATGGCTTAGTTACCTAATAAAGCACTCTGCCTTTTTTTTATGTTTTTTGTTTTGTTTTATACTTAAGCTTGAGTAAGATTTGTCAGGTATAATCAACAAATTCAAATACAAATACATTCATATATTCCTTCAGGCATCACAAAATAAATATATATATATATATATATATATATATATATATATATAGTTTTTGGTATAGTTTTTTTTTTTTAGGCCAGGTGTGGTGGCTCATGCCTGTAATCAATCCCAGTACTTTGGAAGGCTGAGACGGGCGGATCATCTGAGGTGAGGAGTTTGAGACCAGTCTGGCCAACATGGTAAAACCCCATCTCTACTAAAAATGCAAAAAGTATCCAGGCATGGTGGTGGGTGCCTATAATTCCAGTTACTTGGGAGGCAGAGGCAGGAGAATCGCTTGAACCCAGAAGACAGAGGTTGCAGTGAACCAAGAATATGCCAATACACTCCAGCCTGGGTGAAAGAGCCAGACTCCGTCTTAGAAAAAAATAAAAATATATATATTTTTTAAACTGCCTCACTCTTACAAGTCTCAATAATATATTCTAAACTCTTCTTTCCTCCTACAATTTTAAATATATACAAATCAATTTTTAAAGAGGCACAACGTACACAGACACATTTAAATTTCCCTTTGGTTTTGTTTTACATTCTGAATTAATTCTTCAGCTTTACATCTTCCTTTATATTTCATTTTTAATTTATTTTCAACATTAACACTTTCTTTCAAAATTATTTTTCACTTTTTCATTGCATGTTTTTCATGTTGAAGGCATTTTAAAATATCTAATGATTCTTATTCATTAATATGTAAAAATAAGGCCATATGTAAATAACTAGGAGCCCTATGAGCATGAGTCTGGAGTCTCTTGACTGATGAATTTTTCTTTAGAGTAATTAAGTAATTAGCTAGCAGTCTCAATGTGGAATCTGTAAATGCCAGAATACAAAGGTCATTACTCCAGGTTATTTAATTTATATGGAGGAAATAAAAAAGTAATATAGGTTGAGTATGCCTTATCTGAAATGCTCAGCATTAGAAGTGTTTCACGTATTAGATTTTGTAGTATTTGTATTTTATACTTACTGACTGAGCACCCCAATCCAGAAATCTTAACTATATAATGTTCCGATGAGCATTTCCTTTGAGTATCATGTCAGCACTCAAAGAGTTTCAAATTTTGGAGAATTTCAGATGTCACATTTTGGGTTCTCAGATTAGGGATACTTAACCTCTAATGCTGTTTCCTCATCCTAACCTGACCCTAAGCCCTGGTGATTGAACTAAATGGAAAAATCGTAATTAATTTCTTTATCTGCATTCTCCCCCAAAATATCTCATTCCTAATTTATAGATACATAAAAATGTTTCACATAATAGTACTTATCCCATGAGACAGACTCTGATACTTTCTATTGCAATTTGTAATGATAAATGATTTTACAACTCACTGTTGTGGTGTGAGTATAATCTGAGATTTAAATAAATAAATAACAGATGAAGCTGTGACTGGCTCCACTGTGTTTCAATGACCATTCCTCTATTTGCTTTCTGTCCCCCAGAAAACTAGAAATCCTTCCTTCACTGATAATCTTTACCTATTTCTTTTCACACTCTTCTCTCTTTTACTTCTTAACTATAATTTTAGTAGGTTCCTAGGAGGGCAAAAAGGATAATCAGAAGTGTTCAGTTTTTAAACTTGAATTCGAAGTTCTCTATCAGCATTTTTTAAAATCCAGGATTTTCAGACGGGAGTGGTGGCTCACACCTATAACCCTAGCACCTTCGAAGGCCTAGGCAGACCAATCACGTCAGGTATTTGAGACCAGCCTGGCCAACACGGTAAAACTCCGTCTATGCTAAAAATAACAAAATTAATCCAGGCATGGTGGTGCACACCTGTAGTCCCAGATACTCTGGAGGCTGAGTCATGAGAATCACTTGAACCTGGGAGGTAGAGGTTGCAGTAAACCAAGATCGCACCGCTGCACTCCAGCCTGGGTGACAGAGAGACTGTCTCAAAAAACAAACAACAACAACAACAACAACAAAAACCCAGTACTTTCCTAACCTCTTTCTGGTGTGATTTAAGGTGTCTCTACTGACTATCATAGCCGAAACTGCTGTATTCTGGGACTTACCATTAGAGCTTCCCAAGGCAATCTGGAGAATTAAAAAGGAAAGTAAAGTGCTTAGAGCAACCAGAAAAATCTGTATATCAAAATTCCACATAAGTCTTAAAACTTAAATTATGGTTACATGTTTAAAATTAAACCTAAGTGAAAAAATAAACATTTCCTTTTGAAGGAGTATTTTAGGAAAGGTTTTTTCTTCAAAAGAAATTATCAAAAACAAATTCTCAAACACATCAAGAAAAATAATGCATTTATAAGAAGTAAAAAGTACTTACACAGCAAGGCTACTCAAAACATATTGTACGTGTTCACATTCATCTGGGAATGATGCACTGGCTGTTGTAAAACAACAAAGTGCAGTCTGAAGAACCTGAAGCTGTGGCAAAGGGACCTGCCATCTTCCAGCATAATCTTCAACCACCTGACAGGGAAGCAATCCAGACATTACTAAAGAAAATGTTCTTAACATCTCAAGTTTAAAAATTTACATAAAACCTACTGGATAAATTAAAATATTAGTTCAGCATTAACACAGCTGACAAGAGGGAGGGATGTTCTATACTGTTTATTTTATTTTATACCTCTAAAAATAATATCAATTATTATATTTGAAAAGATGAATAATACCGTGTATGAATGTCTGTACTATTTAACTGCCAATTTTTTACCAAATTTTGTTAACTAATGCTCTTTACCTCCCATATCCAGCTTTTGTGAAAATACTAATTATTAAAGAAAATTACAAACTATCATGCATTATTATTATTTATAAGGCTCTAAGCATTCTGGCAATAAATGAATATTCTGGCAACAAAGACATATAACATGATACTCTGATTATGAATATTTAACCTGTACCATATTATGGGGAAAAGAGTCCAGAATACAATAAGTCTTGACTCTTGTCACTTAACTAGTTTTATGAATCTGGGTAGGTCAACAGGTCATCTTCCTTCTCAATGTATTAGTTTCCTCACCATAAAATGGAGATGATAATGCTCTCTGAACCCAAATTGGGGTAATTTATGAGAAAACATTTTAGAAACATCAATTGCTATGTTGCAAGAATGCTATATTAAAACAACGTATTATATTAACAAAATCCATCATCTAAAACTACTACCTGCAAGCCAAATTTGGCCTGCCATGCATTTTTGTACATCCCGGGGTAAAAGTGGTTGGAAAAAAAATACTTTCTGATATGTGAAAATTACATGAAATTCAAATTTCAATGTCTATAAATAAGGTTTTACTGGAACACAACCAGGTTCATCCATTTATGTATTGTCCATGCCTGCTTTCCTGCTGCAACAACTGAGTTCAGTAGTTATGACAGAAAAAATATGACTTAAAAAGCCTTAAATATTTAATGTCTGTCCCTTTATGGAAAAAATTTGCTGACTCCTGATTTATAAGATAAAAAACCTAGAATAAAAAGCCAAGAACACTCAGAGCCCAAAGGACTTTTCACACTAATCACTTCCTACTGGGAGACAATTTTCCATGGGTCTCTCACATTTCTATAATTTTTCAAAAAGCCCTATCTGACTTTATCTTTTCAAAGATATTTATAGGAAGCAGCCTCAAAAAACAGAGATGATGCCCTCCTCCAGAGCAGAGAACCTGTTTACATTCAGTATAATAAAGATACTGTCTCCCTCTAGGGCAAAGGTGAGACCATTATAAAAGATTAGGGTTTCTTAAACCTGGAGCTCCTTAACTGTGATGAAAACCTACCAAGTGTAGCATCCACTTGGGCTACAATGTGAACTATACGAGACTTGAGGGAGCAAAGGGAACCATCATAAACATAAAACTCATGCTGCTTGCTGTGCCCTAATTAATAAAGTCCATTATCTGACTCAAGAGTTTCATGTCTTCTGCCAGCATCTGAGAAACTGTGGCAGGCAAACTTGGATAAAATCTCACTCTTCACAGTTCTTGACAATTCCAAATGACAATAACAGGTAGTCACTCACACATCTTTCCAATGTTTCTAGGAACACATACAGATAAAAAAGCTAAAGGAGATCGTCTCTGTGAACTTGTTTCTCTTCTGGATCTTGCAGTTCTCGTTAGCTGGAAAGTAAACACTATTACTAACTATGCTGGCCCCAAGTAAGACAGACCTTTCCAAATCATCACTACACACCAAAAAAGGAGGAACGTTAGAAAAAACACTGGTTCCCTGGCTCTAAATTTTCTCTTCCCCGAAGTCTCCGACCAGCTTTATTATCTTTCTCTGGTTACCAAACCACTACTCTGGTGCCACATAAAAAATAGGTACCTGACCACCTCACATTTTTCTTGTTCTCTGTCCATGTCTACTTGCAACCTTATTTGCTTCCTATTTATGGGTTGGGTTTATCGTGTTAGAATAAAAGCTTTCTACTTTCTCAGGTTCTGTTCTCATTATAGCTTCCGTCATTCACACAGATTCAACTACCAATGCAATGCCTGGTCTAGCTGAGCCCAAACCTAACACAGTAAAAGTCCTTGTGGGCAACACCTCCATTAGGTTTGCTACAACACCTTGAAAGGGACATAACCAAAATCAACTGAAATTTAGATACCTTCGTGCATTGTTTAATGTTATGTCAGGCACTGCTAACTCATCATAACACTATTTCTCTTCAAAATATTTTCCTTAAAATACATAAAACAAGTACATTACATTGCCCTATTAAAATGAAATTTGTCTCTTATGCTGTGAATGGTATCATAGGCCCTCAGCTGATCTGTGGGTTCTACCAGGCCACAAAGCAGTAAGTACTACATCTTTCACTTTCTTTCTTTTTTGGTGTTCTAACAAGTCACCATTAACATGATGGTGGTCAGGATAATGCTGAAGCTGCTGCAAACAAACAACAGTGTTTTCTCGGCTCTTAAAAACCCTCTCTTACAACAGTTCTAGACTCTTACAGAAAATGGTCTCAGAAGCAGAAGATTAAGGCCAGCAATCTTTTATGGATCATGGAAACCCTTTTCTCATTTTGAAGAGCATAAATACACATTACTGCAGTGAGTATTTAGAGAAATTATAGGAATACTCTGACAGAAGCAATAGCCAAGGCCAGAAGCATGCTATGATATAAAGAAAGTTGAAGAGGACAAAGCTGATGCCAAAGAAAGACGTTAGACTATTCTAATAATCCGGCAGCACTTTTGAGAGCATATACACTACTATAAAATGTCGGACCTTAATTAACCAAGGTAAATTAATGTGAAAATGAGAAAAGACTCACTGCAGTCAAAACTGTCAAAATGTAAAGTTAATATAAACCTATTAAGTTAAAATTACATTAAATCATTTAGGAACACTAAAATATATCATCTAAATTGTTAAGGACTGAATTTTGTCCTCCTAAAATTCATTTGCTGAAGCCCTAACCCCCAATGATACTGCATTTGAAGACAGGGCTTTGCGGAAGTAATTAAGTTGAAATGAGGTCATAAAGGTGAAATTCTATTCCAGTAGGATGTGTGGAGAAAGAGGAAAAGTGAGGAAGACTGAGGAGAAGTGAGGATGAGTGAGGAGGAAAGGGAGAAAAAGGAGGAGAAGGAGTAAAGGCCTCTCTCTTTCCCTATGCATATGCACCAAATGGCGGCCATGTGAGCACACAGCAAGAACACGGCCATGTGCAAGGCATGAAGAGAGCCCTCACCAGAACATGACCATGCAAGTATCCTGATCTGGGCCTTCCAGCCTTCAGACTGTGAGAAAATATATTTCTGTTGTTTAAGCTACCCAGTCTACAGCATTTTCTTATGGCAGCCTAACTAATACCCTAGTAAAGTAATCAACTAAAATATGGATATCTGTTTCTTAACTGAGTTCTCCTTTTTTGTAATATAACAAACCACCAAACATTAGTTTGCCACTGAGCAAACAATGATCTTCATACCTAAACCCATATTAACAGATTAGATCACTAACACTAGATCATCAAGCATGTCTTTATTTCTATTAGTTGGCTATTCATATCCCTGTTATTCTGTCTCCTCCCATTTTCATCAACTTTCATTACATCAAACACCTCACAGTTCATAGGTGTCATTCAAGCTGTTCACTAATACCAAGTTCATCATTTGTTTACAACGAATTCAGCCACTTTTAAGATTTGATTAACAAAGCAGAAGATGTGTCACAATTACCCTTCATTCTGGAGCATTAAAGAATGGCTGTAATACCTGCCTGTATGAATGTATTGAACACAGACAAATACAATCTATTGATAAGTCTGCTAATTTTCTAAATACCTAAAATGTTTTAACACACTTACATTAATCCTACCTCCTTCAGTATGATTATGTTATTCATTTGTAATGTAATTGTATATATACAAATATTTCCTAGCTGTCCACTGAGACAGTCTAGAAGCAAGGACTCTACAGTAACAGTAAATGCACTTAGTGCACAAATCTTGGTCTCTAAACACCATTCTCCAATAAAAAGAACTTCAGTTCCTCTACAAAGCAGTTGATTCCAGAGCTGGGATAGGGAAAACACAAGATAAGCCTGGAACATCTTGTGGTGCCAGAAAGTAAAAAATGCTGTGAAAAACAACAGGATATGAGAATATGGGAGCCAACCCGAAGGAGCTCCTAAAGGCTAAAGCTGGCACAACTTAACAAAATAATGATAGCACTGGACTTTAATCCGTACAATAAATTAAATATACATAAGTCCATACTGATGGAAATAATCAAATAAATGTTAGCAATGAGACAGCTGTTTCTTACAGTGAACAATGGAAAAAGAGAAACAGAGAAGCACCATCAGGCAGACACCACATGATAAATGTTGCAGATAAGATCAATGCTAATTAATGCTCATCAATGCTAATAGTAAGTTAAAGTTTGAGGAGAAGCAGGATTTGCAGTCCCAAAGTATCTCCCCCAAGATATTTATCAAATACAGACATAAAGACAGTAACATTAGGGTGGAAAACCCCACAAACACAAACTTAACAAAACCATCAAGGTAAATATCACCAGTGAACTATATAACAAAATAAATCGTTATCATGAATCTCTCCATAACAGTATACTGAGAAAGTCATTTTTTGTGGTACTTTCACCAAAAATGCATAGACTGATTCCAAGCACGAGAAAACATCAGTCAAACCCAAACTGAAGGATATTCTAAGCATATTAATAACTGTTCAGTGCTCTTCAAAAACGGCAAGCAAAGACAAGGAAAGACTGAGGAACTGTTAGAGACTAAGGAGAAACAACTAAATCCAATGTGAGATCATAGATAACATCCTGGAATGATAAAAGAACATTAGCAGAAAAATTTTAAAAGGTCTACAATTTTGTTACTCTTGTATCAATGTTACTTTCCTGTTCCTGATAGCTGTACTGTATTCTGTAAGTCTAAAATTAGTTCAGTTTTTAAAAATTTTAAAACAAAGCTGTCTGTTCCAACCTTTCCTCTCAAATTCCAATGTTGTTATATATTTTTCTGGGTGTTATTTAATAACAAAAGCACATTTCTACATTTACTTTTTCTACTTTATTGCCTGTTTGCACCTCAAGATTTGCCCTTGCCTGTAGGTATTATTTTAAGAGTCAGATGGAAAAATAAAGCAGATAAATTGGCAGCAGAATGGAAAGAGTATAGACTTTAAAATCAGACAGACCTAGGTTTGAATTCCAGCTCTGTCACTTATTAGCTGGTAACCTTAGCAAAGTCACTAAACTTCTCAGTCTAAATTACCTATAAAATGAATTTAATATAACTTTAATCATGGATCTATTGAAAAATTAAATAAGATATATATTAAAATCTAGGATAATTCCTGGCACGTAACAAACAAGAGCTCTCATTACTAGTGTACCTTGTTTTAAGAAAAGAAAATACAAAATTAAGCTTGCTTTAGTGACAATTTCATTACATCAGTATGAACTGGTTCATTATTTATTTCCAAGTATGATTAATTACAACAAATTTTACTCACTTTTAGCAAGCAAACAGATCACTAAGTAAAATCTATTGAAAAGGACTGCTACCAAGTTCGATACTCATCTGACAAACGAAGAATATCCTGCAAATAGCAATATAAATAAAATGCTACATGCCTAAACAGATAACTGAAGATTCAGTGTTTTTACAGTCCTCCCTGGAGAATGAAAAAGATAAACTGTCTGGAAAAAAGAGAGTCACTTGCCAATTTGACCTTTTCTATCATGATAATCATGTAATGGCAATCTAAAAGTCATATTTTAATAAAACACCAAAATGGTTTAGAAATACATTCTCATAAGTTAAAAGTTGTTTCAAATCTGCAAAGAACATAATCTATAGCAGCAAGCAACCTAAAACCCAGTACTTGTGAGGGCTTAGTAAAGCATACTGTTCAACTTACTACTCCTTAAGTTGGCATTTACACAACATTAATGTATTTGATAGGTTCTCTGAATGTAGTAAGACAAAACTTTTTCAAACTAGAAAATGGAGTAAGCATCTATAAAAAGTAATATTCCATACCATCATACTGTTAAAAGGAATCTTGAAGATTATCTAGTCTAACCTACCAACCAGAGCAAAAATACCCATTACAGTATCACTTCCAGAAAGTTAATGAACATGAATATTGTTACTGATGGGTAATTCACCATCTCAAATGACGATTTATTTTACAGACACCTTTATTAGAAAATTCTTCATTATGAAACAAAAACTGTGACATCCATCTATCAGTTCTAGTTTGAAGTTTTAAAATTATATAAACAAAACATCCAATGTTCCATCAAATGTTATAAGGTAACTATCACATACATTTTTATTATGGTTTCTTCCTACATTGAATATCTGCTATCCTTTCATCCATTTTAACTATTTCTCTATAGTCTACAAAATTTTCATTTCTCATTAGCATATCTGCTTATGTTCCAAAATGTGCATGTTCCTCTTAAACGCAGCTCCCAAAATGGAACATAAGACTTTAATCACTCTAGTCAGAATTAGTTGGACTACCATCCCCCTGTTTTTGACACTCTGATAATATTAATGTAGCTTGAAGTTACTTTCAGTTTTATTGATTTTTGAGTCAGCCAAGAATGCTCTTTTTCATAAAGATCTCATAACTTTTTATAGTTGATTTTTTACAGTATAACTATACATTAATCCTTTCACTTTTCTCATTCTTAGTTTTACCCCAAACTTTACACTGCATTTGGAGCCAATTAGCTTTTCCTCCCAGTTTGTGTCACCTATAAATCTGAAGAGAAAGTTTATTTTATCATCAAAGCTGTATACAAAAAAAAAAAAAAATTCACACAGAGATATTTATAATAGAACAAAGTTCAATTCCTTAGCTATCCTTAGAACCATTAATCAATATTCTTTAGGCAACAGTGTTAAGTCAGTTACTAATACTAATCCATACTCCATCTCCCTATCTATCTATAGGAATGCTATGAGAAATCTTGTATACAAAACCATGCTGAAATCCAGACATGTAGAGTCTGTCATATTTCATTCATATCCTTTACCAATAATCCATTTTTTTAAAAGTAGAAACAAAAATTTGGAATGACCGGATTTAATAAAACCATAGTGATGGCTAGAGATGAAGATCTTCTTTTCTAACTATTCAGTAATTCTGCTCAACATTATACTACTTTTAGTGGCCATCTGTTTCCATAACCTACCTTTTTGGAAAACAGAGTATTTGCCCCTATCTAGACTAACAGCATCTCTTCAGTTCTTTGTACCTTCAAACCTTTCTTAAAGCGCTCCCTGTCCTACCCCTGGCCCTAGTATACTAAGATGAGATTTAAACTTATTTTAAACCCTCTACCAGCTTTCTTTATCTGTTTTAGGCTTTAATAATTTTAACTATATTTAGTTACTAATTCACCTTGCTAGAAATTTCAAAAATAAAATGAAGTAGTTTTATTTTTCTATGCAAAGCAGAGGGTCTACCCCCTTCATTCATACCAGTTGATTTAATAGAAGATAATGAACATGCACAAAAAGGAATGAAATTAAATAAAGTTATATTATAAGAATTAATCCCATCCAAGAGAAAAGAATACATATGAAACCCTACTAACTAGTTTAACAAAGAAATCAGTCAGATACTCACAAAAGTTTGAAATGTAAAGAGCATTATACTTGCTAATATAGGGATTACAGAGTTAGCATATTAAACATGTTTTATATTAAATACAAATAAATTTCACAAAGGAATTCAGCCTATGAAGTGGTTTTATTTACATTCATGATAGTCACCTAAAATTCCATGTATATACAATACAATGGGTTTTGATGACTCATGAAATATGGTGAAGCTACAACATAGAGTATACGGAATTAACTCTACACTAAAAACCCACCTTGGTTTTGAGAAATGATTTCCATTAACCATATAGTAAATAACTCTGTGAACCAAGATAGTTGACATTAATATTTAAAATCAGTTGTGACTTCTTCAGTTTTTAAAATATTCTTTTAAATTGCATTCTGTTAGTTAACATATAAACAGTAAGTATTACAGCATGTTTCATTTGTCTTTTCCATGTGTTATTTTGAAAAGGCATCCCTATCCCAGAAACCATGTAATTTTTTTGACATTCCACAAATGGAAGTTTTTCATAGGTAAATTTCATAAATTAAATGAGGAACAATGATTCCCCATACAAAGTTAAGTCTATAACTTTTTCTCTTTTTTGTAGCCACCAACATTTTATAAGCCAGGGCAAAGAAATGGAAAGCAAACTGCCTATATTGGTGAGGGTAAGCGAGATGAGTATAGAAAGCTAAACAACAAAAATTCATTCAAAATCCTCCTCCTCTATTCTGATTCTTATATTTTTATTTTTTATCTTCTCCTGAATTCTGGACATAGTAAGTTTGGGGTAAACTTTTTATCTTTTCCTCTACATTCCTGTTTATAAAATAAGAACTTACTCCTTCTAAAAAAATACCAGTGAGAGGATGATTTTCCTCCTTCCCTAAAATTCTCTCACTCCATGGAAGTAAAATCAGTAATACTAGTAAGAATCTATCGACTCCAGGCCAAAGTTAATGTATTGGTCTGGTTCTCATATCCCTCTTGAGTTTTCTACTTCCACCACATTTGAGGCGGGTCAGAGTTCTCCATGTGGCAGCTTATATAGCTACCTAAAGATCCAACTTTCCTCTTAGAAGTAGTAGGTCATTTGAAAGACTTTTGATAAATTTTGATCCCTGCCAATTTTTCATTTGATTCCAAAATCAGAGGTGAGAGCAATATATTAAATGCTTCCTTCATAAATATTAAAATTGGTGCATGGACAAGGGAACCCCAAAATGTATGCAAAAGAAGTACATGAAGATCAAATTAAAATAAAGGATGAACAAATACCAACTCTAGGATGATGTTTGCTCAGTTTCAATAACTAAATTTGTTAAAACAAAACAAAACAGATGCACTCACAAAGTAACAGTGGAAGAATTAAAGAGAAATAAAAGGAGGACATACTGATTAAAATGGAGGAAAGGAGGGACTTCCTGAGGAATAAGAATTCACCCTTAGCGGCTAGGCTAGACAGATATCATGAAGCATTCCATATTAAAAAAAAAAAAGGAAATATAATATATATCAGAAGTAACTGTACTTAAAGATGAAATTAGGGAAAATAAGATTATAGATGTTACTCATAACAAAGGAAAGGTGACTGGTTACAAAAGTAACTAACTGAGGAAGAGAAGGTAACTATAGGATGGAAATGGCAAGACTGAACCAGACTGGAGATGCAACTATGGCAAAAGCTTGCTTTTTTAAAGACAGAAAGTCTATAATAAGAGCAACTGAAAAACCGCACTTTAAACACTGAGACTACTATACAAGTAATATAAAATCTGTACAGATTTGATAAATTAAAGGGCGGGGAGATTACCTTAAAATACTTGAAGCATTTCAGGTTAAAGTTACTACAAATGACCACATATAGTATGGCATTGTGCCATAAAGAAAAGTGCTCCAGAAAGTCAAAGTTAGGTCTCAGGAGAGTGAATGGGAAAAGTTACACTGAAGAGAAACAAAGTTAAGAGGTCAGTGCTGGGTTTGATGGTGTGCTGGTAAGATTTTTTTCTTAAGTCAGAGACCAGAGTGAGCAAAATGTGCTTGATACTGAATGCTTTTTGATGAACTCAGAACTTGACTTTCTTCTCTAACATATGGAAGATACTACAAGAGATAACTGAAGGAAGAAAAAAAAAGAGAAAAAGGGAAGACAGGTGAGGCCAATTTAAGAACAGGATCAAATGTAAACAAACACAAAAACCACCTGTTTATCTGAAATGACATGTCTTACTATTGCTGAAAGTATGACAGAAAGGAACGTTTATACTGCCGATAAAGTAGAACAAATTATGCAAAACCTAGAATAATTAAAAGCAGAGCAAAGAAAAGGTCTTAAAGAGCAAGCCACAGAAGAGATATTGTCTTTACTAGGCTCCTAAGAGTACAGACTTCAGAAACAACAAAAGCAGTTCCACTTTAGGTACTTGTTCAATGGTTATTATCCAAATAATACAAACACGGGGGCGCAAAAAGAGTTTTTTATGATTTAGTGTTTTTATGATAGGCTCAAAATTTTCAGGGGGAGTTGCAATGGCCCAGGTAGCACACGATTAAAAATTCCTTGGCACTTGTTTGGGGCTAGAGAAATACAGATGGAAGGGCAGAACACAGGTTGTGGAGATTGCAAGGCAATGACTATGCTTGAAGCTTTACAAACTACAAGTAAGTGATACACTCTTCATAATAGGCAGTAGAAGCTGTGCCACTAAACAGATTCCATGCTGATTTCAGCACAAGGAGTACCAGAAAAACACAGTAAATAAAAGTTTTTAATATGATGGAAATCTAAAGTAGGAAACATCAATTAAGACTAAGTACCTAGGGCTACCATCCATGTATATTTGTAAGCTTTGCAAAAAGACAGAAATTCAGATACTACTTTTAGGAAGGAGGGAACGGTCAGTGTAAGTGCTCCTCCCCAAAATAGACAGTGGCACAATTAACCACTTGATGTGTTTTTTAGTAAAATATAAGCACAAGTTATGGACACTGGCAGCTGGCACAGTTAACTGGCACACTGGTGAGCCTGGTAAGGATGAAACCAAAATTCACTTAGTATCCTGTTTTCAGTACATCCACTGTCCTTCTGATATCACCAATTTTTACTGGCAAAAGTAATGCGGGTCAACTATAATATGCACTAAATTCAGGGAATTACTAATAATTCTAAATTTAACATGTTTGGGCTGGTTGTGGTAATGTTTGCCCTACTGATCTTCAAGACTCTTAAGAAAGTAAGACACAGGTCAGGCATGGTGGTGCATGCCTGTAATCCCTGAATTTTGGGAGGCCGAGGCAGGTGTATCATTTGAAGTCAGGAGTTCAAGGCCAGCCTGGCCAACATGGTGAAACCCTGTCTCTACTAAAAATATAAAAATTAGCCGGGCACGGCAGCAGGTGCCTGTAATCCCAGCTACATGGGAGGCTGAGGCAGGAGAATCACTTGAACCTGGGAGGCAGAGGGTACAGTGAGCTGAGATCGAGCCACTGCACTCCAACCTGGGCAATAAGGCGGTGAGACTCAGTCTCAAAAAAAAAAAAAAAAGACAAATTTAAAAAAAGAGCAAGACACAAAAGAGACTGGAAGGTAAAGAATTCTTCTTTAGAGGGTAAAAGAAGCCACTCCCAATCAGAGGAAGACAGCAAAATTACCCATCTCTAAATCAGAGAGGCACATGAGAAACCGCTGGCTCTGATTTGGTGATACCCTAGAAAGGGAAGAGTCTGGGATCTGAACATCTTTAGACTCTGGACTTTAATTTTTCTTTGTGGACTCAAAAATGGGAAACAAATGACCAAATCTAGCAGATTCTTTTTTTTGTGGACATTTGGTCCCCTGTACCAAAGCTACTTATTTCCCCAAATTAAAAATGGAAAGGAAATTTTCAACCAAAAATCTATTATAGGTTAATTAGCTTTCTCAAACACAGAAGCTGCATCTCTTAAAAGCCTTATACTCCAAGTACTGAGATGTTACTAAAAGGAGAAAATAAATTACGAGTTTTACATTTTGGTAAACTTTACCATAAGTTTCCAGAAAATCAACTGCTCTGTTCTTAAATGGGATAAATATATTCAAGATTAATAAAAATGTATATGGTGGCTACTGATTAACAACTTTTATTCTTTCTTTATTTAAAAGAATGCACTGGGGATAAATAAGATTAATAAAAATGTACACTGTAGCTACTGATTAACAATTTTTATTCTTCCTTTTTCTTTTACAAGAATGCACTAACTCTTTAAACCCCATAGAACCAAAACTATGCTATTCATTTAGATCTTATTGTTCCTTCCACCATTTAGTGCTAATACCATCACTATATTCTCAGATATTTAGATTAGAAACCCAATATAACTTCATAGAATTATTTGGTGCCTTGTCTCCACTTTTAGCAAAATGCTAAGTATTTTATTATACATGATAGTCCTTGAAACTGTTCTGGCCACTCCATTTTCATTGCCATTATTCAGCCAGGCCCTCAATTCCTTTTCTGGGACACTTCTATAGCTTACTTTTTAAATGAAGACTTTCATTCTTTACCTCCTGTGGTCTATATTAAAACAGCATTTTAAGACTAATAATGGCATGACTTTGCCCTTAAATGCTATATTAACCCACAGAATTCAAACGCCTAAGCCAAGCCTCAATTCATTTTTCGTCTTATTATCTACCAGTACTTTTTTGAGTCTATGTTCTAGTCCAGTGGCTCTCAAACTTTAGGATGCGTCGAATCATTGGGAAAACGTGACAATCAGTTTGCTGTACCCTAGTCCCACAGTTCCAGATTCTGTCGGTCTGGGTGGAGCCAATACTTTGTACTGCTAATAGTTTTCAGGTGATGCTCATACTGCTGGTATGGAGATCCACACAGTAGGAATCACAGTTCTAATCAATTAACTACTGCCATTCATAAATACGCCATGCCATCCATCTTTTCACAAATTATCTCCTCTACTTAAAATGTTCTCTTACCCCCTACTATTTCCTTTTTTCATGCCTACATTTTAATACCAACAATCTGTAAAGAGTCAAGTCAAATGCTATTTCATCCATTAAAATTTTCCAAATTATCTCTATCAGAAGTGGTCTCTTCATGTGAACTTGCATAGTAATTAAAATAGTGACATTTTCCCTATTTTAGGGTTTATTTATATTTATTCATTCATTTATTCAAACCTTAGAGTGCCTACTATGTACCAAGTTCACTGATACTTTCATTTTTTTTTTATGGAGGGATAAGAGGTAAATAAATATATATTAGATGGTGTTAAGCACCTTTAACTATAATACTAACAAAACACAGGTAAGGGAAAAAGGAATACTAGAGATGGGATGCTACTTTACGTGGGGTGTTCGGGAAAGGCCTGTATCTATCTAAAAGATGCTATCTGAGCAGGATCCCACAGCAAACCATATAGATATCCAAATGAAATGTGTTTCTGGCAGACCAAAGAAAAGCCAGGAAGTAGATGCATACAAGGAGTGGCAAAAACACTAGTATTTGTGAAAGTAAGTAGTAGAGGGGGAAAGTAATAAAAGAAAAAGTCACTGAGCTAGACAGGGCAGGACTATGGAGTCCTGTGGTCCACTCTAAGGATTTCGGCTTTGACTCCAAGATAGAAAAGCATGGAAGGTTTGGAAGAGACCTTACTCGTGTCTTTAAAAGAATCACATTGATTGTCATGTAAAGAATCAACTGAAAGTGAGGAAAGGTGGAAACAGGGAAATAAGATAACCCATGAGAAAGATAATTACGGTTTGGATCAGAGTCATAATAGAGAGAAGTAATAGTCAGATATGCCTTTTCCCCCTTACTAGATAATTCAGTTTCTTGAGGGCAAGGATTGTATGGTTTTCCCTTTAAATCCCCTATAATCACAAAAATGAAGCTTTTCTCATAGTACCTAGTTTTTTCTTAAAGGAGTACCTTTTACAATAATCAATTATTGTATTTTATGTATGTGGATTTATGCCTAAGCTGTCTAAGGATATTCAATTGATTGATATTGAGAAAAAGAAATTTATATACTGTCTGACAAGACACCTACAGCACTTTATGAGCACTTATTAGTTTTGAGCACTTAATAGTTGTTGAAGTTAACTTCAAAATATGAGAGAAGACAAAAAGTCTCAAAAGTTAAGTACAAAATGGCTTCATTTCATACAGAAATTTTTTTTCTTTGAGATGGAGTCTCACTCTTGGCGCCCAGCCTGGAGTGAGTGGCGTGATCTCAGCTCACTGCAACCTCCGCCTTCTGGGTTCAAGCGATTCTCCTACCTCAGCCTCCCAAGTAGCTGGGATTACAGGTGCCCGCACCACACCTGGCTAACTTTTGTGTTTTTAGTAGAGACAGGGTTTCACCATGTTGGCCAAGCTGGTCTTGAACTCCTGACCTCAGGTGATCTACCCGTCTTGGCCTCCCAAAGTATTGGGATTACAGGCATGAGCCACCATGCCCAACCCGATACCATGCCCAGCCCGATACAAAAGTTTTTTTTAATAAACGAGATAACAGAATAATTTCTTACTTTTTAAATAAAATCAAGAATTGAGAAACTGCATAATAGAGTTTTAGATCCAGGAAGAAAAGCAAAAATTACATATCTACTCTTAAGTTTATAAACACAGGATGAGAGGATGATATTCAGGATATCCAAGTAATACATTGAGAAAAGATGAATGAGTTTTAACATTCTCACAACGCTCTTCTACCTATGTTTTATATATTTCCCTCCTCTTATTATGTTTTGATGTTATGTACACTCACTACAGTAAATTCGGATAATATAAGAGAAAAAAAAAAGTATCCATCATCGCACTGTCCACATCTAACCACTGTTAACATCCCGATTCCTTTTCTAGCTGTGTCTCTTAAGGTAGCTGCTTAATCTCTCCGAGCCTCAGTTGCATCATTCATAAAATGACGATAAAAACAGTACTTATCTCACAGGGTTGTTGCAAAGGATAAATGAGAATCTAGGACAGGAACTGACACACTTTTTTCTTAAAGAGCCAGAAAGAAGCTTATGGGCCATACTTTCTCTAACCCAATTATTCAGCCCTGACGTTGTATCATGAAAGCAGTCACAGAAAATATAAAATTAAATGGGCAAACAACAATACGGTTTATTTGCAAAAAAAACAGGTAGTATTACCTGTGCCATAGTGGCATAAAACAAAGGTTCATAACTTTTGTGGGGTGTGTCTGGATTATTGTTGGGTTGTATTTGTTTGGCAAGTTTTGACATTCTTAAAAGAATCTGAGTTGTTTTTTTTTTTAAGAAATTTGGGGCCGGGCGCGGTGGCTCAAGCCTGTAATCCCAGCACTTTGGGAGGCCGAGGTGGGTGGATCACTAGGTCATGCGATCGAGACCATCCTGGTCATAATGGTGAAACCCCATCTCTACTAAAGACACAAAAAATTAGCCGGGTATGGTGGCGTGTGCTTGTAATCCCAGCTACTTGGGAGGCTGAGGCAGGAGAATTGCCTGAACCCAGGAGGCGGAGGTTGCGGTGAGCCAAGATTGCGCCATTGCACTCCAGCCTGGGTAACAAGAATGAAACTCCGTCTCAAAAAAAAAAAAAAGAAATTTGGACCTGCTAACCAAGAAACTGCAAATAAAACTTTACCTAGATCGTTACACAGATACTGAAAAGATCATTTTTTATGGCTGCATAAAATTTTAATTTATGGAAGATGAAATGATATTCACCTATTTTAGATTTTCTGGTTGCTTTCCCATTTTAATTCATTCATTACATTAATTATAATTAAGGCTTTGAAGAATAGTATTTTGTCCAAATTTATAATTTGCCAGAAATGAATGCTGTAAGAAAAATGACTAAGTCTATTTTAAGGTTTCTAATATATCTTGATAAATTGTAGTCCAGAAAAGTTGTGATAATCTGTAGTCCCATCAGCTGAAAAACAGATCTTCACACTCTCATGAGGATGGACTATATGTAAATTTTACACTTTAAAAATAAATTCTATAATTAGAGAGATTTGTCAAATTATAGTAGGACAGATAAAGGCCAAAAAAGCACATCCACTGTATTGGGACTGGTAGGATTTCCATATATTCAAGGTTAAATCTAAATATGGAGAGACTGACGAACTTTAATAATTTAGGAAAAACATTTAAAACACATCCCATACCCTTCTGCCTTTAAAGCACAAGATAATAAACATAAAATAACTTTTACTGGTTTGTAGTCACCATAAATTTATATTCTGAGAACTGCTATAATTTGTGTAATATAAGAGATCCTAAAGTCCAGTACAGTAAGACTCTATTCTGTCAATTTTCCAAAGCCATGATGAATACAAAAATAACTAAAAGACTCTCCATCTAAGCAGCAGAAAAGTCACTGATGTGAATGTTAAAGTTTGTCAATTATATAAGGCACTGGGGATAGAGTGGTCACCAAACACTGCCCTGTTTTGTATACAGTTGTAACTGAGCCATTGTTACTATCTCATCTAAATATATCCCATTCAGGTGGGTTGGGGGGTGGACCAAGAGTTAAGAATCACCCTTTTTTTTTTTTCCTGTGACAGAGTCTCGCTTTGTCACCCAGGCTGGAGTGCAGTGGCGCAATCTAGGCTCACTGCAACTTCTGCCTCCTCAGTTCAGGCGATTCTCCTGCCTCAGCCTTCTGAGTAGCTGGGAATACAGGCATGCACCACCGTGCCCAACTAATTTTTGTATTTTTAGTAGAGACAGGTTGATCACCACGTTGGTCAGGCTGGTCTTGAACTCCTGGACTCAGGTAATCCACCCGCCTAGGCCTTCCAAAGTGCTGGGATTACAGGTATAAGGCATAGTGCCTGGCCTGAGAAATCACTTCCAATGGGGAACTTCTGATAGGTTGCATTTGATATTTTTTGTTTCACATTTATGAACATTTTTAGTTTCTGCTGCCTTGAGTCTTTTTAACAGTATCAATTCCACTGCATCCACTCAATCAAAACTGCTTTAGTAAGCTATGGGATATATCAAATACACATGCACAGATGGTACAATAGATACAAACACATATTCCTAGATACAAGACAATGTATGTATATGTATACCGTAGAGGCTAAGTGCACTGGCTGGCTTTTGCCTGTCAAACTGGCTAGGTTACAGTCTGATTATCACATACTAGGTATACTACTTAGTCAGGCCATTTAATCTCTTCTGACCTTACTTTCCTGACCTATGAAAATAAGAATAATGAGGTAGCTCACGCCTGTAATCCTAGCACTTTGGGAGGCCAAGATTGGAGGATCACCTGAGGTCAGGAGTTTGAGACCAGCCTGATCAAATGGAGAAACCCCATCTCTACTAAAAATAGAAAATTAGCTGGGCATGGTGGCAAATGCCTGCAATCCAAGCTACTCAGGAGGCTGAGGCAGGAGAACTGCTTGAACCCGCAAGCCAAAATCGCACCATTGTACTCCAGTCTCGGCAAGAAGAGTAAAACTCTGTCTCAAAAAAAAAAATGAGAATAATAGCACATAGCTTGTAGGGTAGTGGATTAAATTACCTAAGAAGTCCCTGATTCATAAAAAGCATTCAAAATGAGTTATATACATATCTACAGCCTACGTATATAGAAAGCATTCCAGTAATATCTTTCAGATATTAAAAATATACCACATCAAATCACTGGCAAGAATATTTACAATATTTCAACTTTAGAGTAACTGAAACATACTGTTTAATGTCAATAAACTCTAGTAGTAGAAATACATATTAACAAACTATACATGTTTTATTAGGACATTATATATGCACACTTATTTTTACAGTACACAGGGCAATTCTGTGCACCTATTAATATGTACTGATACAATCACTTCTCTTCCTTCTCTTCTTTCACTTCTCTGTACCGTTTTGCCACAAATGAAGCCCGAAAATGAAGCTGTTCCTTTCTTTCTCAAAGTTAATTAACTGATTTATCATAGTCTACACTCAATCCTGAATGAATGTAACTCGTTTTCCATGCCTTCACCTAGACAAATAAGCACTAAACAAAGGTGCATACTAGTAGTCATTCTGCATTCATATTGATCTTCAAATGGTTCCGCGGGTCAATTCAATATACCTCTCCAATCAGCTACCAACCACCTCCATGTACTCGTAACAGATGAACTTTATTCCTGCCACAAAACTATATCAAGTAATACTCCTCTACTTGTCCTTTGAATCTTGTCCTTCCTCCCCTTTAGGGTTTCATAAAATAAATAATCCCTTCTTTTGTAGATTCGTGTCTTCCTTTCAAATGGATCATTCTCACCAGATTTTAAGTGTACACACTTCATACCAATTTACTAAAAAAAAAGAAAAAAAATTCTTACCTTCAATCCACAATGCCTCCAGTTACCACCGTATCTTTCCTTCTCCTTTATAGGTAATTTACATTTACTTACTATTCCTTCACCTCCCACTTTCGATCTACTCCAGCCTGAATCTTTATCTCATCACTACACCAAAATAATTCTGCTTTGAGTCACCCAAGACTCCTTGTTAATCACTAGTGGATCTTAACCGTTTGCAATGCCAGTTAACATTCACCCCATCCTAAAACATTCTCTTCCCTTGCCTTCTGTGACACCACAGTTCTCTGGGTTTCTGCAACCTCTTTAATCCTTCTAAAACTTTATTTGAAGACTCATCCTTTCCTACTGAGACATTTAATTTTGAGGCTCCTCAAGCTTTGGTTTTAAGGTCCTCTCCTTTTCCTATTTTCTCTCCCTATGTGAGCTCATTCACACTTATGACTTTGAATACCATCCACACAGCTATGATAACCAGACCTCCCTTTTGAGCTCTGGCTTCTGTGAGTCCAGCTATCTTTAAGATCTCTCCTTGGATGAGGCAAAAGCACCTTAAATTCAGCATATTCAAACTAATCCAAAGGGTCTCAGCAGAGCAGAACTTGCCCAGGTATCCAAATATAGACAAGCCTCCTATTAGTTCCCATGTATACTACTGCATACCTTTTCTTCATAGCACTTATCAAAGTTGTAACTGTACACAAAACTGGGCAATGTCGGTTTGCTTACCACTATATCCCCAGTGCCTTATATAATTGACAAGCTTCAACATTCACATTAATGACTTTTCTACTGTTAGATGGAATCTTTCAGTTATTTTTGTATTTACCACTGCTTTGAGAAGTTGACAGTATACAATGTTAATATACCGGACTTAAGGATTTCATAAATCACAAAATTCAACCTCCTCTCAAATTTAGTTTGCCATAATGTCCCAAAATCTCCTAATATCCTTAACATTACATATTAACATACAATTATATTGTCATTCAATTGACCAGATTTAATTGATTTTATTTTTGCTTCACGTATCTTACTAGAAACATATTTTACTACAAGTTTCATCGAGTTCTTGTTTTTGTTTTTGTTTGTAATTTTTAAGGTATAATTTAGCACATTTTGGCAGGAAGGCCAGAAAATTCAGTGCCAATAATAACAGTACAAATGGTGCCTTACTTGTGTTGGGCAGAACCATGCAAAGATGATATAATTCAAAAACTTAAAAGCAATGAATTCCATTTAAATATATTTCCTCTTACCATTTTATCTACACAATTAAAATTGAGAATTTTCTTTTTCACAGAGTCTCACTCTGTCACCCAGGCTGGAGATCTCTGCTCACTGCAAACTCCACCTCCCTGGGCTTAAGCCATCCTCCCACCTCAGCCTCCCAAGTAGCTGGGACTACAGGTGTGTGCCACCATGCCCAGCTATTTTTTTTTTTTTTTTTTGTAGAGATGGGGTTTCACCATGTTGCCCATACTGGTCTTGAACTCCTGAGCTCAAGTGATTTGCCTGCCTTGTACTCCCAAAGTGCTGGGATTACAGGTATGAGCCACTATGCCCTGGCAGGGATAGATTTTTTTGAAGCAATGTAATGAGTGATTATTTGCAATAATAGTCATGTATCTAATGAAAGACTGTGTATAAAAATGCCACTGAAGTTTAGAACCTCACTGGTCGTTCCTTGGTATAATCATAATTAATGTAATGAACGAACAAAAATGGTATTCGTAAGTTTACTTAATCAATTCTTTTTTTTAAAAAAAGGATCTCACATGTTTTGGGAAAACAAAGCATTAAAATCTCATCGTACTCAAAATATCCTTGTATCTATTTAGACAAAATAAACATCTACAGAATAAACAATCTAGGGCCCGGAGCACTAGCTCACAGCTGTAATCTTAGCACCTTGGGAGGCCAAGGTGGGTGAATCCTTGACCTCAGGCATTAAGACCAGCCTGTTAAACAACGTAAAACCTTGTCTTTACTAAAAAGCTACAAAAATTTAGCCAGGCTTGGTGGTGCACACCTTAGTCCCAGATACTGGGGGTGGGGCCTGGTGGGGACTAAAATGGTTTGAGCCCAGGAAGGGGAGGTTGCAGTGAGCTTAGATGCCAGACAGGGCACTCCCAACCTGAGCAACACTGCCAGACCCTAACTCAAAAAAGTAATAATAATAAAATAATCTGTGAGGTAGGAAGAGAAAGAAATTTATTTATCCTTTTGCTTTAATTATAGCTTTAATTTTAAAAAATCTAAAAAAATTAACAAATGCAAAAAGTAAAACAAAACTCAGCCATAAAATACCACTGCAAAGTTAACAACAATTTGGTATATTTCAGTGTTTTTAATTCACAAAAGTGAAATCACCCATGTGCTGTATCTTTTCAGCAGTTATACTATAAACAGTTTCTTGTATGAATAAATATTCCTTAAATACATCATTGTTTAGGGAGAAGGGGCATAGGATTACATTAAATGTACCAACTCCCCTAACAATAGTTATTTAGGTGGTTTTCAATGATTTATTACAAATAATGTCATAATGAACAATTAGTTCAATTCAACTCTGAAAGTAACCTATAAAGGCATTAAAGAGTGACAATAACAGAAAAAAAGAAAAGATTTAGCTCCCCAAATACAGCCACCAAAATCTAAGGTTCATTTGTTTTGTTTTTTCCTAATTGTAATAAATAAGTTAATGTCTTTCCAGGGAATTCATCTTTTATGAAGACTTGAAATAACCCAAATGTGCCAACATTTGAAAACCACTTTTTAAAAAGCTAAAATTTTCATTTTCAATTGAGAAATAAAAATAATTTTGCCAAAAAGAACACATAATGCAATTAAATTATTTCTAGCTCTGCATATTCACTACAGAATAGATCAGAAAATAGGATACTCTTTTTCAAAAGTAAATAGATGACTGCAAATTATTTTCAATACTTTCCTTTTCATCTTTCATACTATTATTTACTGAGCTAGAAAACTAATTCGAGACTTCTAGTTAAATGCGACAGATTGAACACACATTTACGTCTGATCTTACTTGAAAACTCCACTAAAATAACAGTAAAAATATTTGTGTTTTAAAAGAGCTAAACCCACAGGACAAAGGAATGAGAAAGGAGAGATATCTACATATGGGTAGTTGGAAATTAGATGAATGGGTGGTAACTGACTTAACAAACCTAAGAAACTGAAGCCAAGCCATCAGTAGAGGGAGTTTGGGAACAAGATGATTGTGCTTGAATCAAACCCAGAACCTCAGAAAATCTCAGGAATTTGAGGCACCACATACCTTCAAAAGAAGACGTGAAAACAGTCAGAAACAAAAAGATCAGTTCAAAATCTCTCCCAGATCCCTCCCCTAACAAAACAATGAAAACTAACTCCTAATTCTCTCAAGAGACTGAATATTTGGACACAAAGAGTGTAAGGGGAGAAAAGGGGATAAACAAAAAATGGGGTATAATCAATGAGTACACAGTGAACATGCTCAATAATGAGATCAGTAGTGAGACGGTCAGGTAGTCCCTATCTCCTTCCTGTAGCAGGTCAACTGATTCCATCTAAAACAACTAGGGAAAAGAATACTTAGAAATATGGAGGTAAATATCAAAACTCAAAGAGTTGCCAGCTATAGCTTCTGGAGAATAAGACACAGGAAAGGAAGGGAACAGGGCATGACTGCTACTTTTGGTTATAAGCTGTCGCAAAAAAAAAAAAATGTTTTCTTCAATATCCATTTACGTTTTCTCCCTTACTGCAAAATCATAGGCACATGTTGATCAAGAAACAAAAATTTGGAAAATTTCCTAACCTTTTCTTTTTTTTTGTTTTTGAGATGGAGTCTTGCTCTGTCGTCCAGGCTGGAGTGCAGTGGTATAATCTTGGCTCACTGCTGCAACTTCCGTCGCCCAGATTCAAGTAATTCTCCTACCTCAGCCTCCGAGTAGCTGGGGTCACAGGCAAGCATGCCATCACGCCCGGCTAATGTTTGTATTTTTAATAGAGATGGGGTTTCACCACGTTGGTCAGACTGGTCTCAAACTCCTGCTGACCTAGTGATCCGGCCCACCTTGGCTTCCCAAAGTGCTGGGATTACAGGTGTGAGCCACCCTGCCGAGCCTCTAACATTCTTTTCAAATGGGGATAACTCAAGATGAAAGTGAGTCATTGAATAGAATTTAGAATAACTTGGATTGGTTTACACCACAGTGACACCCAGCTCCTGGCACTGGCAAGTCAGATGTGATGGTTGGGACTCAAGCAACTACCTTGGATCCTGACACCAACTCAGGATGGTAAGACAAGGATGACTGACAAGAAAGAGCAAATGATCGTATTACCACACCATCTCTACACTGGCTATTCAAGATGTTTTTATAGGGGAAATAAATGTCCACCTTATTTAAGCCACTTAGGTCTCTATTAGCAGCAAAATGCAATTCCTGGTATTTAGGCCTTATATGACTTCAAACTATGTATATTAATAAAAATGAAAGAGACATGACAATCAAAACTATCTCCTGAAATTGCCAAATGTCCCCTATGGGAAACAAAATCTCTGAGAACCCCTGCCATAGAGATCTTACAAACCCCTGCCATAGGTATTTTATAAATCATTGTGTTTCACCAGGAACATTCAACTTTTGTAGTTAAATAAAAGAATTTAAGAATTTCTAGAGTTTCTCTAAAGTTTAGTGCAAAACACAAATTATAAGCTACTTACAGATTACCTCTAATGTCCCTCTTAAATCCTCAGAGGATTTTACAAGAGAGAATATTAATAGCATCTACCTATTTAAGTTCTATCTATGTGCTAGGTACAATACTAAGGACTTTATGTTCATTCTCTCTTTTTACATTCATGACATCCTCACAGCATGAATATTAACCCTATCACAGTGTATAATAATTTTAAATTATATTTTAATCAATATCAAAGTGGTTACAGAAATCCTTTTTTATTAATCATTATGTTCATTCTAGGACTGAACTAAGAAGAAAGTGTCTTAACTTCCTCAGTTTACAACCAATTTATGCCAAAAAAAAAAAAATCAATGTATTTGGTGGCAAAATAAATTGAGTCATTAAAACTTTCAGGAATTAGAGAAGTGTTTACAGCACTTAACAAATCAGACAGTAACAGTCTGCTTCTTGAAATATTTTTTACTACTGTGTCATAATGAAAGAGTACTTTATAAACTTTTCATCCATGATACCAAGTTATTTCCAGTAACTTCTTTTTCTTTTGACATCACTTGCAAAAAAAAAAAACCCTCTATAATTGAGGATTTACTTATAATTTCAATCTGCTTTGCAGCAGAAATTGAAGACTAAGTTCAAATCCCAGCATGTCTACATAGTGGAAACTAAGACACATTAGCTTGTTCAGGCCTCAGTTTCAACCATGTAACTTGCTGTCTGAAGCTTAAGAGCTGGTAAGCCTTCCATAAAAGTTACTTTCCCCTACCTTTCCTCATCAAAGCAAATTAAGTATCAGGTAAGGGCTAAGCATTTATTGAGCCAGCTAACAAGAGCCAAGGGAGGATGTGACAGGGCCAGTCCAACAATTACACTATATCTTCTGTTTTACTTTTCCTTATGATATAAGACACAAAAACCTCTCTGGAAAAGAAGTGTTCCTTCCTCTCTCACTTGCCCACATAACTAACTGCCAAGAAATTTTGATTCATATTTCCCTCTAAAAAGAGGAAGATAAACTGAAGCCTTTCTTTGAAACACGACTAAGCTGTCTGTATAATTCATGTATGTAGTTAACTGTTGCATACCCCAAGTGCACATATCCATTTCATTACTCACGATTAAGTCATTTACTAATAAATAATTAGTATACTATATATTATATTTAATATTAATATTTTATATTATATATAACATTTAATATTATATTAAGTATAATTATTATACTTCATATATACTTAATAAATATAATATGTATATTATACATAATATAATAAATTATTATACTTAATATTAGCCTCAGTAAGTGTCAGAAAACCAAAATTTTAAAAAGATGTCTTCAACTAGGAATTAAATAATCCCCTGCTTCCCTTACTGGCAAATAAAGCAATTACTATGGTAGAATTTTATTTCTCGGTAGATAAAATTCAACTTAATAAAGGAATATTTTATTCCATCTAAAAGTTTTAATATAAGAAAGGACTTCACAAAGCTCACCTGCAAAGTAAAATCACGACAGCACCTAAGATCTATCAGTAATCTAAAGTATTTTAAATATGTAAAGTTTCCAGTAATAAACTATGTTTCAGGTAAAAGTTGGTAAAATTTAAGTATGTCAGTCTAAACATAATTTAGCAATAGAAAATACAAGTTCATTAAGTTCTTCCTGTTTAGTTTTATTTCCTTGGATATACGGGAGGTAGGGAAGTCATAAAATAGTCAACTTCATTTGTTCTTAAAATATTGTACTGTCACTATTCAGACATTGTTTTGCAGGCTAAATCTGTCATTTGTCCTAAAATTTTAGTTGCTTGTTAATGGTATAAAAAGCAAAACAAAAAATTAAAGAGATTTTTCAGCCCTTGAATATATTAAAAACATAAATTGTATCCTAATTTTCCAAAGTTTAAAATTCCAACAGATACAAAAATCTACCAGTAGCGTGGTTTCTATATGTAAAAGGTATAGTTAGAAAACAAGTGCTCTGAAAACAAGACACTGAACCTCTAAATTCAGTGAATGCCAATTATCAAAATAAAAATATATTTTCAAGAAAGTCATCAAGTAAGCAATGCCAAAGAAACTGACACACCCTTCCTTCTTTATGACACTGGGGAAAAACATAAACAAAAGGCAATTTAAATTAAAACATTAAGAACTTACCTGAATGTAAGTTCAACTTGTGTTCAAAAAATGTCAACTCCACCCTTTTTCTTTCAGTGCTTGAAAGGGAATGCTTGTAAGAATTTCAAGCACTGAAAGAAATTCCTTACAAGATTGAAAGAAATGTCAACATGATGTCCACTTCTCATTAACTTTACTTCTACTTGTTATCATAATGGAAGGAAGAGCTACCTGATCCAAACCCTTCACATAATTTAACTATTACTCCTCTTTGACAGAAGGGGAAACAGAGACACGGAGTAACTTGACCAAGGTAATAAATTCAGCTAGGAGATGGTGGAGCCAGAATTTGAACCCTGTACATCCAAAATAATAGACACATTTAAAAAGGGTGGGACGGAAAATGAGCAGTTAATTGTTTTTGTTGTTTTTCCTAAATAGCTTGCAAAACAAGGCTGTTGTGAAAGGGAACCGACGTTTAAGGTATAAATGCAACTAGGTAAGAATGCAGAATACACAAACTGTACCCCTAAGCAAGTAGGGGTATATTGCTATATTTGACTACCACTTTGAACAACAGCAAACCCCTGTGAGTCGACAGAGTAAATCATTGAATGTCACCGTTCAGACACTGTGTTTTACAGGCTGAATAAGATACGCTAAAAACTGAAGGATGGGGGTGGTGGTGATGTTAACCGGAGCAAGTTTAAGGAGAATTACTCATTATAAGCAGTTAATTAGAAAAGAGCGCGTGTGTCAACGGAAGGAGGTTTAAAAAAAAAGATGACAATCACACTGCCTTAAGGCACCCTCCGCCCGAAAAAAAGTAACTAAATCACCGTGGGTCAGCGTCTACGCCAAAGGGAGAACCGGCCCAGCGGGCTTTTGTGAGGGGATGACAGGAGACCCCAGAAGAGGGGGAACGGTGGCAATGACAGGAAAGAGGGCAAGTCTCCGATCCCGGAAAAAAGGGGAGAAGTGGGGGCAAGCGGCAGAGAAGGGAAGACAGAAAATGTTACCAGAGGTGCCAAACGAGGTGCGAAGGACCAAGGTAGGAAGCACAAGAAAGGCGGGACTCAGGCAGGAAGCTCTGTTGGGGTAGGGAAGGCTTGTCAGGACAGAGCTCTGCGGACAGCCGACCTTCCTCCTTTCCAGCTCCGGCATCCCCAACAAACTCTCACTTTCTGACCAACCCTAAGCCCGCGAGTCACCCTCGCCGTGCTCCCCGCCCCCCACCCCCTGCCGGCTAGGTGGAGGAGGGAGCTTCACCCGCACCCGCCTTGTTGGGGTAGAAGATCGGGCACTGGACACACACCAGATTCATGGACGAGAAGGCCAGGAAACGCGGAAAGGCCCAGGACCCGGGTGACAAGTCGGCGAGACCAACGGGCGCCTCACCTGACAGAAGCGTCGGCAGTAATCCCGACTGCTGATCCCGACGCCGGCGCCGCAGCTGCCGCTGCCAGCGCCGCCTCTGCCGTCGCCCGCAGCTCTAAGCCCCACAGGGCCCAGCGGGGACTCCACAATGGCCACGAGCTCTTCTCCGAGGCGTTCGGCCTCTTGGTCGCTCTCTTCCTCCGCCATGAGGCTCTCGCCGCCCAGCGCGTACCAGCCCTGCGCCGCCGCCGCTGTTGCTGCCTAGGCTAACCTCCTCCTCCTCCCTAGTTCCCTCCCCCTTCCCTCCTCCCTAGCCGGACAGGGGCCTCTCGGCTAGGCTCTACTTCCGGCTCCGCCCACCCACGCCCCCAGTTTTTATTGGAAAACGATAGTTGCCAATCAGGCTCATGCCCGCCCTTCCACTACTATTGGTCAAATTAGCAGTCTGTTTGATAGACCGGCCATCTGTTGGTCAATGCTGCTCGGCGGTTGCTGGGGACCGCCTACGGGCTCTGCCATAGGCGGTGCAGGCGGACGGGGCGCGGCGGGGGACACGGCGGCCGCCGCGGGGCTCGATCGGGCAACGGCAGCGACGGCCGCAGCGACGGATCTTCCTCCTGCCTCGTTCCTTGCTCTTCTTTCTTCCTCCTCTTTTCCTTTCCGGCCGAGCCTTGTCCACTTCCCTTAACGGCGGCCTCGATCCTACGGTACCAAGGAGCTAGGGAGGCCGAAGGTGGGCCCGGCCGTTGGTGCGGGCTCTGGGCCCCGGGCCTTCCGTCCTGAAGCTGGAACCGGGGGCGGGGCCGGGGCACAGTTGTCGGCGGGAGGAAGAGGGAGGAGACGGGAAGCCTGACAGCGGCCGCCTCCGCCAGGCGCCTGCTGCCGCCTCCCCTGAGACTGCCGCCAACTCGGCTGTCGAGTTCCCGGGCCCACAGCCGGCACCTGGGACTCGGCCCTGCCCGGCTAGCGTGGTCGGGACGGTGGGGCGCCGGCGTGCTGGGCTCGGCGCCGGAGGAGGGAGCCCAGACGCCGGGAACGTCCCGCGCCCCGGCTCTCCCCGCCCCCGCCCGAACCTCGGGGCCTCGGGAGCCGGAGGAGGTGCCTCGGGGGCCGACCACCGAGGAGGACCTGGGGAAGGGAAGTGTTAGGGTAAACGTTGGAGTCGAGTTTGTAGTGTGGAATCAGCTCCCAAGCGGCTTTGGAAACACCTGCGTGGTGGCAGTTGTTGACGTTCTTGTTCATCTTTTCAGTCACTTCCTTCCCTTCCGTCCCCCATTTTTTTCCTTCCATTTGTTTTTCGTGTCTTACAGTAAAGGCATGACTTCCTGGCACCACAGGGAAAATCGGGTGCAAGCCCAGAAACTATTTCCCCACCACCACTTGTTGAAAAACTGATTTGAAGGCATCTTCGGGGTTGAACAAAAAGTGCCAAGATTTGATGTGTCTCTGGTTTTGCTCTGGAGACCCTCCCTTGCTAAGTATCAAGACGAAAAAAACTGGAAACTAATCCGGTAAACATTTAAACTTGAAAATTTATGATGAGTTTTATTTTGATCTAGTAAATGATTTGCTTTTTCTCTTTTGTTGGCTAATTCCTGCAGTTTTTAATTTCTTCATTTGTTGAAAATATCTTTATCTTCTATTAAACATTTTTGTTCTTCTGGTATGTAAGCCCAAGCCACCTCTACTGGGTGGAAGTTTGCCTCTGCAGTAACACAAAGAGACTTTTTGAAATTACAAGATCATTGGAAAATATAGGCCTTTCACATTAGCAGAAATAATTGAGTATTTTATGTTACAAAGAATTACATGCTTAGTTACTGTTTTTGAAATCCAAATATTTAAAGATACAAGACTTTTTACATAGTAAGTTTTAGGCATTGCAGGGCACAAATATTTAACGTTGATCACAACTAGGTTAGAACCATTAATCGTAGTAATTGGTACTGATTTGTCGTGGGAGTGTAAAACATACCGTTTACTTAAAGTACAAACGTGTAATGGTAAGTACTAGATAGGAATCATAACTGTCTTCGCCGCCGTTGCAAATTTGTACTAACACAGCATTTGGCAAATGAGAGTTGTGCACTTAAAAAAAGGAAATGAAATCTGTTAAACCTAGACTTTATTTTACTTTTCAGAATTTCGGTGAAATGTTTAATTTTTTGGATCTGCCAGTGTCTGATACACTGGCAGTTTAAAGTTCTTTTGAAAGAGTTCTGTTACCCAGCTATTCTTTAGTATGTATTCATGGAATACTCCATAGTTTCTGATTACACTAATAGAGCATAATTATTCAGAGCACACTTAGAATTCTTTCTCTAACGTATTTATGCAGACAGAATTCCATCTTGAATTCTATCAAATTCACTTTAACTTCTTAAAAATGTTGGTTATTGTAAGAGCCTAAAGGTATGGCCCCAGGGAACAATTAAGACTTAATGATGATTTTCACCTACCACAGTCTGTTCCTTACCTAAAGATTTCGATGCCCATAAGGCTGTGATTTTGTTACTTAGTGCTGTGGTCATGAAAGTATGTTATTAGGATAAGTTGAGAAATTATTAAGCTGCTTCTACATTAAATAAGTATAAATATTTGGACAAATAGTGAAGATACTCATTTACGTTTTTCATCAACTTTTTTAATTGAGGTTTTGCTGTATCCTAGACACTATGTTCTTGATTTTGTTCTTACTAATCAGTGAAATAAATATTAACAAATGTAATTATTAATTTTAATTGAAAAAGGAAGCGAAAGTATTAGAGAAATAAGACTTTGCATATCTTAACACCTTTTGGAAAACAGGTGTACATGCATTACAAAATAACTTACTTTGAAATCTATTTTGGCTTTGCAATTTAATGTCATTGTTGCTGTTAATTGCATTTGGTCTGGGTTTTGTTTTTTTGGAGCTTTTACTCAAAACAATTTTTGAAATTAGATTCATCTTCATAAAGAATTATGGCAGTTTATAGGCCCACCTGTTTGAAAAAACTTTGCCCACAGTTTGTTCCTAAAATCAGTCGTCCCAGAATCATGACAGGAAAGAAGCTCTTTTAAACTAGAATACATATCTAAATTGGATGAGAGTAATACAATTTATACCCTAAATGTTGACCTGCGATTAGGTTTCCCTGAATAACAGTGACATCTGGGTTAGTTTGAGTTCTTTCTTTGTAGTTGTAATTTATTTGAATTTCATAAAAATCAAGGAATGGACCTGAGTGTTACCAGTTAGTAACTTGTTCTAGTTTTGCCTTTCCTTATATATTTTGGGTAAGTTAAGATTAGTAGACACACTACTAATTTGAACTAAGTTTGATGAAGTCTTTAAAGTGTTTACCGCCTTTTACTGTTAATTACTTTGAGAATGAACTGTTGTTATAACACTTACCTTTGTTTCTTTTGTCTTGAAAGAACCATATTTGTTTAGAGTCAGAATGGAGCGATTTGTAGTAACAGCACCACCTGCTCGAAACCGTTCTAAGACTGCTTTGTATGTGACCCCACTGGATCGAGTCACTGAGTTTGGAGGTGAGCTGCATGAAGACGGAGGAAAACTCTTCTGCACTTCTTGCAATGTGGTTCTGAATCATGTTCGCAAGTCTGCCATTAGTGACCACCTCAAGTCAAAGACTCATACCAAAAGGAAGGCAGAATTTGAAGAGCAGAATGTGAGAAAGAAGCAGAGGCCCCTAACTGCATCTCTTCAGTGCAACAGTACTGCGCAAACAGAGAAAGTCAGTGTTATCCAGGACTTTGTGAAAATGTGCCTGGAAGCCAACATCCCACTTGAGAAGGCTGATCATCCAGCAGTCCGTGCTTTCCTATCTCGCCATGTGAAGAATGGAGGCTCCATACCTAAGTCTGACCAGCTACGGAGAGCGTATCTGCCTGATGGATATGAGAATGAGAATCAACTCCTCAACTCACAAGATTGTTGACTAGAAGTTTACCACCATTGTGATCAAGATAAATGTGGAGTATTAAAGTTATGTGTTGATTGTGTGGTTCGTTTTTATATTTATTTCATTTAAAATCATGTGATGCAGAATAGTTTTGCAATGTGTATATAGTTGCAGGCAAAAAAAAAAAAACAAAAAAAACAAAAAAAAACCACCTCACTGCAAAACTTAATGTTTAGTCACCAATGGTATAAAGCAAAACCTAGGTTTAGAGTGTGCTAGGATACCTGAAACCTGATGGTTATCTTTAAAATTGATGGTTTTTCTCCTGAAATGTTTGTGCATGGAAGAACTGCCCTGCTTTTTTACCCTGTTGCCATGTATGATTATTCCTTGTGAGATTACTTAATTACTTGGATTGAAGACTAGCCTATTGAAGCTGCTGCCAGGCACCACCACTTAACAGTAAAAAGGAATTATTTCTTTAGAGGATCGTCTTCAAAAAGGAAAGGATAGTGGGAAACTTCTTATATCTTCAGATCCCTAGCAGAAATGACTGTGTTTATTTCAAACTGTTTTACTTGTATATGATGTAGTTAACTATCCTTCAATTCTATATTTCCCCTGCCCCCATTTTAAAGGCTTATTGTTGTATTCTGTAGCAGCTTCAAGTGACCAAAAGACTAAAATCTTTCAGTGTCGATGCCAAAAGCCAAGGGGAATTTTGCAGTGACAAGATTTTAGTCTCTTACTATGAATACAAATTTTGCACCGTAGCTTTCATTTTAAGCATCATCTTGAATTTGCAAACTTTTCTATGTTTTGGTGTTAAAAGACTTCCAAGATTGGCATTTTTATTTAAACAGGTAGACATTTATGGTTGAGTTTTCTCTTTTTATGGATAATTAGTAATGTTTTTTTTGGCTGACAGATCAGATAAAGTTACTTTCTATTCATTAATATTTCCATGTGATTTTATGAATTTATTTAGGTAGTCTAGACTAGAAACAAGTTGACTTATTTTATCTGCTTTGCCTCTGGTGGTACATGGTTTTTAACATGGATGGTAAATAATTGTCTAGAAATTCTGGCAGGTTTTTTGTAGTGGAGATCTGGCAGTATCCTGCATAACTGTTTGAGTGAGGAAATCGTTCTCTTAAAGGTCGTCTGTGTTCAGGAAATGATCTCTGTCTGAACCTCACTATCCTGTAAGATTATCCAAGTAGCTTAGCCCTGCTAAGTTCTATCAGACCCAAATTATATTTTTAAAAAATTAACAGCTGGAAACTTGGACTAGAGCTTTGATTTAAAAAAATCTTAAATTATTTGAAATTCAAGTTAAAAATATATATTTTCTATTACAAAGCAGTGATAAATGATGCCCTATGTAACTTGGAGTTATCTTTTGATTTTCACCAATAATCTTCAAGTATGAAAGAAAAAGCCAAAGTGAAAAACAGAGTGTGTATTTTTCAGAAACTGCTTTCCATGTGATAAGATTTTTTTTTACAGATTTAAGTTCTAATTCAGGTTGTCAAACTGGCCATTTGATTTTAGAGATTTGTTTTCATTTAAAAAAATAAGCCTGCCAATAACTTACCAAATGTGAACTATTTGTTTTGCTCATGTTCAGTAACATTCAAGTAGTAGGATAAATGCATGCCTAGAGTA
Source organism: Leontopithecus rosalia (assembly GCA_028533165.1). Classification (NCBI taxonomy): domain Eukaryota; kingdom Metazoa; phylum Chordata; class Mammalia; order Primates; family Cebidae; genus Leontopithecus; species Leontopithecus rosalia. The sequence goes on from CM052665.1 coordinate 5,859,451, forward strand.
GTGCTGTCACTGATGAAGCACATGTATGAGGAGACCAGCAGCAAAACAAACGTGTTTTGCGTTTACTTCCTCTGGAAAAGAATTTGCGGGCAACCATGTTTCATTATAGTAGAAGATTTTAGAAGCTAGGAATAATTGAGTTTTATAGCACCATTTTCAGAATTCAAAAAGTTAGATATACAATCATTCTGTTGTTTTAAATTCCATGTAATTCAAACTGCTCCCTATTGTTCGGGTATTAATTTGCACTAATGGCAAAATGTAATGACAGATCAGCTTTGAAAGTAGTCCTAAGCAGTAAACTGGATGATGTTGCATTAGAAAAACATCAATAATTCATATTTAAGTTTCTAGTAGTTACTACTGATTTGATAATCACTTAAATTTTGTATATCTTAATGTATTTTTTTCAGACTCCTAATTCCCACATTCACTGTACCTAGGAGTATAGTCCATTCTGTTAGGATTATATCCTCTCCTTAGAAATGTTTTCCATCCTGTTGTGGGAATTTGGTATTAATGTTTCTTTATTGATTATGAAACTTTTGTTCCCTGAAAGTAGTTAACTTTGTCTAAAGTTAAGGCAGAATGATGGCTTTAGCCTGCTCGAAACTGGTACAAATCCCTGAAACAATGATTGGCATATGTTAAATAACAAATGAGGATGTCTAAGAGGCATATGCTGCTTTGGAGGTGTAGTGAACGTGTGTACAGAAGTTTTCGATCTTAACTATATAGTGTTAGTGTGATGCTATACTATTGGAAAATAGCAACTTTTTTCTATTTTGTAAGTTGTATGCATAAACATAAGATTTGTAATGTTTCATTTATAAACTGCCTTCTTCAACACATGTTAATAGTGTTTTCTCAAAGTATTGATAGTATGTCTTCCAGAATTTCACGATATGCTTACAGTAAATAGTTCCTATCTTGTTGAAATGTTAAATTCTTTGTTGGCTTTCTTTTTGATTCTGTGGGGATATATAACAAGCCTGAAGGACATTGTAATCATTTCTTACAGGGTGAAAATTTAGAAAGATTGTGTATGAGAGCCTATATAGTTGTTTTATCCATTATCATCTTCGATTAAGACTTCAAAAAATGCTATTTCCAGTTAGTGCATTTGGCCCTATTGAATTTTCAGGGACCAGAAAACATTAAAGAAAAAGTTCTGCATCTTACAATGGTAACCGATTAAACTTGAGATTGTTCTGAAAGTTATCAGTTGCGTTAAAACTATTGTAAGTACAGTTGGCAAGATCACCAAGCTGAAACTTCCATGTTAAAACTTTTGCCTGTAAGAATTTGCACATGAATGTTAATGGAAAACACAAAATAAAACTTAAGATGGCCCAAAATAAAAGCCACAAACAGTTCATCATTTGGTGCTTAGTCTCTGTAAGGGCTCTCTGTGGTTTGACTTACACCAGCTGCCATTAAATGAGGACAAATCACCTTCAAACATGTTCACTTGATTCGTAACAAGGAAGATGGGTCTATGATTTTATTGAAAATCGTAGCCTAAAGGAAAGTGTTTTAGCTTCTGGCAGCACTGATTAAAATGTGAATAGTGAGAAGTGGCTGTCCTAAACTTTGGTTTATCTCAACTCATACTCTCATCGATTTCTTAGGAAATACAATTCGTATCTAGTGGCATTCTACTTGTATTCAGAATACTGTATTAATTAAAATTTTACTATTTCATTTTTGTATTCCGTGCTGATTTTTTTTTTGCTCACGCATGTATCTTTAGTATAAACGTGTCACTTTTAAAGTTTTGTCTCTGACTTTTAGAAATAAATTTCAGAAAAATTGTTTCAAAAGATTTTGAAAGCACATTTTTTTGTGAGTCAAATAATTTCATGATTCCAAAACAGCAGAAGCCTACTAGGTTATTTTTCTACTAGTATAGCTCCCTTATGTAATATTAGTCATTATGCCCAGTGTAAAATATAGTCTATCAAATCAGATTCACATCATAGCTACAGGTACCCAATCACTGCTTTTAATTGGAAACATTTAGTTTTTTTTACTTTTGGAAGTATTATTGATGGCCCTAGTTTACAAGTTTCACTGCTATATTTTCATTGCCACTGGTGACAAAAAATACATACAAATAAAAAATCTTTCACTTTTACATAATTTTGAAGGAAAATAATCCTGCCACTAATCATTTCTGTTTGGCAAAAAGTTAATTTATCAGGCAATTTTTATTTTTTCTGGAATCAAAATGGTAGAAAGAACTTTAAAGAAATGACTAAATACTTCCGCTTCCTGTTTAATATTGCCAAACCATGAGAGTTCTCTCTTCACTTTTCCTAAGGTGTCTCACCATTAAATATGCCTCTGAGTCTCCTAACAGTTTCTCTCTCTCTCTTTTTTTTCTTGTTTATGTGTGAATTGAATTGAATTATGTACCTGTGATATGTCATGATGCAAAGATACTTCTGGTAACAGACTAGCTAACCCCCTAGCACTGTGAAAGCTAAAACACTGAAACTAGGAAGTACAACAAGACTTGGATGTGATGTGTGATTTACATGATATGTATAACATTACTTCTAACAAGTTACCCTTGCATTATGTTCCTTGCTTTCAGTTGTTTTTATGTTTACCATTTAGAGTTAATGCTTTTTAGCTCTTCCTTGCTTAAACGTTGGTATCCGGATAATTTAAAAGCCCATGTCCTCAAGTTCTGCGCTAAATTTGAGTAATATGCAATTAGTATTTATTGATCTCTATCTCTGACACTACTCTAGCCACTGGGGAATACAGTAGGAAAAATAGAAATCCCAGCCCTCAGTGAGCATACATTCTAGTTATTATTCATTGTTATCACACAGACCCTGGGGGTTGGGAGTGGTTAGGGAGGTCTTTGTGTTTTCTAGGCAACTCCTTTAAGCATTTATCTAAAGACTGGTTGCCAGTAAATAGTTACCAATGGTTCATCTGGATTCTAAGTCTTATTTTGTATAGGAAGAGCAATACAACTACAAAATTTGCAGATTTTGTTTTAAAAAGTCTGCCTATCCTTTGAAAATCTGGTAGTCTATATAAAATATCAATTTTCAGAATCTATTAAGTGATGGGGCTGAACAATTTAAATGCCTATGAAGTAAGAACCTGCCACAGACATTTTACTGAAATACAGTAAGACAACTTTGTTGAATATTTGATACCAAGATAGTCTCTGGTATATCTATTCACTCATTAATGATTATCATAATTCAGTCTTTTGGGTTAGTATGTATATTAGATGATATACTCTTCAGGCCGGGTACGGTGGCTCAAGCCTGTAATCCCAGCACTTTGGGAGGCCGAGGCAGGTGGATCAGAAGATCAATAGATCGAGACCATCCTGGTCAACATGGTGAAACCCCGTCTCTATTAAAAATACAAAAAAATTAGCTGGGCAGGGTGGTGCGTGCCTGTAATCCCAACTACTCAGGAGGCTGAGGCAGGAGAATTGCCTGAACACAGGAAGCGGAGGTTGCGGTGAGCCGAGATCGCGCCATTGCACTCCAGCCAGGATAACAAGAGCGAAACTCCCGTCTCAAAAATAAATAAATAAAGATGATATACTCGTCAAACTTTTCTAACATAACAGGAATCAGTGTGTTTTTATATTCCTTTTTCCTTTTAGAATTTTTACTTTTTACCATGCTTAGGTAGTACCTACCTATTCAATAGTAATGATGATAATATGATGATTTTATATATTTTTAATCTAGTAAATTCTACTTTTATGAATATATCCTACAGAAGTAAAATAGCAATATATAAAGACACATGTAAAAGGAGATTAATTTTAATGTAATAGTAAACAACTGCAAATATTCTGAATGTCCTCAGTAGGGCAATGGTCAAAACATTATAACACATCTATATTATGAGCTGTTTAAGTGACTGAAAAGTAAAGATCAGAAGAGATGTCTATAGTAATTGCTAGTTTAAAAAATTACAGTGTATTTTGTCACTTTTGAAATAAATAGAACAATGCTATATAAGTGCAGTATATTTGTAACAGATGAGCAGACACACAGAATATTGAAATCACAGACAAGTGGTGACATTGAATGGGGCAGGGGAAGAATATTTATCTGCTTTTTTTTTTTTTTTTTTTTTTTTGAGACGGGGTTTCGCTCTTGTTACCCAGGCTGGAGAGCAATGGCGCGATCTCGGCTCACCGAAATCTCCACCTCCTGGGTTCAGGCAATTCTCCTGCCTCAGCCTCCCGGGTAGCTGGGATTACAGGCACGCGCCACCATGCCCAGCTAATTTTTTGTATCTTTAGTAGAGACGGGGTTTCACCATTTCCACCAGGATGGTCTCGATCTCTTGACCTCGTGATCCACCCGCCTCGGCCTCCCAAAGTGCTGGGATTACAGGCGTGAGCCACCGCGCCCGGCCTTGTCTGCTTTCTTATACACTGTCGTATGATGGCTACTTAAACAAATTATATATATACACATGAACTATAAGGTAGACTTTTATTGAAACCTGTTCATACAATAGTTATATCCAAATTGTAAAGAATAGCAATATGACATAATTCATCTACCATATTAATGAAAATATTAAATCATTTTAATTCTTTAATTTTCATTTAATAATTTTAATTGAGAAAATATTTGTAAATATCTTTTTTTATTCTTTTATATAATTTAGTTGATATTTACGAAGTCATTATTTTTTCCAAGTCATTCATTACTAAGCAGGTAACTGGGTAGGGGGATTGACTTTAGTATCCCTGCATTTTTACTCTGAAAATAATTTATGCCTTCTAATTGTTTGCAGTACTTGTATAAATTACTCCACTGTGGTTTAGTAATGCCAATAACATAAATTTAATCACTGCTAAATCCCTGTAGACATGTTTCAAAATCTGTTAGTTAATGGGAATAAGATCAATGGCATACGTATCATCAGGTAATTCTTTATAACACACCAATTTCTATATGCCACCTTAATTTCCTTTTTCAGAAAACCAGTATCAGATAAGGATTGGAATCTTGTGCCTGGTAATCGTTTGTCATCCCTCTCCAGGAATGTTGCTAATTCAGAATTCACAGCCTTTTGAGTGTTGTTTTCCTGCTGAAGAATCGCCTAGCATCTCCTTGCTTAATGATACAATACTATTCACTTACTACTCACTGTAGTAATGTAGTGACACAACACAGTCAACTCACTGTAGTAATAGTAGCAACACAACACAGTCAAGGTGGCTTGTTTCTTATACTAAGGAAGTTCTTAATCTTTCTGAATCTGTTCTTAATCTTTCTTTCCTATGTTATTTTGTTCTTTCTCTCCTAATGCCTCCTCCTCTCCCTTGTAGATTCTAAATGCTGCACCTTTGGCCCAAATCTTTAGGTGTATCCACAAAATGAAGCAGATTTTGTGATTCAGTCTTCAGATACTGCCAGAATGCTGCATCTAGCGTCTTCATCAAGACGAATATGGTCATGTTTCTGGATTCTACATTTCTATAGAAATAGATTTTACATAAAATTTTTTTGCCACTGTTGTTAGTCAATTAATCTTAAACTCATTAGCTGAATATTAATATGTCTGTTAACATTGATTTTTGTCTTTAACTGCTATTAACCATGAAGCTAATGCTATATATATATATGATCAATATATCTGTTTCCTTAAGGCTGTATAAAGTATCAATGTATTAGCATTAGCCTGTCTTAGTCTGTTTTCACACTGCTATAAAGACCTGCCTGAAACAGGATAATTTATAAAGAACAGAGGTTTAGGCCGGGCACGGTGGCTCAAACCTGTAATCCCAGCACTTTGGGAGGCCAAGACGGGTGGATCACGAGGTCAAGAGATCGACACTATTCTGGTCAACATGGTGAAACCCCGTCTCTATTAAAAATACAAAAAACTTAGTTGGGCACGGTGGTGCGTGCCTGTAATCCCAGCTACTCAGGAGGCTGAGGCAGGAGAATTGCCAGAACCCAGGAGGCAGAGGTTGCGGTGAGCCGAGATCGCGCCATTGCACTCCAGCCTGGGTAACAAAAGCGAAACTCCATCTCAAAAAAAAGAACAGAGGTTTAATCAACTCGCAGATCCACATGGCTGGGGAGGCCTCAAGAAACGTACAATCATGGCAGAAGAGGAAGCAGGCATGTCTTATGCAGCAGCAGGCAAGAGAGAGCATGTGAAGGAGGAACTGTCAAACACTTATAAAACCACCAGATCTCGTGAGAACTCACTCACTGTCACGAGAACACCATCGGGGAAACCACTCCCATGATCCAAGTACCTCCCTTCCTTGACACATGGGTATTACAGGTCCCTCCCTTGACATGTGGGGAATATAATTTGACTCGAGATTTGGGTGGGGACACAGAGCCAAACAATATCAATGCTACATTTAGGAAAGAACTAACATTTACAGATATGTTTTAAAATTATATTAAGCATATTTTGGTATCATTTTATTTGCTTCTGTATTCTTTTTAGATAGTATATTTTTGCTAAAGCCATACATGCACATAGTTTAAAAATCAGATAATGCCAAATGACTTATAATCAGTAATCCCTGACTCACCATTCACCTATTTTAAACTCTTTTTGCTATTTCTTCTGATACTTACTTTTAGTTTTTATTTCCTTTCTTTTTAGAGATGGGTTATTGCTCTGTCACCCAAGCTGGAATATAGTGGCACAATCAAACCTCACTCTAGCCTCGAACTCCTGGGCTCAAGAGATCCTTCCCTCTCAGCCTCCTAAGTAGCTGGGGCTACAATCAGATGCCACCATGCTCAGCTAACTTTTAAAATGTCATGTAGATATAAGCAGAGGATCGGGGGTCTCGGTTTGTTGCCCAGCTTGTCTCAAACTCCTGGCTTCAAGCTGTCCTCCTGCCTCTGTCTCCAAAAGTGCTGGGATTACAGGCATGGGCCGCTGCACCTGCACTTACTTTCATAGTTTTAAATAATATGCTTATACTACCATTTTTATATTATCAGTTTCACACATGATACTTAAAATGAAGATTTTGTTCTTCTCTATTACATCCCACATTTTCCTCACTATAGGATTTTTATGTAGTTAAGATCAATAGACAGTATTTCGATTTTCATGTAAATGATTGTTCACCATCGAACCAAATGGTACACTGTGATTATTTCCCTTCTCATACATTTTTTCTTAAAGCTAATTATTTTATCTTTGCTTTGCATTCTATTTTTTCCAAATGCATCAACAGATATGGCAAATACCTATAAGGAATCTTTCCAAATGCTAACATATGTCAAATAAACTATAAATTTCTTTATATTTTTTTCCTGAGACCTCCCGTCTCAGCCTTTTTTTTTTTCTGCTTAAATCTGAACTTATTTTTCTTTAGGTCCAATACAGTGGTTATCGTGGGATGTCCCTCATTGCTTTTCTGGCTAGAACCTTCCTTTTCTGTATCCCAGATCCTATGTCTTGCTTAATCCATTGCTTGGCATAAGCACATCCTCCAAAAGCTTCCTGAGGAAAACTGCGTTAAAGGGCTATTTCTTAATATCTTGTGTGACTGAAAATAGCTTCATTATTCCCTCATGATTAATTAAAAGTTTGGCTAAGTAGGCTGAAAATAATTTTCTTTAAGAATTTTGAAGGCATTTCTCCATAACTATAAATCACAGTGCAGTATTTATTTGGTGTTTTGGTGTCTAGAGTTATATTAAGAAGTGTCGTGCTTTTCTCAATATTGTTTTTAAATATATAATGTGATTTTATACTATTTGATATTATATTTATAACACAAATATTAACCACCTCGAAAGGAGCAAAGCAAAGAGATATCCCAGGATGACTGCTGTCTTAGACCTGCAGAAATATAAGTTCAGATTGCAGAAAGAGAAAAGAGGCCTGAGAAGAGAGACTTTCAAAAAAATGAATGTGAGATATATTATGTTATATTGTATTATTGCTTTGATAATGTACTCTCTTACACGAATTTTATCCTACTTTGAATTTCTAAGACATCTTTATTCTTTTCAGAACATTTGTTCTTAATAGGATCCCACTTTAGGTCTATGATTACAACATATTCTGCCATCTCTCTGTGACTATTAATTATAGTTTGTTAAAGCTTTCTTCTATTTCTGCATCATCTGTTTCCTCTATTTCTGACCGCTTGTTTAGTCTGTCTCTTTCCTATTAGAAACATTGCATCTTCCACACACATCCTCATTATGACTTTCCCTGTGGACCAAATACATTAAAAACTGAGAAGAAATTCATACTTGCCTTAAAAGGAAAGAAACGAACCTATGAGCAGGTAAGACGTCTTGAGGAATTTCTGGACAAGGAAGAGTTGATTTACGAATGATGTTAAGTAGATTGTATTAGATTGAAAAGCAAGAGAACAAAGAAAATCCAAAGCCCAAGTGCTTCAAAGTAAAACACCTTCTGAAAAAAAAACCAAAAAACAAAGCAAAACAAAAAAACACTCCTGAATTCAGACCATACTCAGAAAAACGGCAAGTGAAAGTGAACAAAAATGAAGAGCAGGAGTTGTTGACTCTGCATCATTATCAGGGTAAATGATTGTAAGGACGACCAGTGTCTTACCATACTTCTTACATATGCTAAACAGAAGGCAGCACTGTTCAATGGTTTAAGAGTAGAATATAAACCCTATAAACTGCACTGTATAAAATGAACTGCCTATTATCACTAATATAGCTTCTACTATAACATAGAAAGGCCTAGAAAACATTATTCCGAAGAGGAATTTGTGATGTCCAGACTACCGTCAATGAAAGAAAAGAGGCAAATATCTGCCCAACTCCTAAATTCAGCAAACTCCTTTACCGCCTGTGATGATTAATTGTATGTGTCAACTTGACTGGACCTTGGGTGTCTGGGTATTGGTCAAATATTATTCAGGGGCATGTCTATGAGGGCGTTTGGACGATTTTAGGGCACGTCTATGAGGGTGTTTGGACGAGTTTAGGGCGTGTCTATGAGGGTGTTTGGATGAGTTTAATAGTTGAATCAGAAGACTGAGTAAAGCAGATTGCCCTCCCTAATGTGGGGGTGGGGGACCCATCCAATCGGATGCAGGCCTGAATAGAATAAAAAGGCTGATCCTTCCAAGAGTAAGGGGAGTCTCCCACCACCTGACTGCCTTGTGCTGGGATATTGGTTTCTTCCTGCCTTCAAAATCAAACTGAAACACTGGCTTTTTCTGAATCTCGAGCCTACCAGTATTTGGAATGAAGCCACAAGATTGCTTTGCCTAGTTTTCAGCTCTTCAGACTCACTGAAATGACACCACCATGTCTCTGCTGTCTCCAGCTTGCTGACTGCACCTCTTGGGACTTGTCATCCTGTGTAATTGTGTGAGGCAATTCCTTATAATGTATCTCTCACCCAGATAAATAGGTCTTTCTCTGTGTGTATACATGTATATACACATACATATCCATATGTTTATATAGAATGGTAACTAATACAAATTTTGGCACTAAGAGTGATTCTAAAGGAATAGAATTTTAAGGATGAGTTTTAGAAATTCTGGGATTTCTGGAATTGGATCTCTAAGCTGATTAAATTTATAAATGCTAATGATTATATTTTCAGTAGTTAAAAGAGCACTAATAGTTTATGACATGATCTAACAATGGAGATGCACAAAATATCACCATTGAATACTTAAATACTTACAAGAAGCAAGAATCTGTTTAACTATGTATAAGATACTTTGAAATATTTTTGGCAAACTAATGAGTATAATGAGATGGGCTGGTTGCTTCTAATGTCATTGAATAAAGTTGAGAAAGAAAAGGATGAGCTCAGGCATTTAAATTTCCAACTCAAGTGCTTCATAAAAGACCTAAAAGCTTCATTGCATGCCCTGAAGAAGACCCTTAGCTCTGGTAGCTGCAGGGCTGAGATTGCTGGGAATCAAACACAGATTCTTATTCTGAGACGTGATGAATTACAAAGCAGTTGAACTCCCAGCCTTGTAAAGTATGAACTGTTAAAGTGAGGGTATTGGTTGGGAAGGAATGGGATCCGAAAGTTGGCATGGGCATGTGTGGGAAGGCCCTGATAAACCCCAGTGACACTGAACCCCTAAATGCCAGCGGGGTGCCTCCTGAACCCCAGTAGGAGAAGCCTCTCCGCCTTCACTGAGAGTTGGTTCTCTATTCCCATCTGAGAAGATTAACTGCATTACCTGAGGAAATCATAATGGTATCCACTAAAGCAGTTGCAGTTGCCATGCAGGACAATCATGAGTCTTCCCAGGATTCATTCCCACCACCTTCCTTGCTTCTTGACCCATAAATAGACAAAAGATCCATCATGTTTCTAGAGGTGAGGCACAAAGTGTGGTCCATAAGTTGGAGTGCTATGCTCCAAAAGCATTACTTGAGTTTTTAATTTACACAAGAAGACATCCCAGGGGAACACGTGGTAATAGATACTAAGGGGGTGGGATCATAGTGGAAGAAATATAGAGTGGATAAGGCCAAATTTGTTGATATGAGCCCACTAAGCAGAGATTCTGCATTTAATGTTGCAGCTCAGAATCAGGGCCTTATGGAGGTCTGGTGATAAATGGATTTTTGGTTGATGGTCATCTCACAGTGAGTCCAGTGCATTCCTAAGCCTAGCCTATGGTTATTTCCTCAGTTCCAGAAGGCATCATTGGCATAAATATAAGCAACAGCTGACAGAATCCCCAAGTTGGTGCCCTGACCTGTGGATTGAGGGCTATTCTGGTGGCAAAGGCCAAGTAGAGTTACCTCTACCTAGAGAAATAATAAAACAAAAGCCACAACACATTCCTGAAGGGATTTCAGAGATCAGTGCCCCATTCAAGGGCTTGAAAGATGTAGAGGTGGTGATTCCCACCGCATCCCCATTCAACTTACCTATTTGACCTGTGCAGAGGACAGATGGACCTTTCAAAATGACAGTGGATTATTGTAAGCTTCACCAGGTGGTCACTCCAATTGCAACTGCTATACCAGATGCAGTTTAATTTATTGAGCAAATGTCAGGTACCAGGGGATGTGTCATACCTGTCAATAAAGACCATTTGAAGCAGTTTGCTTTTAGCTGGCAAAGCCAGAAATAGACCTTCCTGGTCCTACCTCTAGAGTCTATCAGCTCTCCAGCCATATGTCATAATTTTGTTCACAGAGATTTTATTGCCTTTCCTTTTTATAAGGATCACACTGGTCTATGATAGTATGTTGATTGGACCTAGTGAACAAGAAGCAGCCACTACCCTGTATGAATTGGTATGACATTTGTATGTCAGCAAAATAAATCTGACACAAATTGAAGACCCATAAAGGCAAAAAAACAAAAGACAAACAAAATAGGAGAAAAAGTAGTGATCTTCTACCTCAATGGAACTTCTCAGGGTCCAGTGGTGTGAAACATGTCAAGATATTCCAAGATGAAGGATAAGTTGTTGCATACAGCCCTCCTACAGACAGAAAAGAGCCACGACACTTCCTAGGCCTCTTTGGATTTTGGAGGCAATACAGTCCTGATTTAGGTATACTACCCCAGCCCGTCTAGTGAATGAGCAGAAAAACTACTAGTTTTGTCTGAGACTCAGAACAGAAGAAGGTTCTGCCACAGATCCAGGCTGCTATGCAACTTCTCTGCCAGGGCCATATGATCCGGCAATCCAGGGTGTTGGAAGTGTCAGCAATAGACAGGGATGCCATTTGGAGACTTTGGCAGGGCCCTGTAGGTGAGTCACAGTGTAGGTCCTTATGATTCAGAGCAAAGCACCGCTATACCTTGCAGGTAAGTCCTCTGCTTTTGAGAAACAGCTCTTGGCCCACTACTAAGTCTCAGTAGAGGCTGATTGCTTACCCATGAGCAACCACAAAGTTACCATATGACCTAGCTGCCTGCCCATCATGAATGGAGTGAAATATGATCTACTAAGCCATAAAGTTAGGTGTGTACAGTAGCACTCCATCATCCAATAGAAGGGGTAAATATTTAAATCAGTCACAAGTTTGTTACATGAATAAGTGGCCCAAATGTTCATGGTCTCCACACCTGCTCCATTTCCTTCTCTCTCTCAGCCTGCACCTATGGCCTCATGGGAAGTTCTCTACCATCAGTTGGCAGACGAAGAGAAGATTCAAGTATGGTTTATAGATAGTTCTGTATAATATGCTGGCACTAGCCCAAAGTGAACAGCTGCAGCACTACAGCCCTTTTCTGGAGGCTATGAAGAACCATGATGAAGGGGAATCTTCTTAATGTGCAGAATGTTGAGCAGTGCACCTGGTTGTTCACTTTGATTGGAAGGAGAAATGGCCAGAAATGCAATTACATGTTTACTCATGGGCTATGGCCTGTGGTTTGGCTAAATGGTGAGGAACTTGGAAGGAACATGATTAGAAAATTAGTGACAAGAAAATCCGATGAAAGGGTATGGGGATAGACCTCTTTGAACAGGCAAAAAATGTGGAGATATTTGTATCCCATGGGAATGTTCATTAACAAGCATCCTCAGCAGAGGAGGATTTTAGGAGCTAAGTGAACAGGATGGCCTGTTCAGAGGATACTAGTCAGCCTCTTTCCCCAGCCATTCCTGTCATTATCCAGTGGCCTCATGAACAAAGTGGCTATGGTGGTAGGGATATGGTCAGGAGGGAGGAGGGCAGGGTCCCTGGCAAGGGCCCAACCTCAAGCCTGTACCTACTGCCCTAAATGAAAACAGGTATTCTTGTTTTCACCCTGAAAATTGCCTTTTGACCCACCATGGCACCCTATCCTGTGCCCATTTAAACCCCAAACCCCATGATCCATGAGCAGAAAGCAGCAGAGTCGTGTAGCAGAGAAGGATAGAAGAGAGAAAGCATCTGAACATCAAGAGGAGTTCAGCTGGAGGCAGTTGGAGAGGGGGATCGGCTGAAAACAACCAAACTCCACAGAAAGATCCTCTTCCCACTCTATCCCCTCTCCAGCTCCCCATCCCACTGAAAACCACCTCCTTCATTCAATACAATCCCCACATTTACCATCCTTTAAGTCTGTGTGACCTGATTCTTCCTGGATGCAAGACAAGAATTCAGGATACACTGGGTGTCGGAACCCAAAAAGGCTGTCACACTGACTCTATACCAAGTTGTTTAACACTTAAGCTGTCCCCAGTGGCAGGGCTAAAAGAGCATGGTAACACCCCTAGACACTGCTGTGAGGCCAGATCCCAAAAGCATTTGCCCTGGACCCTTCACCTGCTCACCTGTGTGCTCCCCTCCCAGAAAGCATTTAAATGCATGGTGGCCAACAAATAAGCCACACCTCTGTCACATGCCCCATGAGGGGGTCAGGGAACTCTCCTCTTTCAGCAGGATGGAGGTTATGCATGGGCTCAGTAGCATAAAATCCCACCAACCAAGGCCAACCTGGTTATAGCCACAACTGAGTTCCAAATCTACCAGTGGCAGAGACTAACACTGATAGGCACAATTGCCTGGGGTGGTCACCCAGGTATTCAGTGGCAGGTTACATTGAATCTCTTCTGTCACAGAAGGGGCAGCATCTTGGAATAGACACTTGCTGGAATAGACACTCTTGATATGGATTTGCCTTCCCTGCACAGACTATTTCTGCCCAAACTATCATCTTTGAACTTACAGCTTTCATTGTGTACCATAATAGCATTCTATATAGAATTAATTTTCATCAACGAACTCAATTTTCAGCAAATAAAGTATGGCAATGGGCCCGTGCTCATGCATTCCCTGGTCTTACCACATTTTTCATCATCTGCAAGCAGCTGTCTTAATACAGTGGTGGAATGACCTTCTAAACACATGGTTCTAGAACCAGCTAGGTGGCAATACCTTGCAAGGCTGGGACAAGCCTCATCAGAAGGCTTTATATGCTTTGCATCAGCATCCAATACATGGTGTCATTTCTACCAGGGCCAGGATTCATAAGTTCCAGAATTAAGGGATGAAAATGGGAAAAGCATCATTCCCTAGTGCCCCTAATGACCCACTAGCAAAATCTGTGCTTCCTGATTCCTCGACCTTAGGTTCTGCTGGTCTAGAAGTCTTAGTTCCAAAGAGAGGAATGCTTCCGCCACGAGACACAATAAGTTACGACTGCCACTTGGGTACTTGGGGATCTTCGTGCTGATGAATCACCAGGCAAAGAAGGGAGTTACTGTTCTGATGAATGTGACTGATCCTGACGAGCAAGGGAAATAAACTACTACACAACAATAGTGGTAACGATGAGTATGTCTAGACTACAAGAGGTACCTTAGGGTGTCTGCTATCACTGCCATGCTCTGTGATCGAGGCCAAGGTCTGCAACAATGCAATTCAGGCAGGGCTATGCATAGCTCAGGCTTTTCAGGAAAGAAAACTTGGGCCACCCACTAAGTAAAGAACCATGGCCTGCTGAAGTTTCTGCCGAAGGCAAAGGGAATACAGACTGGGTAGTGGAAGAAGGCAGTTAAAAATACCACCTATGACCAGCACTTTGGGAGGCTGAGGTGGGTGGATCACGAGGTCAAGAGATCGAGACCATCCCGGTCAACATGCTGAAACCCCGTCTCTACTAAAAATACAAAAATTAGCTGGGCATGGTGGTGCGTGCCTGTAATCCCAGCTACTCAGGAGGCTGAGGCAGGAGAATTGCCGGAACCCAAGAGGTGGAGGTTGCGGTGAGCTGAGATTGCGCCATTGCACTCCAGCCTGGGTAACAAGAGCAAAACTCCGTCTCAAAAAAAAAAAAAAAAGACCACCTATGGCCAAATAACCTGTTACAGAAATGAGAAATGAGGACTGTAATTGTAATTAATATTTTCTCGTTACTGTTGGTGTGTGTGTTTATGTGTAGATAGATGGACAAAGCAAATATTTTTGTTTTCTTCCCCTCTTCTCCTCTCATCATGTAAAATACAATGTGTTCACTTTACATCATTGAGTGTAAGTTACAGGACATCAAGAAGAGGAGTTAATTTTACTCTAAGACTTTATCTCCTCTTCTAAAATGTTAGTGTGTTTCTGGTTGTAAACAGGATAGTTTTATTATGTTAGGAAGAAATATGACCTTGCTGTCTTTTTTTGAGATTAAGTATGGTTTAAGGAGATGTTATGGATACCAAGGTGACAAAAGGTAGGTTTATGAGTTTTACGTGTGAATTGAGTAGACCATGGGGTGACCAGCTATTCGGTCAAACATTCTTCTGGGTGTGTTTATGCAGGTGTTTTAGGATGAAGTTAACCTTGAACTGGTGAACTGTGGAAAGAAGATTGCCTTTTCTAATGCGGGTGAGCCGTGACTAAAGCCCTGACTCACGCGTCACTCAAATAAAGCCTTCCTTCTGGATGATGCGGAGGCATGGCCTTGTTTTTTTTATTTTGTTTTGCTTGCTCTTCACCTACACAGGCCTTCAGTAATGCCTCACTTACAACGTTCTTCCATTCAGGGGAGAAGACGGGGAGGAAAAGGACTCACATAGCTGTAAATGAAACTCAGGAAATCCACCTGTATCAGTTTCCCAGGGCTGCTGTAACGGGACACTACAAACTAGGTGGCTTAAAGCAACACAAACCTATTTTCCCACTGTTTGAAGATTATAAGTTTGAAATCAACGTGTTAGCATGGTCCTTCTTCTCTGAAGCCTGTAGGCAAGAATCCTTCCTTGCCTCTTCCTGGCGTCTGATGGTTTGTGGGCAATCTTTGCTGTTCCTTGGTTTCCAGTTGCAGGACTTCAATCTCGGCCTCTGTTGGCACATGGCATTCTCCCTCTGTATGTGGGTTCAAATCTCCCTTTTCATAGGGGACCCAGGCATATAGAATGAGGGCCAGCCTAATGATCTCATCTTGATTACATCTGCAAAACTGTATTTCCAAGTAAAGTCACTTTCTCTGGGACAGGGTCTAGGATTTTGATGTATCTTTTTGGGTGACACAATTCAATCCATGATACGACCTTCACTCATCAACCCAGAGAATCAGTCAAATAGTTTACCACATATTTGAAAAAGCCAAAGGTGCTAACTAACACGGCCAATTAGATGATCCAAGTAACCATAAGAGAACATTTAAAAAATGAACTGACTATCTTCAGTGAAGGTATTTTATAGCAGGATAAAGTATTCACAAAATAAGAACAGACAACAATGACAAGGTAGCAATCAGAGGAAAACGGAGTTTTTACAAGTTAAAAAAGTAAAATTTAAGAAACATTCAATGTCAGTAAATGATTTGGAAGGTAAAGTTACAGAACTCCCCCAAACTACAGAGCAAATGGCAAAGAAATGGTTACCATAGAGAAAAAAAAAAAGTAAAAAAAAAAAGAAAAAGAAAAAAGAAGGAACAATTCACCATACATAATACTACCAGTTAATAGTACCAAAAAGATAGCAAAAGGGAAAATGAGGGGGATAAATAAACAAATGTATAATTGCTATAACCCCCTCAACCACAAGTATTGAGATTTCAGAATGCTCTAAATGTTAAAACAAAAATAAACAAAAGAAATCTGTGCTTTAGATAATTAGTTGTAAAATTTTGGAAATTTTAGGACTCAAATAAATTTCTAAAGGCTTCCAGAAAGAAAGAACACTGTCTGCACAGGACCTGGCTGTTGCAAACTCCAGGCAGAACCACGTGCAGAATATTCCCTGATTTTGTGTCCCAAGGTCCAGAAAACATTCCCTGAAGCTGAGCAGAGATGCAGCACTGGGTGGGTATTATACAGTAAAAGTCAACAGATCAATGCTTGCAAATGCTGAGCATGAATTATTTTGAAACTACAAGTATATTAAGTATGTATTTATCCAAACTAGAATTTAGATGTGAGATCAAAATAAATAAATATTTTGACCTGTAGAGTCTCCAAAGGTTATCACCTACAGAATCTCTCTGAATAATTGAGAATCCATAATAGAAGTAAATAAATAGTCCAGGCATGGTGGCTCATGCCTGTAATCCCAGCACTTTGGGAGGCTGAGGCAAAGGATCTCTTTAGGTCAAGAGTTCAAAACCAGCCTGGTGAGACCCTGTCTCTACTGAAAATACAAAAATTAGCCAGGCAAGGCAGGAGAATCATTTGAAACCAGGAGGCGGAGGTCGAAGTAAACCAAGATCGTGCCACTGCACTCCAGCTCAGGTGACAGAGTGAGACACCATCAAAAAAAAAAAAAAAAAAAAGGAAAAAGAGCAAGCAAGCAAGCAGATTAAAAAAATTCCAAATTAAGAATTTTTATTGATTTAGATTGATCTTTCCCTAACTAGTCCCAAATAAAATTTTGTTATTATATTTGGAGAGAATATGTTTCTTCTTAATGTTATTTATTTATATGTGAATTATTCTGTTGTATATTTGTGTGTATATGTGTGTGTAGCCAATTCTTTATTATGGTATGGGTGACCTATTCTCATTATTTATTATATTTCTGATTTGATTTTTTCTGATGCCATCTTTGTGTCTCTCTAGGAATATTTAAATTTCATTTACATTTTAATCTGTTGGCATAAAGTTGTTCATCATTTCCCTGTATAATGTTAATTTCTGTAGGGTCTGAGAGATGTCCTTATTTCTTTTTTTTTTTTGAGACGGAGTTTCGCTCCTGTTACCCAGGCTGGAGCGCAATGGCACGATCTCGGCTCACTGCAACCTCCGCCTCCTGGGTTCAGGCAATTCTCCTTCCTCAGCCTCCTGAGTAGCTGGGATTACAGGAACGTGCCACCATGCCCAGCTAATTTTTTGTATTTTTAGTAGAGACGGGGTTTCACCATGTTGACCTGGTTGGTCTGGATCTCTCAACCTCAAGATCCACCCGCCTCGGCCTCACAAAGTGCTGGGATTACAGGTTTGAGCCACCGCAGCCGGCCTGAATGTTAAATATAGACAGAATTGCCTATACCCCTTTCTGCTCCTTCTCCCTTCTACTTCTAGGTGGCTGGGTTAGCATATTCCTTTAGGTCTGTTTGTTTGAATGGTAATCCAGGCCCTATTAGGTAAAATCCAGCAGCCTCTTATTTATTTTTTAAAACGTATTTATTTATTTATTATTCATTTGATCTTTTTATTTTTTAGACATGAGATTTTGATATGGGTTGGCTCTGTGTCCCCATCTAAATCTCATCTCAAATTGTAATCCCCACATGTTGAGGAAGACACCTGTAATCCCCATATGCTGAGGGAGGAAGTGATGGGGTCATGGGGTGGTTTCCTCATGCTGTTCTCATGATTGTGAGTGAATTCTCATGAGATCTGTTGGTTTTATAAGTGTTTGAAAGTTCCTCCCTCATTTCTCTCTCTCCTGCCACCTTGTGAAGAAGATACCTGTTTCCCCTTCTGCCATGATTTTTTGTTCGTTTCCTGAGGCCTTCCCAGCCAAGTGGAACTGTGAGACAATTAAACCTCTTTCCTTTAGAAATTACCCAGTTTCAGGGAAGTTCTTTACAGCAATGTGAAAACAAACTAATACTAGGCCTTACTATGTTGCCCAGGCTGCTCTCAAATTCCTGGCTTAAGTGAGCCTCCCACCTCAGTCTCCCAAAGCGCTGGTATTACAAGGGAGAGCCATCTTGCCCAGCCAGCTATTCTAAACAGCAATTTTCCCCCAAATATTCCTGCTTCCATGGTTGATAACATGTTGGGATTGGGAGAAATTCCATATTTATTTTTTTATCAGCTAAGTTGGAATAGGAGAGCTAAGACTTTTAAAATAGAATTAAATTTTTCTACTTAAATTAATCGTGTTTCACCTCAGGCAAACTACTAGATTTACTATTTTATATTTTTAAATAAAATGAAGATAGTAATTTCTCCTTTGTTGTGAGGTTGGTGGCAAGTGTATACATAAAAAGAAAGTGCTATAAAATAACTTGGCAATAAATACGACATATAGTATGAAAAGAACTTGACCATTAGAATAAAGTTTTCCCAAGTTCAAGTCCCAATCTGCTTCACTTTCTGTTCACTTCAGCGATTACTGAATTCCTGCCATATTTCAGGCTATGATCTAGATACTGGACATACAAAGATGGATAAGTCACAGCTCTGGCCTTGACAAGCTCACAGATCAAAGAGGAATTAGGAAATTTAATCATATATGTAAAATCATAAAACTCCACACCTGAAGCATTAGAAGGGCTGATTTATACATCACAGCAACCCTGAGAACAAAACCCAAAATCTAGGGAAGTTATTAAGATGTAGAACTCAACAGGGGAAATTCCCCACAAACACCGTGTGTGACAGGAGGCAGATCACATTCTGAAAAATTACAGTGAGAGGAGATCCTTGAGAACAAGAAAATTATTCTTAAATAAACCCTGGGCCACTGGTAGCTGGTTAGTCAAAAATCAAAAAACAAACCAAAAAACCCGGGTGAATTAAACGTGCAGAATTAGCAAAAGCTTCTGGTCAACATTGGTCAGAAAAAGATTTGGTAAAAGGTTGTAAAAGGTTTGGTGTAAGATGCTAGTCCTTTGTTAAAGAGGTTTAAAGGGAGGTAGAATTGAACAGTTGATGCCAACAAGGCTGCAGTGCCTGGGAGGCAGCACCGCCAGACTAGCCCCTGACACTGTGAGAAACTGAAAGTGAAACTAATTGCAATAACATCTCAGTGGCTCACCAAATAACATGAATGCATGAGTATGTATGTTTACATCTGATCCACAGCTGTTGTAAAAGTCACCTAGTCTCCGGTACAAGGGCGTATAGCACCTCACACCCATTCAGCTGGAGGCCTTTTAGAGACAAAACTCACATTTATCCCGACCTGCACCATCTTCCAGGCTCCACCTCCTGCCTCCTGAACTTTCCTGTTACTATTCCAGACAGAAGGGTTCCATGAAGGCTATTTAAAATAAAACGATACGCTATAATTATACATGTCGGCTCTTCATTCCTTCAAAGGTATTACTTGAGAACCAGCTGTCTTCTCAGTATAATAAATTATGTAAATTATATTTTCAACACAAATGATTCATTTAGCAAATGGTTTTCATGGCCTATCTGTCATTAGACCTTTGACAGCCTTGATAACTTGAGATCCTGGAGCCGAGCTTTCTTGGGGACAATTATTTTTGCATAAAGGGAAGTTCTATTCTGTCTGGATTCCAAAATAGATCACCAAATTTAAGTATGTCTGTTTCTGTACAAAGCTATGTTTGGTTTAAGACAAACTATCAGTTTCAATAGAATGGAAAATTCAGGAATAGATAATTTGGTTGCTACATTCTGTAAGTATCTAAAACAGAGATAAATAATATCTCCATTAAGGATAATCATAGTTTTTGGAGCATAAGTAAATAAGCGTTTAGATATTAATCTAAACATGCCTTAAGGTACAGCTACTTTAAAGAGCATTAAAATATTTTAAAGTAAAAAAGATAATTAGAACATTAAAATATCGTATAAAGCTAAGACTTTATATCAGATAATATAATTAATCATCTTTAGAATAGTTTAATGTTTGGTTAACTACATTTTTCCATGATTTCCAACTTTCCTATTTAGATATAAAACTTAAAAAAATGTATAATGATAAAATTGATATGATGCCAATAAAATGTTTTATTCTGCTGAACATCTATCTTTAGAATTTCATTTTGCTGTTTACTAGAAAAACATTTCTCATTGGATTATGTGAATAAATGGTGAGAATTACAAAATCTAGAAATATTGGCCTAGTATATTTGATACATAAGAAGAAATATATTTTGTTTGGCTATCTTTAAGTACAAGATGCTTTCTGTATTTTCTATTTACAAATTATACTAGTGACTTCTTTCATTGCATGTTATTACTTTAATTGACTCATTTGGAATGATAATCTAAAGGCTTAAATTGGATAAATACTTATTCAATTGAAATTAATAATATTTGATTATTGAATAGGGGATTGAGAATTTTATGGCTAAGGTTTACTCAGAGATAAAGCAAAATAAAACCCAAGGGAAAACCTGAATCAGAAAGCAAATCCCCAAATCCTTCAAAGAGAGATGTCCATTAAATTGACTCTGTGAAAGAGTATGATCTTTATATTATATGAAATATAACTTCTATTTCATGTAATTAATAGTAAATAGTGATCTAAACATGATTTTTTTAACCTCTGGCAAAAATAGTTGTTAGTCTCACTTTTGGATCATGTTATGCTGTGATTATTTGTACAGCCTTTCTCTTGTTTGATTTTTGTCTCATTTAACTTAATTTTATTTCCTCTTCAGATTCGAATCCCTTTCAAATCTATTCCCTTCTCCCCAGGGTACATTCTAGGAGATTTTTGTATCTTTAAGAAACTCATAACATTTCTTTTGTATTCACTTGTTTTTAATTTACACTAATGATATTACAGTAGCGTTTTCTTGTTTGTTTTTACTTCACAGCATGTCTTCAACATCTACCCGTGTGGCTTTGATCACACCTCATTCATTATTTTTGACTACTTCATAACGTTCTGTAACATGCGTCACCACATTTAACCCATCTATTATCTCAGTGATGAACAACTGAGGCGCCTTCAAGTCCTCACTTTCATAAGTAATAACGTGAGAAACTTGTAACTGTTTCTTTATGGACCTGTATAAGATTGTCTCTGGGCAACCTACCTAGAGAGGTTCTAAGTCATCAATTTTTTTTTCTTTTTTTTTTGAGACGGAGTTTCGCTCTTGTTACCCAGGCTGGAGTGCAATGGCGCAATCTCGGCTCACCGCTACCTCTTCCTCCTGGGTTCAGGCAATTCTCCTGCCTCAGTCTCCCGAGTAGCTGGGATTACAGGCACGCGCCACCATGCCCAGCTAATTTTTTGTATTTTGAGTAGAGACGGGGTTTCACCATGTTGACCAGGATGGTCTCGATCTCTTGACCTCGTGATCCACCCGCCTCGGCCTCCCAAAGTGCTGGGATTACAGGCTTGAGCCACCGCGCCGGGCCCAGTCATCAATATTTATATGTCCATCTTATATGTCTTCCCAAAGAACCAGCTTTTGTTTTGTTGATCTTTTTTGGTAAATTTTTATTTTTTTGTTGCTGTCCTCTATTTCATTATGTCTGTATCTCTTCCTGTCCTTTCTAGCTTCTTGAACTCTTAACTCATTTATTTTTAATTGTTTCAGTTCTCTGATAAATGCATTCAAAACTATACTGTTTTCATTAAGCGTTACTTTAGTAATGTTCCATACACTTGATGTATAGTACCAAGTATTTAATGAGTTCTCCCTTGTTTTTGTTAACCAAAGGGTCATTTAGTGGTATGCTATTTAAAATCTCCAAGCACATGGGATTATTAAAGGCATTCTTTTATGCCTAGTTCTATAGTTGACTTGGCTTAATATGTTGTAATGAGCTAAAAATGAATTGTTGCTGTACTATAGACCTACTCAGGTGTTGCCCTGAAAAACAATGATGAAGGAAAATCCTCTGGGGCTGGGGTTCAAGCAGCACACTAGGTCACCACCTTTGTGGATAGAGAAGTGGTCTGAAAGAAGACTGTAATATTTTGGAAAGTGCCATGTAGGGTGCCTGGTGCGTCAAGAACTCAGAATAAGATTGGAAGATCAGATTCAAAAAATAGTGAGGACGAGGCTTCTAGATATGTCTAGATGAGCATAAAATAAAGGGGAGGATTCAAACAACCAGGTTACAGAATAACTCATCTAATTTAGCTGGCTGCTGTTATCTTCTCCATTCCAATGCCCACAGTGAGCCCCCAAAGAGTGGTCATGGTGGTGGGGATGGAGGCTATATACAGGCTCAGCAATACAGATTCCTCCTACCAACATTAATCTAATTACTGCAGCTGCTGATTACATCAAATCTGCCAGCAGCAAAGACTGATGCCGAGCCCTCAAATAAAGATAAACTGTGTGACAAGTTGGTTGCATTGGCCCCTTTTATATCAAAGGAAGCATGACAATAGCAGGTAACTAGGATCAACTGGTCCTACCATATAACACATTACCCTACTCTGTAAGTCTGATAGTGAAACAGAATTGTTACCCTTCGCAGGACTTGAAAAGGGGTTGGCTTTTTAATCAGCCCACAGTGCTCCAACCCTTATAAAATGTGGGGGACACAGGTGAATGGGTGCAGGGCCTGGGACGAGTGCTTCTGGGCACTGGCAGGAGCAGAACTTTGTGCAGCCCTACAGCAGTGTCTAGGGGGATACCCATGAATCTTGGAGTCCCAGAGGACATGTGTTACAGCAATCTTTTAGCTTTGCCATCCACGGATGGCTTAAGAGTTTAACAGCTCAGTCTGACAGTCCTCTGTATCTCGAGCTCTTGTTCGGCGTCCAGGAAGAATCAAGTAGCACAAACAAATTGAAGATGATGGTAAATGTGGGAGATTTTATTGCTGAGGAACGTGGCTCTCAGTGGGATGGAGAGCTGGAAAGGGAATGGAGTGGGAAGGTAGTCTTCCTCTGGAGTTCAACCATTACCAGTTAAAGTCTTCTCCAGTGTCCTGCTGTGAAGCTGTCCCTCTGAAGTCAAGCTGCTTCTTGCTGATGACAAACTGCTTCTTCTCTTCTTAATCTGCCATTCTGCTGCTCGGCTAGTGGAGCCTGAGGGTTTTATGGGTACAGGATGGGGGCTGGGATGGGCCAGGGGTGGTTTTGGAGAAGGCAGCATTTGGGTGGGAAAACAGAAATGTGTGTTTTCACTTTGGGCCATGGGTCCAGGCTTGAGGGTGGGACTTTGCTAGAGGCTCCGCCCCTTTCTGCCTAGTATGTCCCTGCTTCTTGTCTGTTTCAACAGAATGTTGGAATGGCCTCTTAACAATAAGGCTTGTGGATGGCATTGTGGCTTTTGAGTGCTGTTTGTTTAGGATATGATATATATTTTGAACCAATGACCATTATATGTCCTATCACTGTGACAGCTAGAACATACGATTTCAGAAATCAGAGGACAGAAGTAGGATTGGGTCTTATCATCACTCACAATGCACCACTTTGGAGGTTTGTGCTTTCATCTGCAAAACTTGTGTTATACTGGACTATGGGGAATCAGTAAGTTTCTACTAAATTTGAAGCTCTGGCTGCCACTGGCTATTTTTGGCTCTCCAGGCCAATAGGCCAGCAAACAAAGAACGGAATTACTATGCAGAAGGTGTAATTGATCATTAATGTCCTGAGAGGTAAAGTCACTAGTACTTAATGGTGGCAAGGAGAATTATGCCTTGAATTTAGGGGACTCACTAGATTCCTCTAGGTGCTTCTATGTCTAATGATCACAGTGAACAAACAGTTAAAGCAACCATGGACTGATTAGAGAACAGCAAAAAAGGGACCAGACCCTGAGGAATGTGGGTCCGAGTTTCATTAAAGTGAAGCAACATAGACTAGAAGTGCTGGCCAAGGTTGAGTGAAATGTAAAATGTCTACTAAAATGTAAGATGATGAATAGCAGTCATGGCCTCAGGCCAACTATGGCAGCAGAGACTGCAGTTTGTCCTATTGGCCTCCTATTGTTAGTATTTAATTTCATTTTATTTTTAAAATTGTGACTAGCCACTACATTGAAGAATAGTGACTAGACGGAAGAAATTTAATTCAAAGCATGAGTGAATCTGTGCAGTACAGTGGGTACAGTATTCCAATTACAACCATATCCCCTGTGAATTGTGTTTCTCATACATGCCAATAACTTCTTACTTGAGGTATGTGCATCCCTTAGCCAGAGGGTTTCCTGTGTCTCAGGAGGGCAGCTGGCATCTGTAATCTCCAGGGAGCTGATGCCCATGAGCACAGCTTTTAAACAACGAGGAGTAGAAATTGGTGGATCAAAACCCCACCTTTGTTGCTCCTTGAATGGAACAACTCCGAGGCAAATTCTACATCTACTGGAGGTCTCCAGTGAGACCTAATCCAATTGCCCCAAGTGATAACATGCTTGTTAAGATATCCTGAATGCAAATTAGTTTTCGGTTATTCTCTATTTCACTTGTGCAGTCCCCTATTGGTGCTTTTTGAGATCACCACACAGATGCAAAAATTTGCACTAAAATCCTTGGCTGAGGGTCTGATTCTGGGAAAAATCCAGCCTAACACAATATGGATATGCTCCCTTCCAGGAAGATTAGTACCTTAGCCCTCTTTTAACTCCCACCAATCTTTCTATCATGTTTCAATTACGTTGACATTATTATTAGTTTATCTCAGAACCCTTATGATACAAACAGGGTCCAGGAAATACTGTGTAAAAGAGGACAGTTCCCTGGCGAAGGCCCCACCTTCAAGCCTGGAAACTTTTGGCTCTTAACGGGAACAGGCATTCCTGTCTTTGTGTCCCAAAGCTGTCTTTTGGCCTGCCACACCCCACTAACCTGTACACAGAAACACCATAAACCACAGGCTCCATGAGCAATAAGCAGACAAGCAGACAAACAGAAGAGCAAAAGAGTGGCAAAACAGCATGGCAGAGGAGAGAAGAAAAGGAGTGCCTGAACATTAAGAGGAGTTTAGTGGGGTTGGTTGGAGAGGAGATTGGCTGCTAGACGGACAAACTCCAGGGGAAGATCATCTTTCCACTCCATCCCCTTTCCAGCTCCCTATCCATCCCACTGAGAGCCACCTCCATCACCCAATAAAATCCCTGTATTCACTGTCCTTCAAGTCCGTGTATAACCTGATTCTTCCTGGATGCCAGACAAGAACCTGAATACCAAGAGGGCACTAAACTAGTTAACACTTAGGCTATCTGTGGATGGCAGAGCTAAAAGAGCACTGTAGCATACCCACTGGGGCTTTGAGAGTCACAGGCACCCATCCCTAGACATCACTGTGGGTTCAAAGCCTAAAAACACACACCCCGGGTCCTGCATGTGACCATCTGCGTGCTCCCCCTCCCATAAGGGGTTTGATCAGTGGCAGTGGCCAAACGAGCCGTATCCCTGATGCACATTCTGTGAGAGGGGTCAGAGAATTCTCCCATTTCACTTATTGATGCATTGTTTTCATTTCTTTCTCTTTTTATTTATTTTTTCTATTTTTGGTATCGGCTATATAAAAACAGTAAGTGTTATTCTGTTTATTTCCAAAAGTGTTTTCAATAATGATTTTGTTTTAGTGTGATACAACTTCTGAGACTTTGTATGCTTGAGAACATCTTCAACTTACCTTCACATTGAAACTATTATCTAGACGCAAAATTCTAATTCAAAGTTTCTTCAGCACTAAAAAAAAATAGTACTTTGCTTCTGCCATTGTTGTTGAGAAGACTGATGTCATTTTAAATCTTTCTCCATTGTATGTGAGGTCTTGCTGCATCTTCTTGGAAACTTTTCTTGTACTACCTAATTTATTTTCACAGTAAGTCCATGATCAAATTGTCCATATGACATAATGCTAAGTTAGCATATATTACATTTGGCATTCAAAAGCTGTGTTATCGTTATGGAGAAAGAAAACTTCAAGGGCCACTGTAATTTGAATAGGAAATGTGACTGCCACGGAGGTGTGTTAGATCTTTCCTCAAGAGACAGCCTGCTATGAAGAATGTAGTCAGCTGACAGCCTCCAACTCTCTCCAGTCAGCTCCTTAGAGACACTAAGAACACCAGGGGTACTAGAAGACTAAGCAAAGCAGGGGTATTAGGGCATGGTGATTTCCTCTCAGTTTGAAACTCCTGTTAGCAGTCTGTGCACTAGAGCTCCCCATTGGGCTCACTGAGATTTTCTGCACCACAAAGATCTTCTGCACCACAAGAGCTGCACCAGAGTGTGAGGCTCTTCCCCCTCCGTCTTTCTTCCTTAACGCCTTTTCTTTCTCAGGTGTAGGACTTGCATGGTGGACTGTGGGCTATCTCTGCCTGCTCTTGCGTCTTCTACTCCTTACCTTGCACAAGTATTACTCTCATTATACCCCTTGAATTTCTGACTGCATCTTGGTGTCTGCTTCTGGGAAACCAGGCTCATAAGAATAAATGAGTGTATGTTGTCTACATAAGTAGAAAGCCCAGCCCGAAAAACTTGCAACCTGATAGTTTGCCACATGATGCCATGGAATTGTACCACTGTCATCCAGCATCCTCTACTTTTCCTATTCTTGGCCCCATCAGGGCTTGCAGTGAAATTAATTTGGGGCTATCAAAAATAGATACTTTTTTATTACAGATTATTTTCACTATAGCCTTTGCTGGATTGACATGACATATTTATATTAACAGTACAACAAGAATGCAAATGCTTACCATTGTCTCTTTAACCCATTCACAGGTTAGCAAACAGGCCAATTTTACCACAGTAGATTCCAACTTGCATATAGATTTGGTGGTACTGATTACATTGATCCTTTTTACTTTCACGGCTTTAAGAAATCTGTGAGTGGTTTCTGACTCAGTTAACATTTAATCTGTGAGTGGTTTCTGACTTAGTTAACATTTAATCTGTGAGTGGTTTCTGACTCAGTTAACATTTTCTACCTTTAGTGTGTTATGATTTGCAAAACACTATCATTTAAGAATTTAGACACCAATAATTTGGAATATTTTTGTAAATTATACAAGTAAGTTCATAAAGACAGGATAAGTAATGTTCAAAAAATAAATAATTTTTTCCCATTTAAAAATGTTTGTAGATACATACTAGTTATTCAGATTTATGGGTATGTGTCATATTTTGATACAAGCATGTAATGTGTAATGATTAAGTCAGGGTAATTGGGATGTCGCAAACAATTACCATTCTTTCATGTGGAAAACGTTTAAGTTCTTCTAACTATTTTGAAATATAAAATACACTATTCTTAACTATACTTGTTCTACTTTACTATTGAATGCTAGAACTTATGCCTTTTATCTAATGGTATTTTTGCAAACATTAACCAGCTACTCTTTCTCCTCCCCTACTCCCACTTACCGTTCCAGCCTCTGGTAATTACCATTATCATCTTCTACCTCCAGGAGATCAACTTTTCTAGTTCTCACATATGAGTGAGAACATGTGGTAATTGGTTTTTCTGTGCCTGGCTTATTTCACATTACACAGTGACCTGCAGTTCCATCTAGTTTCTGCAAATGACAGGTTTTCACTTTTTTATGGCTGAATACTAATGCCTTGTGTATATGTACTGCATTTGCTTTATTCTTTCATCCGTTGATGGAAATGTGGGTTGATTCTGTATCTTGGCTATTGTAAATAGTGCTGCAGTAATAACGAGGATGCAGAATTCTCTGATGTACTGATTTCCATTTCTTGGCTGGAGTCGGGGTGGTATATACCCCACAGTGGAATTGCTGGGTTGTATGGTACTTCTATTGTTAGTTGTGTGAGGATTTCAACACTGTTTTCCATACTAGTTGTACTATTTTACATTCTCACCAACAGCATATAAGCTTTCCCTTTTCTTTTTTTTTTTGAGACGGAGTTTCGCTCTTGTTACCCAGGCTGGAGTGCAATGGTGCGATCTCGGCTCACTGCAACCTCCGCCTCCTGGGTTCAGGCAATTCTCCTGCCTCAGCCTCCTGAGTAGCTGGGATTCAGGCACGTGCCACCATGCCCAGCTAATTTTTTGTATCTTTAGTAGAGACGGGGTTTCACCATTTTGATCAGGATGGTCTCGATCTCATGACCTCGTGATCCACCCGCCTTGGCCTCCCAAAGTGCTGGGATTACAGGCGTGAGCCACCGCGCCCGGTCCGCTTTCCCTTTTCTTTACCACCTTAATATCTAATCGTGGTAAGATGATATCTAATCGTGGTAAGATGATATCTGATCGTGGTAAGATGACATCTGATCGTGGTAAGATGATATCTGATCGTGGTAAGATGATACCTGATTGTGGTAAGATGATACCTGATTGTGGTAAGATGGTATCTGATCGTGGTAAGATGATACCTGATTGTGGTAAGATGATATTTGATCGTGGTAAGATGACATCTGATCGTGGTAAGATGACATCTGATCGTGATAAGATGACATCTGATCGTGGTAAGATGATATCTGATCGTGGTAAGATGACATCTGATCGTGGTAAGATGACTTCTGATCGTGGTAAGATGACATCTGATCGTGATAAGATGACGTCTAATCGTGGTAAGATGATATCTGATCGTGGTAAGATGATATCTGATCGTGGTAAGATGATATCTGATTGTGGTTTGATTTTCACGTTCCTGATACTTATTGATGTTGAGCATCTTTTCATAAACCTGCTGGCCATTTGTAAGTCTTCTTTGAGAGATGTTTATTTGGATCCTTTGCCCATTTTTAAAGTGGATTTTTGATTTTTGCTATTGGGTTGCTTGAGTTACTTATATATTCTGGTTATTAGTCTCTTGTCAGATAAATAGTTTGCAAATATTTTCTCTCATTCTGTATGATATTCACTTTAAAGCATTGTTTCTTTTGCTGTGCAGAAGCATTTTAGCTTGATGTAATATCATCTGTATATATATATATATATATATACACATATATATATATATACACATATATATATATATATATACACATATATATATATATATATATACACATATATATATATATATATATATATATATATATATATATATATATATATATATATGTATAGCCTATACTTTAGAGGTCTTCCAAAATATTTGCCTAGACAAAAGTCCTGCAGCATTTACTCTACACTTTCTCCTAGTAGTTTCATAGTTTCAGGTTTTATATTTCAGTCTTTAATCCATTTTGCATTACTGTTGTATGTAGTAAAGATGGAGATCTAGTTTCATTATTTTACATTACGATATCCAGTTTGCCCATGCCATTTATTTTATTTATTTAATTTGTTTATCTATCTGTCTATCTATCTATCTATCTATCTATCTATATATCTATCTATCTTGAGACAGAATCTCGCTCTGTTGCCTAGGCTGGAATGCAATGGCACAATCTCAGCTCACTGCAACCTCCACCTCCTGGGTTCAAGTGATTCTCCTGCCTTAGCCTCCCAAGTAACTGGGATTGCAGGCATGTGCCACCACGTATGATTAATTTTTGTATTTTTAGTAGAGACAGGGTTTCATCATGTTGGCCAGGCTGTTCTCAAACTCCTGACCTCAGGTGATCCACCTGCCTTGGCCTTTCAAAGTGCTAGGATTACAGGCATGAGCCATGGTGCCCAGCCTCCCATACCATTTATTAAAGAGACTGTCCTTCTCCCAGTGTGTGTTCTAGGCATCTTTGTCAAGAATGAACTGGCTGTAAGCGTGTGGATTTGTTTCTATGCTCTCTATTCTGTTCTATTGGTCCATATCTGTTTTTAGGCCAGTAGTGTTTACTGGCCTAAACACCTATGTAGTGTAATTTGAAATTACCTAGTGTGGTATCTCCATTTTTATCCTTTTTGCTTAAGATTGCTTTGGCCATATGTGTTTCTTTTGGTTTCATATAAATTTTAGAATTTTTTTTTCTATTCATGTAAAAAATATTCATATTTTGATAGGAATTTTATTGAATCTGTAGACTGCTTTAGGTAGTGATATGGTTTGATTGTGTCCCCACCCAAATCTCATCTTGAATTGTAGTTCCCATAATACCCACATGTTGTGGGATGGACTTGGTGGGAGGTAATTGAATCATGGGGGCACTACCCTCATGCTGTTCTTGTGACAGTAAGTGAATTCTTATGAGATCTGACAGTTTTATAAGGGGCTTTTCCTCCTTTGCTTGGCGTTCATTCTCTCTCCTGCTGCTCTGAAGAGGTGTCTTCTGCCATGATTGTGAGTTTCCTGAGGCTTCCACAGCCATGCTGAACTGTGAGTCAATTAAACTTTCTTTTATATATTACCCAGTCTTGGGTATTTCTTCACAGCAGTGTGAGAACAGACTAATACAGGTAGTATAGGTATTTTAACAATATTAATTATTCAAATCCATGAGAATGAGATACTGTGTTAGTCTTTTCTTGTGTTGCTATTGTGAAAGGAAAATCTTGCAGTCCCAACATTACCAAGCTATGGGAAACATCAAGCTGGGGACTGCTCAGGACAAACTTGCCTTCCATCCTACTCAGTCATCCCTCTGCTCCTTGAGATAGAGGCATATTCTCATTGCCTCCTTTGGAAAGACCTATCAGAAACTCAAAGAACGCAACCACTTGCCTCTCGCCTACCTGTGTCCTGGAAGCTCCATCCCTGCTTCAAGTTGTCCCCGCCTTTCTGGACGGAACCAATGCCCTTCTTACATACAGTGATTGATGTTTCATGTCTCCCTAAAATGTATAAAACCAGGCTGTGCTCCAACCACCTTGGGCACATGTTGGCAGGACCTCCTGAGGCTGTGTCATGGGTGTGTGTTCTTAACTTTGGCAAACAAACCTCCTTACATTATTAAGACTTGTCTCATCATTTTTCTTGATCGACACTATAAAGAAATACCTGAGACTGGATAACTTATGAAGTAAAGAGAGATTTAATTGGCGTATGCTTCTGCAGACTGTACAAGCTGGCATCTGTGCAGCTTCTGGGGAGGCCTCGGGGAGATTGTACTCATGGCAGAAGGTGAAGCGGAAGCAAGCGTCTCACATGGTGAAAGCAGTGCAATGTTGGGGATGTGACACACACTTTGAAAGAATCAGATCTTGAAAGAACTCACTCCTGAGAGGACAGCACCAATAAGAAGGGACTAAATCACTCATGAGAACTCTCCTCCATGATATCACCTCCTACCAGGTCCCACCTCCAACACTGGGGATTACAACTCATCATGAGATTTACGGGAGACACATATCCAAACTATTTCAGATATCTGTTTAATTTTTTTTTGGTCTCTTCACTCTTTCTTCAGTGTTTTGTTGATTTCTTTGTAGAGATCTTTCATATCTTGGTTAATTTTATTCCTAGGCATTTTATTGTTTTTTTTGGTAGTTACCGTAAATGGAATTTCTTGATTTCCTTTTCAGATGATCTTTGTAAGTTAGTTTTACATCCTGCAATTTAAATAAATTGGTTGATCAGCTCTAAGAATATTTTGGTGTAGTCTTTAGGTTTTCCTTAATATAAGATCTTGTCATCTGCAAACAAGGATAATTTGACTTCTTTCTTTTCGATGTGGATTCCCTTAATTTTTTTCTCTGGCCTAATTGCTCTGGTTAGAACATTTAGTGTTATGCTGAATAAAAGTAGTGAAAGTGAGTATCCTTGTCTTGTTCCAGATCTTAGTAGATAGGATTTCAGTTTTCCCCCCTTCAGCATGGTATTAGTTGTGGGCTTGTCATATATAGCCTTTATTGTGTTAAGATATGTTCCTTTTATACCCAATTTGTTGAGGGTTTTTATCACATAGAGAATTGGTTTTTTAAACCCTATGTATTTGGAAGCACTTTTTAGAAATACAATTTCTATGTTTGTTTTTAATTCTTAATTTTTAAACTTTTTATTTAAAAATTTACTTTTAATTGATTAATTATATATATTTATAGAATACAAAGTGATGTTTTGATCTATGTACACGTTATAGAAAGATTAACATATTCATCACCCAAACAACTTAGTATTTTTTGCGTGTAGTGAGAAAGTTAGAAATCTATTATTTTAGCAATTTTGAAGCATACAATACATTATTATTAATTTTGCTTACTATATAGTGATTACTAAAACTTACCTCTTCAGTCTAATTAAAACTGTGTACCTTTTGTTTAACATCATCCTTTCCCCAATCTCTCTTCTTTCTCTTAGTCTCTGATAATCACCTTTCCACACACTGTTTCCATCAGATCATCTTTCTCGGAGTCATCGTATAATTAAGATTATATCCGGGCGCGGTGGCTCACGCCTGTAATCCCAGCACTTTGGGAGGCCAAGGCAGGTGAATTGTGAGGTCAAGAGATGGAGACCATCCTGGTCGATATGGTGAAACCCCGTCTCTAATAAAAATACAAAATATTAGCTGGGCATGGTGGCACGTGCCTGTAATCCCAGCTACTCAGGAGGCTGAGGCAGGAGAATTGCCTGAACCCAGGAGGCGGAGGTTGCGGTGAGCCGAGATCGCGCCATTGCACTCCAGCCTGGGTAATAAGAGCAAAACTCCGTCTCAAAAAAAAAGAAAAAGATTATATAGTATTTGTCTTTTTGTGTCTAGCTTTTTCACTTTGCATAGTGTCCTCCAGCTTGATTCCATATGTCTATTTTTATATTCAAGCATACTGATTCAATAAAGCATAAAGGACCTCCCTGGCTGCACTTTTTAAATTTAGCTGTGGCAATTTTTTTTTTTTTTGAGATAGAGTCTCACTCTACTGCCCAGTAGAGTGCAGTGGCGTGATCTCAGCTCACTGCAACCTCTGCTTCCTAGGTTCAAGCGATTCTCATGTCTCAACCTCCTGAGTAGCTGGGATTACAGGAGCGCAGCACCATGCCTAGCTAATTGTTGTAATTTAGTAGAGACAGGGTTTCACCATGTTGGCCAGTCTGGTTTTGGATTCCTGACCTCAAGTGATCTGCCCACCTCAGGCTCCCAAAGTGCTGTGATTACAGGCGTGAGTCACCATGCTCGGCCTTAGCGGTGGTAATTTGGATTTGATAAAATATCAAATAGTTTATAGCTTCTCCCTTATAGAATCAATTAAAATCATTTAAGTTTATAATAGAAAGATTACGTTTACTTAGTTTGAAGGCTTTCTCCAATTACAAGTGCTCAGCCTGCCAATATGAAAACTAAGATATTTTATGAAAATTTTATTTTATTTTATTTATGTGGATTGCAGTGGTGTGATTGTGATTATCTACATCTCAATTTTGATTTATATGTTTATATGCATCCTGCTTTTTTCACTCTATGGTTAGCCTTAAATGTTTGGCCCAGGGTACTTATGTAAAATAGACTACTGTGGGAATGCTCTTCAGAGTTCAGTGTATTTTTCACATCCACAAAAGCCACAGAGCCAGTAGTGTGACATAACAGCTACATTGCAACAAAATTTTGTTCAAAGCCACACTTACTTTGCTGTAGTGAAGTGCATCCTTACTATATGTATTCCAAAGTTTTTCAAGGCTTTTCCGGCAATAAAAGTATTCTGTATTATCCTATCTTCTTGTTGTGTGTGTGTCTGTGTATGTGCGTGTGTCTGTGTATGTGTTTGTGTGTGTGTCTGTGTCTGTGTGTGTTTGTGTGTATGTGTGTCTGTGTGTGTGCATGTGTCTGTGTGTGTTTGTGTGTATGTGTGTCTGTGTGTGTTTGTGTGTGTTTGTCCGTGTGTGTTTGTCTGTGTGTATTTGTGTGTGTGTTGTGTGTGTCTGTGTGTGCATTGTGTGTGTGTTTGTGTGTGTGTGTCTGTGTGTGTCAATCATCTTAAATCCATTTGAAATTCCTTGAGTGCAAGATCTGATATCCTTTGTTTTCAATTTACATTTTAATACTCCATAATACTTAAAAGTAAAATAATACATGATTTACAAGCATATGTGTTAAAAGTTGAAAATAGGAGCAAAAAAATGAATACTTATCAATTTAAAAATAATTAGTTATTATTAATGATTAAATCTCTTGGTGCTATGTAATAACTTCAGCCTGTATTTAACTCCCTCTTTGTATTCTTTTTTGAGACAGAGTCTCACCCTGTTGCCCAGGCTAAAGTGGAGTGCAGTGGCACCATCTAGGTTTATTGCAATCTCTGCCTCCCGGGTTCAAGCGATTCTTGTGCCTCAGCCTCCCAAGTAGCTGGGACTAGAGGTGTGTACCACCTCATGTGGCTAATTTTTGTGTTTTTAGTAGAAATAAAATTTCACCATATTGGACAGGCTGGTCTCAAACTCCTGACCTCAAGTGATCCACCTGCTTCGGCCTCCCAAAATGCTGGGATTACAGGCGTGAGACACTGTGCCTGGTGTTCATATTCTTTCTTTTCTTTTCTTGCCTTCCTTCCTTCCAGCCTTCCTGCCTTCCGGCCTTCCTGCCTTCCTGCTTTCCCTTTTTCCTTTCCTTCTTTTCCCTCCCTTCCTTCCTCCCTCCCTCCTTCCCTCCCTCCCTCCTTTCTTTCTTTCTTTCTTTCTTTCTTTCTTTCTTTCTTTCTTTCTTTCTTTCTTTCTTTCTTTCTTTCTTTCTTTCTTTCTTTCTATTTCTTTTTCCTTTCTTTCCTTTTGGTATTAGTTGCACTTTCAAACAATTAATACAGGTGTTAATGAAAAGGTCCTTCCTGGCCGGGCGCAGTGGCTCACGCCTGTAATCCCAGCACTTTGGGAGGCCGAGGCGGGTGGATCGTGAGGTCAAGAGATCAAGACCATCGTGGTCGAAATAGTGAAACC